>OX638273.1:5627340-5957669 GCA_951806755.1 Brenthis hecate | reverse complement strand
AAAATTGTATATAATTTTAAAGAACCCTTAATATGTATATACATATAAATTTAATTTAGTGATATATTTTTAATACAAGTTCATGTCTTAACTAAAAAAATTTAAGTCAATGGTTCTCAAACTTTGTTGTCATAATAAAATTATTAATTTATTTTGATTATATTTTAGTTTTAAATAATAGCCTTAGTCGAATTCTCAATAATGGTCTAAAGTTTGAGAAGGACGAGTTAAAATAAAATTCTTAGTTGCTGCTTGTATGTTGTTTGACCGACTTGTTCCGTTTGTTTAGTTTAATGAATAATTTAAATTTGAGAAAATATATTATTCCTAACTTTAAATTACTTTTATAGCAATAAAAATATATAAAAAAAACTAATTTCTCACTCGTATATTATTTTAAAAAAATATTTAAACCATGAATTCTTTACAATCGACAAAGATACAAAAAACACACCTTTTCAAAGTCGGTTAAATATTTTTTTATTTACAAAAGTTGAGAACCAATTCTGTATAGTTTTATGTCTCTACTAGTCTGAATATGTATTTTTAATTAGAATTAAGTAAAATTGATTTATAAGCCAAATAAATAATGTGCCAAAGAAATAAATTATGTTTTAAGGTTTAAGGTTGTTTTCTTTACACAAACAAACACACACGTATTTTACAGTCATTATAATATAATAGCTTACTAGAGACGTCCTTTTATCTAAACATATAATAAAATTCGAACTGACCCGAATCTGTACATTAAATATTTCTTGGAAAGTCTTATTGAAATAGTCGTTATCTACCGAATCTATAGTTATTAGAATTTTTGTCTGCCTGTCTGTCTGGGAACTCATCACGAGAAAATTACTGGACAGATTTTGATGAAATTTGGTATGATGATAACTCGTTATCCGGGTCCACATATATGCTACTTTTTACTCCGGGAAAATAACTCATGTCTGAGAAATATATACTCAACGTTAAAACGTAACTAGGGACGAACCCGAGCGGAGCGAGGGTGAGTCGCTATACAAAATAAAGTAATTAGTACCTAATTAATAAAGTTTAAAAAAAAAATGTTATATTTATACTAATTACTGCTTAAATTATATAAATAATATTGCTATATTTAATTATAATAATTATATATTTTTTAAATGTTTAGAAATAAAATTCAATAAATATTGTAAGGTACTTTATTGCCATTTTTGAATTTTTGAAATCATTTTTGTAAAAAAGTGGGTAGGCACTGTCTGTAACAAGTATATAACGCCTTTGAGACGTCTATAACCTTAGTCTCTCCCGTGACCATGGATGTTGTAAAGCATTCGAAACGTCGGGAACCAAAAATCAAAATAAATCTGCAAAATAATCCGAAAAGATAGTTTTATTTTAAATATAATCTATCTCTGTGCCAAATTTCATCTAGATCCGTTCAGCCGTTCTGACGTGCAAGAGTAACAAACATCCATACTCACAAACTGTCACATTTATAATATTAGTATAGAAGTATAGATTTGAGAAAAACATATAGGAAAAGAAATTATTTATATACTAGTGATTTACCCACGCTTCGCTCGGGTGCGTCCCTAGGTACGTGCACATAACATTGCTACGGTTTAATAGGAAGATCTTTTTAAGAGGAACAATTCTGTAATACTTTGTTTTCATATTAACTTTATTATTTTACGCGGCGCACGCCAATAAAGCTCCCAGTCGGACGGATTTTTTCCGACATCTTCAATAATCATCGTCATATTTTAGCCAATTTACACAAAACCTTAGTATTTTAACCGACGTGAATTATACACTTAAACCTTCCTCATAAATTACTCCATCTATTGGTGAAAATCTTGTGAAAATCTTGTGAAAATCCGTTCGGTAGTTTTTGAGTTTATCGCATTCAGACAGACAGGCAGACGAGGCGGGGGACTTTATTTGACAATATACGTATGTAGTGATTTTAAAAAGTGTCTGCTTCCAATTTTTGTTAACCCCCGACGCAAAAACGATAGTGTTATAAGTTTGATGTGTCTGTCTGTAGCATCGTACCTCCTAAACGGGTGGACCGATTTTGATTTTGCTTTTTTTTTGTTTGAAAGGTGAATTAGTCGGGAGTGTTCTTAGCTATGCTTGATGAAAGTTGGTACAAGATGGCCGCCGCCACAAAATGGCGGATTACATATATTTCACAACTCCCTCAATATGGGTATCAAATGAAAGAGCTTTGACTAGTAGAATACTATTATAAATTTCAAATCCAAGATGGCCGCCACCACAAAATGGCGGATTACATGTCGGGTTTTTTTTTAATTTTTAATTTAATTTAGTTATATTTTATTGATAACATTAAAGCTCGTCAATAGCTACTTAACAACAAAAAGATAATCGGTTGACAAACACAGGAGATTTATGTATAGAACTATTTAATCTTTGCCTATTTATAAATAGATTTTTTGGCAGAATGCATGCCTAAGTTTTTTTTTAAAACAGTGCATGTTTTTTGTTAAAATCTATTTCGAGTTTACAGGTTGTACAGTTTATCGGTAGTTTCCGTTGTAGGGGCCATGTGCTCGGGAGCGTGTGCTGAGTAGGGTGACCAGCCATCCTGACATAAATTATATATATTTTTTCAAACAATATTTATTTACCCTCGCGTCGCTCGGGTGCGTCCTTTGGTAAGTTTTAATCTTTTTGAGCGGGATCCTAATTCTTTTTCTAAAATAAAAGTAGCCTAAGTTACTCCTTATAACATCAGCTATCTACCAGTGGAAGTCACGCCAAAATCAGTCCAGCCGTTTCGGAGATTAACCAGAACAAACAGAGAGACATTTTTTTTTTCAATTGTGCTTTTCAGTCACTTTAATTTTATTTATATGTGTAGATAAAGGAAATTCATTAAAATATAAATAATTATATACAGAAATAAATGTGCACTTAATTATTACCGCACAAGTATATATGTATATACATATCCGCGAGGAATTCTAGCAAGAATACTAGCCGCATTCCCACGCTGGATACCGATTCTTTTGGCGAAAATTAAAATATGAGAATCGAATAGCTTTTATTACAAGTTTATTTTTATTATTAACTTGTTATATTCGTATGTAAGTAAATTGTCCGTTTCAAATTTTGCAAACTATTTCTCAAAAACTTCTTGGTATCAAATTGAGCTGAAATTTTATATACTTATGTCATTTTGGAGACAGTGAAATATACCAATATAATGTACCATCGAGGTGATTTGATGGAGCCGCTATGTGGAGACTGGGAATCCCTAATGGAATATGGTAGAACAGCCGATTTTGGGATGTTTTTATTTTTATTTTACACTCTTCTAATAAAATTTTGTTTTGAAAAAAATACTTTTAATTTATTTAATATATATTGTTTTTTTTAATTGTGAAAAAGAAAGTTTTGCGGTCAGTACTGCTCGATTTTAATTGATGAATCACGTCCGCAACTGTAACATATTGAAAGATTTGTTTATCGGTTCACTTCAAAATTTCACTTGGGTTTTGAAAGTATTTTTCTAGATGATTTTTTACATAAGGAATGTATTTCATATATTAAGTTTACCAGGCCGATATCGAACCGAGAACGTTTTGCGATCGGTTGCTGCCGTTCTATATTTTTATAAGTCTTTATTGATACCAAAGAACAGTAAAAATTTTATGTAAAATTTTTTAACAATTGCCATTTTCCTCCTTTTTCCACCAAATCTAAAAGTACAGACACACTAGCTTGTTTAAAAATACCGCTATAATTTGTTTTATGGCTCAATTTGAAAGCGATACATTCACCTTTGATGTTTACAGATAATCAATAGCTAATCAGAATTTAGAGATTATAAAAAGGAGACTGATTTGTTGAAAGAAACAACTTATAAACATTTTAGCACTATAATATAAACAATATTTTTAGAGATGTTAAATAGGGAATAAAAATTTTTAAAATAAAACTATCTTTTCGGATTTTTTCGCGAATTTATTTTGATTTTTGGTTATTTTGATAGAGAATAAAAAAATAATTTTGTAGGCAGATGTCCTCCTGACCAATTTAGGTCTCGGCGGCCAATCTTACTGAGACTAGCCAGATGCGCAGGAGATATTATAGTGTAGCGCGTATACGCACAGACACAACGTGCACTCTCTATTCCTGTCACTCTCAAATTCTGATGGGACGATAATTCGACACGAACGGTAAGAGATCAGGTGCAGGACCTACAGCTTTACGTGCTTTCCGAAGCACGGGAGTGAAACACCACCAACTTCACAACTTCGGGCTGTTACTAAGACTTTCTTAACAGAAAGACTTTAATAACTAAATTTGGCTCGACCCGAGACCTGAATCCAAAACCTCCAGACCTTCAGTCGTACATGCTAGCCATTAAACCATAGATGCAGTAATAAATTTTGAGACGTCAAAAACTTACTCTCCCGTGACTTTGTTTTTCCGTAAAGCGTTAGAAACGTCGGAAACGAAAAATTAAAGTAAATCTGCGACAAAAAACCTAAAAGATAGTTTTATTTATAATGTCAAATATTTAAGTTTAAGAAATTATTATAGGAAATTTTCGATGTTAAAATATAATAGGTGCTTTTGAACAGTAATTCTTGAATAGTTTTTTAGTAATATGTATTGGACCTTAAGCGCAATTTCTTACCAAATCGTCACGTTTTTTTTAAAATAGTAAACAAATATTAATAGAACACTCATTACTGTGATAAATTAACGCATTCAGTACTTTTTAACGTCGTACTGCTGGGCACGGTCCTCTAATACTCGCGGCGTCAGGCTATAGTCCACCACGCTGGCCAAGTGCGGGCGGACTGAACTTTCGACAACTTGCTAGGTTCTCTCAGATACCTAGGTTTCCTCACGATGTTTTCCTTCGCCGTAAGAGTGGTAATCATGTCGGAAAAGATTCGCAGATGAAAATATCAGAAGTGCGAGACCCGGGGTTTGAACCAGCTTCACTCGGTCTCCCAAGCGAGCGCGTCACCACTGAGTGATAAAATAAATGTTAATAAATAAAAATAGCTAACACATTTTATTATAAGTCTATGTAACAAAAAAAAATTAATGAAGCTTATTATTCTTAACTCTGTTTCAAGGGGAAGAGAATTAATGTTAAAAAAATTAAAATAAAATAGTATAAGACTAGTATAGTTAATACTATACAACTTACTACTATACTAATGTATTATTGATATTTTTTTCTTAACAATTGTAAATTAACGAGTAATACTTTAATATATATATATATATATATATATATATATATATATATATATATATATATATATATATATATATAATTATTTTTAATCTTTTAAAGAAAGTATAGCAAAATCGAGAGAATAGTAGTATAAACAGCAAATCACGCTACTATTTTTGACTTTGACATATTTGGCTGGCTTTATAATTGGAAACATGCGTGTTTCTTTTAACATCTTCACATAATTGGTAAAAAATACCCAGCTCCAAAAAACTAAAATTTAGTATAATTTTTTTTAATTATCACACCGAAACGGATACTTTAACGCCCGTCATTTCGCGCGCTTGGTGTGACGTCACAGTATGATATACATACTACAGAAAAATGACGACTCAATTTGTAACAACAAAATCGCTAATCGCTCTATTATGATATACTCTGACGTCATATTCGGTCTGACCAATGGCGTGCTTTTCAACTACTTTGAGTTTCCCACCTAAATATATTTGCACTTTTTAATAATTATTTTCTTAATCAAAAAGAAATTAGATTAAAAATATTGATATAGCTTTAATTCAATAACAATAATCTATAAAAAAATATGCGGACAAGTGCGAGTCGGACTTGCCCACCGAGGGCTCCGTACAAATTGTAGGAAATCTGTTTAACTTTAATTTTCAACTTTTTTTATTTTTTAGAATTTTTCCTTTATTTGTGCTCTAAAACCTTGGTTTTTGCCAAACGTGGTTCTATATCAACGGGAACGACCATGTAGGTTTTCGATCCAAAACCTATAGGGTACTTCCGGTTGACCTAGATTGTCAATTTTGGTTAAAAGCAAGGTCTTGTAGCTCAAGTACAGGAAAAATTCCGAAAAATAAAAATAATAGAAAATTAAGGTTTTTGGTACTTACAAGTTTTCGCGAAAATCTTGCCCATATCTTTTTATAGTGTTGACTCAGGACATTGATTTTTATACACCTAATAGGGACTATAGACCTCAGTATCTGGTATAAATTTCAACTTGCTGGGGCCACCCTTTCCTGAGAAAATCGGTGGTGACACACGGACAGACAGACACACGGACAGACGGACAAGAGAGTGATCTTATAAGGGTTCCTTTTTTACCCTTTGAGGTACAGCGCCCTAAAAATATTTCACCTTTATTTAAATTATACGCATATTCAGTATTATTTAGTCTGAGGTACATTAGATAGTCTCACAATCAGTTAGACTGCGCCATTACTTTTGGACGTAATAATAATATTTATTCAGCAGTTTTAAATACTTTACATGCAAATCTTTATTACATTAGCATATCATCCATATAGACCACTAGCGACTCACCCTCGCTTCGCTCGGGTTCGTCCCTAGGTTGATTCCCCATACAAACTTTCATCCCCATTTTCACCCCCTTAAAGGATGATTTCCGGGATAAAAAGTATTCTATGTCCTTCCCAGGGTCTTAAACTATCTGCCCCCCCAACGTGCGTTCACCTTGTTGTGGCGGGGGGGCTCAGTAGTGCCCGGCAATACAGCCGGGCGCGAAGCCAAGAAACGCACAGGGAGGTGGCCTGCTTCGGTGGGCGGTGGGAGGTGGCCCTCTTTGGAGGGCGGTGTACCATGCGGGTTGCTCCTGGTACTTCTCTGATAGCAGAGTGGACCTTTGGAGCAACCCCGTGGTTGTTGTGGTCTGCTTCGGCAGACCTGCCGTCAGGGCGTCGTAGTTGAATGCGTAAGCGATCCTGCGACGCCCCATTAAGACGGGGGAAGGTTTTGTTAGGTTTTAGTGGGTTGTACTGGCTTTGCCGGTGCCATACCTCGTGCGTAAATGCATTTCCAACGTTAAAAAAAAAGGGTCTCGAACTATCTTCTTACCAAATTTCATCTAAATCGGTTCTGTAGATCCAGAGATTACCCCCTACAACGTCACAAACTCACACCTCTTTATAATATTAGTATAGATAGCGTAAAACTTGACTTGAAATTTTAATAAAAAAATTGCATTTTATATTAGGCGGTTGCTATTCGTCCGATAATCGGATAATTTAAAATCCCAACGATTTTTAAGTGTAAGAGTTTTTAAGTTTAAAAAAATATGTTAAGGTTTTTTATGCAAAATAAAAACTTAAAAAAACCGACTTCCAAGGCACTAAAATGTAAAAAATAACTAAACTGGGGTTTTCATTTAGAATAGATACCTAATCAGATATTTTCGAAGTCGGTGCCGGCCGATGCAAAGCAAATCTAATATATTTCAATACGTAAAATACATATTTGTATGTATGTATTCAGCCCTTTTAACGCCCCACTGCTGGGCACGGTCCTCCCTTCATACGAGGGGATCAGGCCATAGTTCACCACGCTGGCCAAGTCCACCACGCTGGCCAAGTCCACCACGCTGGCCAAGCAAATACATATTTACCTATTAGATATTCGTATCTTTAAATATTGTCGGATGGCACTGGTCTCTGAGAAATGTATACTAAGCGTTAAAACGTAACTAGGAACGAACCCGAGCGAACCGAGGGTGAGTCGCTAGTGCTTTATAAAATCGTAACTAGTTTACAACGTCCCATTGCGGGGCATCCAGGGCTCCTTAAACGAAGAGTAGTCTTCCACTATGCCAGCCAAATATGATGAATATGATCTCATGTAATCTGCCAGACACCAGTTTCCAGAACAGACCAGTTTCCAGAACAGACCAGTTCCCTAGTTATTCTCAGAATTCAGACATTCAGACTTTTGATAGATTTTTTTCATAGAACACCATGGATACATAGAGAATATTAGCCTCGATGGAATTTTAATTTAGAATGTTCAACGTCTTAGGTGTTAGTGTCATTTGAAAAAATAATTTTAATATTACGGAACTTACAAGTCTACAACTGAGTAAACATCACTGATAACCAATTAATCAATTACGTACCAACTCATATTTGTACTTTAAAATTCATTGTTATTTTAAAACTAATATATGCTCTCGGATTCTTTCATTATTTTTTTATAAAGATAATTAAAATTAGCTTCATTTGTAATTATGTAATCATATTTGAAGTCGATTTTAACTATTTTTACCTGACGGCGTCGAAGCCCTAAGAAGGGGTATTTGTTTATCCTGTATGTAGATAGATATGTATGTATGTCCGACCCTATGTTCTTTCTTAATTACGAAACAGCGCAAAAGATTTCGTTAGATTTGTATTGATAACGCCAGTGTCATATATTGTAGATAAAATTGAAAAACAAAAATGGCGATCCTTAGGTGCCAATTTGTTTGTCTTGAAAAAAAACTTTTCGTCCAAATCAATGGAGTCGGATATCAAAATACAGGGTTTTTAAGAGCCGATTACAAAAATATACATACACAATTGACTGCATAATATTATGTTCCTTCGTCAACTTTGCTTTTCACCCCATCGGTTTTTAGGAATGTTTCGATGGATGTTTGTTACTCAATCAAGCCAGAACGGCTGAACGAATCTGGGTGAATTTTGACATAGAAATAGATTATAGTCTGGGACAGCACATAGGCTACTTTGATAGGTGACTCTGCTATTTTAGATGAAAGTATGGCTGAGATAAATCTATTTTGTACATCCAGTCCCGCGGATAAAGAAAATTTGGTATTTTATGCATGTTAATAAAGATGCACAGGTGCTTCCATTTTCAGCCATTCTTCGTGATAAAGCTCTAACTGACCTGCTTATAAATATTCTTTCATATCATTGTTTTTTATTGTAATTATGTCCACCTCTGGTAATTCCTTCGAGAATTTCCACTTCCTGTAATACTTCCACGAGTGGGTTGCGAGCCTCTCTTTTGAAATTACTCTTAGTATTGGTTATTTATAGGGTATTGAGGAAGGTGATTATTATAAAAAATTTCACCCCGCGAGGGAGGATTATTATAAGAATTCAAGGGCATAGTACTTTGATTGCTTTGTTCATAGCAAATAAATTGAGTTCCACGCGATGGATTTTCGTATATTCTGCCCACGCGCGAGTGATTTATTTGGATTACCCTTCTTTGCGAAGATACACTCCAACGCCAAAAACTCCTCGGCCAAAAAACCCACCAGAATTTTCGACGACGGCTAAAGAGAATGCTTTGGAATCAACCAATCGCGTCGTTGATGGTGGGATTTTATTCAGAGATGTTTTACTAAAGGGTCGCGAACCTGGTGTGTGATTGTTCAGTCATATATATTTGTATTAGGATGAAATTTTAAACAACTCACACGTTAAAAATAATTCATCCACATTGTCAACTAATTAATCGAATTAGTCTACTAGTCTTAATTCAAGAGATATGACTTCGATTGCCTTCCTACAGCGATTTTTTCGGTTTAGTATGCAATATATTATAGCAGCATAAGCTTTATCGATATACGCAAGATGGCGTAAATTGTCAAATATTTTAACCTCATCATTTGTTTCCAGGTTTATGAAACCCGGAGTATGATCATAGAGCTCTTGAGCTTTTTTTATGGTATTCAGTGACAAACGAGCAGACAGCCCACCTAATGGAAAGCGGTACCTGTCACCCATAACACCTACGGTTTGTGCACTTAGGTTTTATGTAACAAAAATGCAGAACCGCAGGTGCGTTGTCACTGTGAGGAATAAGATGATATGCCTCTTGCCTGTAATAGCGCTGGCTACCTTATCCTTCAAACCGGAACACAACAATGTAATCATTGTTGCTTGACGGAAGAAATAGATAAGGGGGTGGTAACCATCCAGTCGGACTCCTCAGGCTTGACAGAGTCCTACCATCGGTGACAGTTTCAGTTTCAGCATATCATCAGACCATGAGGTACTAAAAATGCTTTGGACATTCGACAACAAAATATACATAATAAATAAATATATAAATTTTATAAACTTTTCAAAATTCTTGTCCAAGGCCAAAAGTAATAGAAAAAATATACGGAATTAGCTTATTTAAACAGCAGTTTTACAATTATTGATTGCTCATTTTTCAATTCTTTTGTTTGCCTCTAATTCTAATATAAACGGGAGGGGACGAATGGTTTGGCATAACGCAGTCGTCTGCCGAAATGACAACTGCCATAGTCCTGGTATTGGCGGTAAGTTTATTCTAATTTTCATACTTACACCTAATATGACCAAATGTGATTTCTGCGTTTCTGTATCGATTCTATAACTCAAAATTTACTCTATAAAACGTTTGAGAGTCTACTTTTTATTTCTATGGCTTTTTTTGCGGTCCTATATTTGTTTTTTGTTTCAACGTTTCGAATGCTTTTGAAAGTCTGTGTATATAACAGTGCTATGGTACGTCGTAGCACCTTAACCCTTTGACGACCAAGGGACAATGGTGTCCCAAGAAGTAAATATACCCTCAAGAAAATTGTAAGAATCTTTACAGGTTCAATTTGTTCTTTATGCATTCTGGAAGGTATCTTTATTATCATTTAGTGTTTGTTAAAACCTCAGTTGTTTTTATCATTCCGAAAAATTTTTGCTTTGTAAAGATCTATGAAACTTTACAGAAGCTATTTTTGTAGTCTTGTAAATCCATTCCTTCAACATAATCTTCGTTGTACGAGCGAGAAAATCTCCTGAAATAAGTATGCTCCTTCCTTTATTTTAATACGAAATGCGAAGATATATTTATTTACCTACTATGAGTTTCAACGGCATATTATGTGAAGTAGATAAATAATAAAGTGGTTCACTTATTGATCAACATAGTTCCTCCCACTCCCTTTGAAAAAGATACTGTAAAGTGTTAAAAAAGTTGATTTTGAGCGTCATTAACTTCAAGTACAAAAAAAATATCAATCACGCCAGAACGGCTGAACGGATCTGGATGAAATTTGGCACAGAGATAGATTATAGTCTTGAATAGCACATAGGCTACATTTCATCCCGGAAAAATGTATGTTCCCGTGGGATAGATTTGTTTATGTTTTGCATGTAGCTACATATATACTTAGAGTTGGGGTGATATTCAAGTGAAGTTTACATTCTGAAGTTTATTTTCAGTCATTTTGATTGCTCAGTCATAGTAAATACATGTACATATACAGTTGTCATTTCCATATATAACATTAATTCTAAGCTTACTGCTGACATTCTGTCATAATTTGATATAGATGTACGTGTTTATTATTTATATATTCAGCACTTTTTTAACGTTTCACTGCTTCTTACGGGCCTCCCTTTACTACAAGGGGGATCTTCCTTCCTTAGAGGTTCTCTCAGACATACAGGTAACTCGTGCATCCTTACAATGTTTTCGTTTACCGTAAGACAAGTGGTAATCATGTTGGGCGAAGAGGAGCTCTGAACAGTGATAGGTTCAGAGCGGGTTCGTAACTTATTCGCATAGCCGATTCAAAGTGTACTTTGATTCTAGCGCAATCAATAATTACTCTGTCCTTGCTAAGCAAAATACGGTTTTTTTAAGTAAAGAAGCGTTCGACAAGATTATTAAATATTTATTTCGTTAAAAGTAGAGTACTTGGTCATAAAGTGTAAGTGCGATGTATGGATTTCGCCCTTGATGTATCAAAATTTGTTCTTTTATTTATGTTTTTTTTTCTTTTCAGGCTCTAGCTGCAGTTAACGGCCTGCCTCGGTTATGTAAGTAACTTTTATAATGAAAGAAAATCAACTCTATGCTAATTATTTTACCAGGGAAGTGTTTTTTGTGATATAAACCTAAGTTTAAGAACTGGACCTTTTTTTACAAGCTTTTATTTAACTTTTAATTTTAAATAAAATTATCTTTTCGGATTTTTTCGCGGATTTATTTAGATTTTTGGTTCCCGACATTTCGAATGCTTTAATTGAACTGCTGACATTAAAATATATGCTCGAAATTAAAATAAATCCGAAACGATAGTTTTATTTAAAATGTAATAATTTTTTGACGTTAATGATAAATAAATAAAGAAAATAAAATATTACTATAAAAAGTGAAATTTATAATAATACTAGCACTGCCCGCGGCTTCGCTCGCGTTCAGATGACCAAAAACCAAATTCTTAAGTTTTACATATTAGTATATTCTTACATTTCAGTTTTTGTATTTTTTCTCAGAAATGAGACATTTTCCCGCGATAAAAAGTATCCTATATGTTGCCCTGATAACCAGCTATCACCAAAAAGAAATTTCATCAAAATCCCTCCAGTGATTTTTCTATGATGCGGTAACAGACAGACAAAAATTCTAAAAACTATAGATTCGGTCTCTGTATGGATAATAATATTTATTTCAATAAGATTTTCCAAAAAATATTTAATGTACAGATTCGGCTTAGTTACAATTTTATTATATGTGTAGATTATTAGGTAGTTTAAAAAATAATTAATAATTATTTATTTTTTATATAAATTATTTTTTTTTAATATAAATTAAAATATTAAATTATATTAAAAATTAATTAAAATTATATATCTGAGGGTCGTAAGCTCCAGTCGAAGTCGTTATTCCAAAGTGAACTTCACATTCCCAAACTTACTTTTTAACCATTTTGATTTTTCAGTAGTATAAATGGTTAACATTTCTATAATATGACATATAGCTTAATAGAAGCCTGAAATTTTTATGACCTTTTCTGTTATAATTTGATATTGATATATGTTAGAATGTAACTTATTCGGAGATTCAAAGTGTACTTGGATTCTAAAGTAATGCAGCAATGATGACTGCTCTGTCTTTACTGTAAAGAAGCATTTGATAAGAATATTTATTTTATTCAATCATTTATTTCAGGCAATATTTACAAAAGGATCTTAAATATGTAAACAGAGGCCCATAGCATATATACCTTAAAACTAACATAATAATATATTAATTATAAAACTTAAAAACTATGAAACATGAATATGAAACATTTTTTTTTGCCAAAAGTAAAACTTTGTCATAAAGCAAAGTGATCTATGAATCTCTCCTCGAGAGGCTGAATTTGCGACATAGCCTTTTTATTATAAAAAGAATATATGTAGATGAAAAATTTAAAGACGACTTGAGTACCTTCTTTTTAAAGCCAGTCAAACAAACGACAAGTTTGTCAATTGATATAGAATAATATCCTTGACATACTGATTTTTTTTTGTTCCTTCAACACTAAGGAAATAAGATTTATCTTGATCTTTAATGCTAATAATGGATAGACAGATAAATAACTTTTAAATTTTTGCTTTCAGATGCTCCAATACGTCCACCAAACAAAGGATGTGGATGCAGCACTTCCCCTGTAGGACATCCAGGACCTAAATCCAGTTCAAGCCCGCCATTATTGCTCTTTTTATTAACAGCGCAAGATTTAGAAAATCAAGGACTGAATGATTATCCCATTAGTTATTATATAAGTCAAAATTATAGAGATGGAGACCATATATCAAGCAGTTCAAGTCATGGGAGCTCTAGCAGCCGGTCAAATTCAGACGGTAGTGGCTCCTCTTCTAGCAGTGACAGCAGCGCAGGAGCTGGTAGTCAATCCAGACCAGTAGGTCAACCAGGATCACCCTCAGCAGGCAGTTGGGGTACCGGATGCTCAGGCGGCCAATCAAGCTCAAGTAGCACTGGCTCCTCTTCTAACGGTGGCATCAATGCAGGTGCTGGCAGCGAATCTGAATCATCAAGTCAACTAGGATCATCAGGTCAACCAGGATCATCAGGTCAACAAGGATCACCCTCAGCAGGCAGTTGGGGTACCGGAAGCTCAGGCGGCCAATCAAGTTCAAGCGGCACTGGCTCCTCTTCTAATAGTGGCAGCAATGCAGGTGCTGGCAGTCAATCTGGTTCATCAGGTCAACCAGGATCATCCTCAACAGGCAGTTGGGGTACCGGAAGCTCAGGCGGCCAATCAAGTTCAAGCGGCACTGGCTCCTCTTCTAACAGTGGCAGCAATGCAGGTGCTGGCAGTCAATCTGGCTCATCAGGTCAACCAGGGCCGTCTGGTCAACCAGGACCATCTGGTCAACCAGGATCATCAGGTCAACCAGGATCATCAGGTCAACCAGGATCATCAGGTCAACCAGGACCATCAGGTCAACCAGGAACATCAGGTCAACCAGGATCATCAGGTCAACCAGGATCACCTTCAGCAGGCAGTTGGAGTACCGGAAACTCAGGTGGCCAATCAAGTTCAAGCGGCACTGGCTCGTCTTCTAATAGTGGCAGCAATGCAGGTGCTGGCAGTCAATCTGGCTCATCAGGTCAACCAGGGCCGTCTGGTCAAACAGGACCATCTGGTCAACCAGGATCATCAGGTCAACCAGGATCATCAGGTCAACCAGGATCATCAGGTCAACCAGGACCATCCGGTCAACCAGGATCATCAGGTCAACCAGCACCATCAGGTCAACCAGGACCATCAGGTCAACCAGGACCATCAGGTCAATCAGGATCATCAGGTCAACCAGGATCACCTTCAGCAGGCAGTTGGGGTACCGGAAACTCAGGTGGCCAATCAAGTTCAAGCGGCACTGGCTCCTCTTCTAATAGTGGCAGCAATGCAGGCGCTGGCAGTCAATCTGGTTCATCAGGTCAACCAGGATCATCCGATCATCAGGTCAACCAGGACCATCAAATCAACCAGGATCATCAGGTCAACCAGGATCACCCTCAGCAGGCAGTTGGGGTACCGGAAGCTCAAGTGGCCAATCAAGTTCAAGCGGCACTGGCTCCTCTTCTAACAGTGGCAGCAATGCAGGTGCTGGCAGTCAATCTGGTTCATCAGGTCAACCAGGATCATCCTCAACAGGCAGTTGGGGTACTGGAAACTCAGGTGGCCAATCAAGTTCAAGCGGCACTGGCTCCTCTTCTAACAGTGGCAGTAATGCAGGTGCTGGCAGTCAATCTGGCTCATCAGGTCAACCAGGACCATCAGGTCAACCAGGATCATCAGGTCAACCAGGATCATCTTCAGCAGGCAGTTGGGGTACCGGAAACTCAAGTGGCCAATCAAGTTCAAGCGGCACTGGCTCCTCTTCTAACAGTGGCAGCAATGCAGGTGCTGGCAGTCAATCTGGATCATCAGGTCAACCAGGATCATCCTCAACAGGCAGTTGGAGTACCGGAAACTCAGGTGGCCAATCAAGTTCAAGCGGCACTGGCTCCTCTTCTAATAGTGGCAGCAATGCAGGTGCTGGCAGTCAATCTGGATCATCAAGTCAACCAGGACCATCAAGTCAACCAGGATCATCTTCAGCAGGCAGTTGGGGTACCGGAAGCTCAAGTGGCCAATCAAGTTCAAGCGGCACTGGCTCCTCTTCTAACAGTGGCAGCAATGCAGGTGCTGGCAGTCAATCTGGCTCATCAGGTCAACCAGGACCATCAGGTCAACCAGGATCATCAGGTCAACCAGGATCACCTTCAGCAGGCAGTTGGGGTACCGGAAACTCAGGTGGCCAATCAAGTTCAAGCGGCACTGGCTCCTCTTCTAATAGTGGCAGCAATGCAGGTGCTGGCAGTCAATCTGATTCATCAGGTCAACCAGGATCATCCTCAACAGGCAGTTGGGGTACTGGAAACTCAGGTGGCCAATCAAGTTCAAGCGGCACTGGCTCCTCTTCTAATAGTGGCAGCAATGCAGGTGCTGGCAGTCAATCTGGTTCATCAGGTCAACCAGGATCATCCTCAACAGGCAGTTGGGGTACCGGAAGCTCAGGCGGCCAATCAAGTTCAAGCGGCACTGGCTCCTCTTCTAACAGTGGCAGCAATGCAGGTGCTGGCAGTCAATCTGGATCATCAGGTCAACCAGGACCATCAAGTCAACCAGGATCATCAGGTCAACCAGGATCACCCTCAGCAGGCAGTTGGGGTACCGGAAGCTCAAGTGGCCAATCAAGTTCAAGCGGCACTGGCTCCTCTTCTAACAGTGGCAGCAATGCAGGTGCTGGCAGTCAATCTGGTTCATCAGGTCAACCAGGATCATCCTCAACAGGCAGTTGGGGTACTGGAAGCTCAAGCGGCCAATCAAGTTCAAGCGGCACTGGCTCCTCTTCTAATAGTGGCAGCAATGCAGGCGCTGGCAGTCAATCTGGTTCATCAGGTCAACCAGGATCATCCTCAACAGGCAGTTGGGGTACCGGAAGCTCAGGCAGCCAATCAAGTTCAAGCGGCACTGGCTCCTCTTCTAACAGTGGCAGCAATGCAGGTGCTGGCAGTCAACCAGGATCATCAGGTCAACCAGGACCATCAACCAGGATCACCTTCAGCAGGCAGTTGGGGTACCGGAAGCTCAAGTGGCCAATCAAGTTCAAGCGGCACTGGCTCCTCTTCTAACAGTGGCAGCAATGCAGGTGCTGGCAGTCAATCTGGTTCATCAGGTCAACCAGGATCATCCTCAACAGGCAGTTGGGGTACTGGAAACTCAGGTGGCCAATCAAGTTCAAGCGGCACTGGCTCCTCTTCTAACAGTGGCAGTAATGCAGGTGCTGGCAGTCAATCTGGCTCATCAGGTCAACCAGGACCATCAGGTCAACCAGGATCATCAGGTCAACCAGGATCACCCTCAGCAGGCAGTTGGGGTACCGGAAGCTCAAGTGGCCAATCAAGTTCAAGCGGCACTGGCTCCTCTTCTAACAGTGGCAGCAATGCAGGTGCTGGCAGTCAATCTGGCTCATCAGGTCAACCAGGACCATCAGGTCAACCAGGATCATCAGGTCAACCAGGATCACCTTCAGCAGGCAGTTGGGGTACCGGAAACTCAGGTGGCCAATCAAGTTCAAGCGGCACTGGCTCCTCTTCTAATAGTGGCAGCAATGCAGGTGCTGGCAGTCAATCTGGTTCATCAGGTCAACCAGGATCATCCTCAACAGGCAGTTGGGGTACTGGAAGCTCAAGCGGCCAATCAAGTTCAAGCGGCACTGGCTCCTCTTCTAATAGTGGCAGCAATGCAGGCGCTGGCAGTCAATCTGGTTCATCAGGTCAACCAGGATCATCCTCAACAGGCAGTTGGGGTACCGGAAGCTCAGGCGGCCAATCAAGTTCAAGCGGTACTGGCTCCTCTTCTAACAGTGGCAGCAATGCAGGTGCTGGCAGTCAACCTCTTCTAACAGTGGCAGCAATGCAGGTGCTGGCAGTCAATCTGGTTCATCAGGTCAACCAGGATCATCCTCAACAGGCAGTTGGGGTACTGGAAACTCAGGTGGCCAATCAAGTTCAAGCGGCACTGGCTCCTCTTCTAATAGTGGCAGCAATGCAGGTGCTGGCAGTCAATCTGGTTCATCAGGTCAACCAGGATCATCCTCAACAGGCAGTTGGGGTACCGGAAGCTCAGGCGGCCAATCAAGTTCAAGCGGCACTGGCTCCTCTTCTAATAGTGGCAGCAATGCAGGTGCTGGCAGTCAATCTGGATCATCAGGTCACCCAGGACCATCAAGTCAACCAGGATCATCAGGTCAACCAGGATCACCCTCAGCAGGCAGTTGGGGTACCGGAACCTCAAGTGGCCAATCAAGTTCAAGCGGCACTGGCTCCTCTTCTAACAGTGGCAGCAATGCAGGTGCTGGCAGTCAATCTGGTTCATCAGGTCAACCAGGATCATCCTCAACAGGCAGTTGGGGTACTGGAAACTCAGGTGGCCAATCAAGTTCAAGCGGCACTGGCTCCTCTTCTAACAGTGGCAGCAATGCAGGTGCTGGCAGTCAATCTGGTTCATCAGGTCAACCAGGATCATCCTCAACAGGCAGTTGGGGTACTGAAAACTCAAGTGGCCAATCAAGTTCAAGCGGCACTGGCTCCTCTTCTAATAGTGGCAGCAATGCAGGTGCGGGCAGTCAATCTGGATCATCAAGTCAACCAGGACCATCAGGTCAACCAGGACCATCTGGTCAACCAGGACCATCTGGCCAACCAGGATCATCAGGTCAACCAGGATCATCCTCAGCAGGCAGTTGGGGTACCGGAAGCTCAGGCGGCCAATCAAGTTCAAGCGGGACTGGCTCCTCTTCTAACAAGGGCAGCCATGCAGAAGCGAGTAATCAATTAGGAGAGCATGGTCATGGTGGACACCTTAAACACCATCTGAAACACAATCACGAAGCCATTCCTTTGCACCACTTGAAACATCTACCTGGAAGCCTTCCTATACATGATTTGAAAAATATTCCCGTTCCCACTTCTGGACACCAATTAGGACACATCTTAAAACACCTTCCTATTGGCCGTTCCAATACATTTCCTTCCCATCTTCATGGAAAAGAAGGAAAAGAGTCAGGTTCAAAGAGCAGTGGCAGCCACGCAGGAAATGGTAGTCCATCTGGACCAGTAGGTACACCAGGATCACCCCCATTAGGTAGTTGGGATTCAGGAAACTCAAGCAGCAGGGGTACTGGAAGCTCAGGTAGCCACTCAAGCTCGCACGGCAGTGGCTCCACTTCTAAAAGTGGCAGCAACGCAGGAGCTAGTAGTCAAGCAGGATCATCAGGTCATCAAGGAGGCTCATCAGGCAATAGCGATACGGGAAGCTCAAGTAGCCATTCAAGCTCGAATGGCGGAGGCTCGCACTCTAACAGTGGCAGCAACGCAGGAGCTGGCAGTCAAGCAGGATCATCAGGTCATCAAGGAGGCTCGTCAGGCAGTAGCGGTACTGGAAGCTCAGGTAGCCATTCAGGCTCGAAGGGCGGCGGCTCCCACTCTAGCAGTGGCAACAACGCAGGAGCTGGTAGTCAAGCAGGATCATTAGGTCATCAAGGAGGCTCGTCAGGCAGTAGCGGTACTGGAAGCTCAGGTAGCCATTCAGGCTCGAAGGGCGGCGGCTCCCACTCTAGCAGTGGCAGCAACGCAGGAGCTGGCAGTCAAGCAGGATCATCAGGTCATCAAGGAGGCTCGTCAGGCAGTCATGGTACTGGAAGCACAGGTAGCCACTCAGGCTCGAAGGGCGGCGGCTCCCACTCTAGCAGTGGCAGCAACGCAGGAGCTGGTAGTCAAGCAGGATCATCAGGTCATCAAGGAGGCTCGTCAGGCAGTAGCGGTACTGGAAGCTCAAGTAGCCATTCAAGCTCGAATGGCGGAGGCTCCCACTCTAGCAGTGGCAGCAACGCAGGAGCTGGCAGTCAAGCAGGATCATCAGGTCATCAAGGAGGCTCGTCAGGCAATCATGGTACTGGAAGCACAGGTAGCCACTCAGGCTCGAAGGGCGATGGCTCCCATTCTAACAGTGGCAGCAACGCAGGAGCTGGCAGTCAAGCAGGATCATCAGGTCATCAAGGAGGCTCGTCAGGCAGTAGCGGTACTGGAAGCTCAGGTAGCCATTCAGGCTCGAAGGGCGATGGCTCCCATTCTAACAGTGGCAGCAACGCAGGAGCTGGTAGTCAAGCAGGATCATCAGGTCATCAAGGAGGCTCGTCAGGCAGTAGCGGTACTGGAAGCTCAAGTAGCCATTCAAGCTCGAATGGCGGAGGCTCCCACTCTAGCAGTGGCAGCAACGCAGGAGCTGGCAGTCAAGCAGGATCATCAGGTCATCAAGGAGGCTCGTCAGGCAATCATGGTACTGGAAGCACAGGTAGCCACTCAGGCTCGAAGGGCGATGGCTCCCATTCTAACAGTGGCAGCAACGCAGGAGCTGGCAGTCAAGCAGGATCATCAGGTCATCAAGGAGGCTCGTCAGGCAATCATGGTACTGGAAGCACAGGTAGCCACTCAGGCTCGAAGGGCGATGGCTCCCATTCTAACAGTGGCAGCAACGCAGGAGCTGGTAGTCAAGCAGGATCATCAGGTCATCAAGGAGGCTCGTCAGGCAGTAGCGGTACTGGAAGCTCAAGTAGCCATTCAAGCTCGAAGGGCGGCGGCTCCCACTCTAGCAGTGGCAGCAACGCAGGAGCTGGCAGTCAAGCAGGATCATCAGGTCATCAAGGAGGCTCGTCAGGCAATCATGGTACTGGAAGCACAGGTAGCCACTCAGGCTCGAAGGGCGATGGCTCCCATTCTAACAGTGGCAGCAACGCAGGAGCTGGTAGTCAAGCAGGATCATCAGGTCATCAAGGAGGCTCGTCAGGCAGTAGCGGTACTGGAAGCTCAGGTAGCCATTCAGGCTCGAAGGCGGCGGCTCCCATTCTAGCAGTGGCAGCAACGCAGGAGCTGGCAGTCAAGCAGGATCATCAGGTCATCAAGGAGGCTCGTCAGGCAGTCATGATACTGGAAGCACAGGTAGCCACTCAGGCTCGAAGGCGATGGCTCCCATTCTAACAGTGGCAGCAACGCAGGAGCTGGCAGTCAAGCAGGATCATCAGGTCATCAAGGAGGCTCGTCAGGCAGTCATGGTACTGGAAGCACAGGCAGCCACTCAGGCTCGAAGGGCGATGGCTCCCATTCTAACAGTGGCAGCAACGCAGGAGCTGGTAGTCAAGCAGGATCATCAGGTCATCAAGGAGGCTCGTCAGGCAGTAGCGGTACTGGAAGCTCAGGTAGCCATTCAGGCTCGAAGGGCGGCGGCTCCCACTCTAGCAGTGGCAGCAACGCAGGAGCTGGCAGTCAAGCAGGATCATCAGGTCATCAAGGAGGCTCGTCAGGCAGTAGCGGTACTGGAAGCTCAGGTAGCCATTCAGGCTCGAAGGGCGGCGGCTCCCACTCTAGCAGTGGCAGCAACGCAGGAGCTGGCAGTCAAGCAGGATCATTAGGTCATCAAGGAGGCTCGTCAGGCAGTCATGGTACTGGAAGCACAGGTAGCCACTCAGGCTCGAAGGGCGATGGCTCCCATTCTAACAGTGGCAGCAACGCAGGAGCTGGTAGTCAAGCAGGATCATCAGGTCATCAAGGAGGCTCGTCAGGCAGTAGCGGTACTGGAAGCTCAGGTAGCCATTCAGGCTCGAAGGGCGGCGGCTCCCACTCTAGCAGTGGCAACAACGCAGGAGCTGGCAGTCAAGCAGGATCATCAGGTCATCAAGGAGGCTCATCAGGCAGTCATGGTACTGGAAGCACAGGTAGCCACTCAGGCTCGAAGGGCGATGGCTCCCATTCTAACAGTGGCAGCAACGCAGGAGCTGGTAGTCAAGCAGGATCATCAGGTCATCAAGGAGGCTCGTCAGGCAGTAGCGGTACTGGAAGCACAGGTAGCCAGTCAGGCTCGAAGGGCGGCGGCTCCCACTCTAGCAGTGGCAGCAACGCAGGAGCTGGCAGTCAAGCAGGATCATCAGGTCATCAAGGAGGCTCGTCAGGCAGTCATGGTACTGGAAGCACAGGTAGCCACTCAGGCTCGAAGGGCGATGGCTCCCATTCTAACAGTGGCAGCAACGCAGGAGCTGGTAGTCAAGCAGGATCATCAGGTCATCAAGGAGGCTCGTCAGGCAGTAGCGGTACTGGAAGCTCAGGTAGCCATTCAGGCTCGAAGGGCGGCGGCTCCCACTCTAGCAGTGGCAACAACGCAGGAGCTGGCAGTCAAGCAGGATCATCAGGTCATCAAGGAGGCTCGTCAGGCAGTCATGGTACTGGAAGCACAGGTAGCCACTCAGGCTCGAAGGGTGATGGCTCCCATTCTAACAGTGGCAGCAACGCAGGAGCTGGTAGTCAAGCAGGATCATCAGGTCATCAAGGAGGCTCGTCAGGCAGTAGCGGTACTGGAAGCTCAAGTAGCCATTCAGGCTCGAAGGGCGGCGGTTCCCACTCTAGCAGTGGCAGCAACGCAGGAGCTGGCAGTCAAGCAGGATCATTAGGTCATCAAGGAGGCTCGTCAGGCAGTAGCGGTACTGGAAGCTCAGGTAGCCATTCAGGCTCGAAGGGCGGCGGCTCCCACTCTAGCAGTGGCAGCAACGCAGGAGCTGGCAGTCAAGCAGGATCATCAGGTCATCAAGGAGGCTCGTCAGGCAGTCATGGTACTGGAAGCACAGGTAGCCACTCAGGCTCGAAGGGCGATGGCTCCCATTCTAACAGTGGCAGCAACGCAGGAGCTGGTAGTCAAGCAGGATCATCAGGTCATCAAGGAGGCTCGTCAGGCAGTAGCGGTACTGGAAGCTCAGGTAGCCATTCAGGCTCGAAGGGCGGCGGCTCCCACTCTAGCAGTGGCAGCAACGCAGGAGCTGGCAGTCAAGCAGGATCATCAGGTCATCAAGGAGGCTCGTCAGGCAGTAGCGGTACTGGAAGCTCAGGTAGCCATTCAGGCTCGAAGGGCGATGGCTCCCATTCTAACAGTGGCAGCAACGCAGGAGCTGGTAGTCAAGCAGGATCATCAGGTCATCAAGGAGGCTCGTCAGACAGTAGCGGTACTGGAAGCTCAGGTAGCCAATTAAGCTCAAACGGTGGTGGCTCCTCTTCTAAAAGCGATAGCAGTGCAGGAGCTGCGTCTTCAAATAACAATAATTATGAATCAAATACCAGTTCAAGTTATTCAGGAAGCGAGAGTAATTCGCAAAGCGAGTACTATGAATCTTCTTCTGATTAGAAAAAACACTTACCTAATGTTTTTTTATTCCTACGTTTATATAACCCATAATTTGCAGGACTATTTCGACACTTCTGTCTAGAAGCCAATTTAATATACGAGTACATGTAAGATTTAGTTTACAATTAATTGGTTATTTAACGAATATGTTTTGAAATATTGTACTAAATCTGAATATACTTACAATATATAATTTCACAATAATAGTTTTTGTTATTTTTCCTCCTTTTTAATCTTCTTCATCACTCATCATCACTCTTGTTTACTTTCCACAAAGTGCCTCTTTGGGTTTGAATGGAGCAAGATTTTCTCCATTGGCTTCTTAAAGTGAAGGGCATTCACTATGCCGGCCAAATATTATCATTAAATCTGTCTGACACTAG
Source organism: Brenthis hecate (assembly GCA_951806755.1). Classification (NCBI taxonomy): domain Eukaryota; kingdom Metazoa; phylum Arthropoda; class Insecta; order Lepidoptera; family Nymphalidae; genus Brenthis; species Brenthis hecate. The sequence goes on along the minus strand of OX638273.1, from coordinate 5,934,712 downwards.
TTTCCAGACTAGACCAGTTCGCCAATTATTCTACGAATTAAGACATTCAGACTTGAAAGAATTTTTGATGTGAAACATCTATTAGCGCGCCTTGGCAGTAAACCAACTCGTGGTGTAATAGCAAACAGTGGCATCTCGTTGTCATGCCATCATGCCGCTTCTTCTTAGTCTCTATTAAAAACACTTAAATATTTTCCATTCTATTTATAAATATATTTAAATTCCGTAATTATAATTATAATTTAAAAAAAAAAACAAAAAAAATAATGTTTTTTTTTCTTTATTTTACTCCATATTTCGTTATAGGTTTTTATTTATTATGAATTCTAATATTAATATAGATGTTTCACATCTGCTGGCGTGACGGTCAACTTTTTAAATAGGGCACGTCCTGCATGGGCAATATTAGCCTCGTTGGAATTTGAATTTAGGACCTTCAACTTTATAGATGTCAGTATTATTTATAAAACGGCTTTGTTATTATTAAGACACTTATAAGCCTACAACTGAGTAAACATCACTGAGAATCAATTAATCAATTACGTGCCAACTCATGTGTACTTTAAAAGACATTGTTAATTTAAAACTAATATACGCTCTCGGATTCCTTCATCATCTATACATATAATAAATTTTTTTTGGAAAATCTGATTGAAATAGACATTATTATCGATACAGAGTCCGAATCTATAGTTTTTAGAATCTGTGTCTGTCTGTCTGTTACCGCATCACGAGAAAACCACTGGACAGATTTTGATGAAATTTGGTATGATGATAGCTGGTTATCCGGGTCAACATATAGGATACTTTTTACCGCGGGAAAATATTTCATTTCTGAGAAAAAATACAAAAACTGCATTGTAAGAGTATACTAATATGTAAAACCTAAGAATTTGGTTTTTGGTCATCTGAACGCGGGCGAAGCCGCGGGCAATGCTAGTTTATTATAAAGATGATTTAATTTGCGATGAATGCAGTGGGGCCCTCATGTTGAGATGTTAGCGAGTAGACTCAGTTCTGCAGAGTTCGCGGTAAAAAGACTTCTTACTGATGTAGATACAGCTCGCATAGTATATTTTAATTATTTTCATAGTATTATAGCCTATGGTATTTTACTATGGGGAAATGCAGCTGCTATTAATACGATTTTTGACCTGCAGAAAAGAGCTATACGTTCAATTTATAGCTTTGGTCCTAGAGTGTCATTAAGAGATAAGTTTAAAGAAATAAAAATATTGACTGTTGCTTCTCAATACGTGTACGAAAATGTTATGTATGTCCGTAAAAATATAAAAGAATTGTACGAGAATTGTGACATGCGTGACATTAATATTAGCAACAAATACATATTTGTAATGCCTGTGATTCGTCTTTTGTGGTTCTCTCAGACCTCCTTTCGTCTCCTTCCTTCACCGTTAAGACAAGTGGTAATGATGTTGGAAAATGATTCGCATATGAAAATATCAGAGGTGCGAGACCCGGGATTTGAACCCACTTCACTCCGTTTCCCAAGCGAGCGCGTTAGCACTGGGCTACCACTGCCAATTTATTTCTTATCAATATAAAATTCGGATCATGTAATAATTTTAAAACCATCGAGCTGATCTGATAGAGCGAGAAGGTAGATAGTGGAACTCCTCAATGGCTACCTGAGAATATGCAGTACGAACACTTTGTCTAGTTTATTTAAATGTAAATAGATGGCGTTATATTTATCAATTTCGTACAGATGCTTGTGTAAAATTAATAAAAAGAAAAAAGTAGAGCTAAAAAAGGAATACTCTGATTTTGAAAAATACTCTTATTAGTAGTGTAGCTATACTTTAAATATTTTCGTGCACATAAAATGAAAAAATTCTATAGCTTTCTGGTAAGCGCCATCTGTCGTCTGTAAATTTTAACCCGTAGAGCCAGAAAGTCTATTAAGGAAATCTTAACTACATAATATATAGGTACTATGTTACTAATAAAACTTTCATCTGAAGAAGAAAAAATTACTTAGAAAGAAATATGAGTATATCAGACGATGAGAAACAAGATTAATAAAGAGAAGAGATAAAAAGTTTAGATTTAGCACCATTTGTTATGTAGTTTTAATAAGATTAAGAAGTTTTAATAAGAAGATTTGATCCGAACTTACCAATAGATGGCGCTGTTCAAGGACATTCTGTTCAAGTGAATGAAATCGCGGGTAGAAACCAGAAAGTTTTATCACAACAAACAGTATTTTACAGTTTTAATGAATTATTTATACTCCCCATGCCGGTCTAGATGATGTTTAGGAATTCTTTTTTTATCTATATTAATCTTAATCTCTTTTTCAGTATATGTTATTGATAAATTTCAGAAGGAGATTGATTGTATATATGACATACAAAATACAAAGTTTCAGAAATTTCTGTAAACTTTTTAAAATTCTTGTCCAATGCAAAAAAAATAATGGAAAATATATACAATTAATTTATTAGCTTATTTAAACAGCAGGCTTATTTATCTTTATTATTAATTATTATAATTGATTGCATATTTTTCAATTCTTTTGTTTGTTTCTGAATATAAGTGCAAGGGGACGAATGGTTTGGCATAACGCAGTCGTCTGCCGAAATGAGGTGTACCACGGTGCTGGTATTGGCGGTAAGTGTTTTTTTTAATTTTCATAACTTACACTTAATACGACTAAGTCTTTATCTTAAGTCTTTAATTCTGCGATTTTCTATCGATTCTATTACTCATAATTTTGTCTAAAAACGTTTGAGAGGCCTTTTTTATTTTTTATTTTATTCTTTATTTTTTGTGTCGACGTTTCGAATGCTTTTGTAGTTATGTTATATAGCACGTCGTGGCCTCTTAAAATGTTACGTTATTTACTATATTTAGTACTAATATATTTATTAAGATGTTAGAAACAATGTATTAACAACTAAGGATCCCTATAGTTTCTACTTCTTCTTCTTCCTGCATATTTCCCAAATTACTTGGGGTCGGCGCAGTACGTCTACCATACTGCTGATCGGTTTTGGCAAAAGTTTTACGAACGGCCGCCTGCCTGACATCAACCCTCTTTGTGAATGCTGTTGTTCACCAACGTCGTGCAGAAGACCCGAGGTGCGATAATCAGCACAGAATCGTCTTCTACGACATTTGTAATATTTTACCTTAATGTTATTTGCCGCGACGTTTCGTTTTCCGTTTAGTTTAGTTTCTTTACATTGAAAAAAGATCTTCTATCCTAAGTGAACTCCTTACGGTTATGTTTTGCAAATGTTTTTAGAATTTTTGTTTGTCTGTCTGTCTGCCTGTCACCACAACACGGAAAACCCACTGGAGGGATTTTGATGGGTATGGTGATAACTAGTTATCAGGGTCAACGTATAGGATACTTTTTACCGCGGAAAAATTTACATTTCTGAGAAAATATACACAAACAGCAATGTAAGAGTATACTAATATGTAAAACCTAAGAATTTGGTTTTTGGTCATTTGAACGCGGGCGGAGCTGCGGGCAATGCTAGTGTAATTATAAAAATCATTTTTTAAAACTACCTTTTTTAATGCGCTAGAAAATATAAAATTTGAAATGAGTTAAAATGACCATTTTGTTACATTATACATACATATGTATTTATATAACAAAAAAGGTTGTCGCGATATTTTACCGAGTAAAAATTCACAAGAAAAGTAGGGTAAAGTGGTGGCGGCAGAATTATCTCCAATGGGGTGCATATGCTTCTTCACATTAAACTACTAACTAATCTATACTTCTATACTAATATTATAAAGAGGTAAAGTTTGTGAGTTTGTGACGTTGTAGGGGATAATCTCTGGATCTACTGAACCGATTTAGATGAAATTTGGTAAGAAGATAGTTTGAGACCCTGGAAAGGACATATGATAGTTTTATCCCGGAAATCATCCCTTAAGGGAGTGAAAATGGGGATGAAGGCTTGTATTGGGAAGCAAGCTAGGGACGAACCCTAGTCGAACGCTAGACATTAAATGATTAAAATTATAATTTTTATTCAGATCTTATTTGTCGTCTTTTTTTGCAGATATCTTAATTTAAAAAGGGATTTTTCAAATACAATTTTATTTCTTTAACTTTTTCTAAGTACATATTTCCCTTCATGACAAGGGGTGTAAGTGCACCCCCTTGCACCCACCTCCTGGCGCCCGGGACTCAGAGTTGAGATTTATAGTCATAGCTTTACTTAAGTCACTTAAATTATAATTCTCTTTCCATCATTTTGATTTCTCAATCAAGTTTGTCAGTTGAAATTTCCATCTATACTAATATTATAAATGTGAAAGTTTGTGAGTATGTTTGTTATTCTTTCACGCCAAAACGGCTGAACGGATCTGGATGAAATTTGGTACAGAGATAGATAATAGTCTGGAATAATACTTAGGCTACTTTTTATCCCGGAAAAATGTACGGTTATTGTGGGATAGGTTTGTTTTTGTCTTTCCTGAAGCGAGCCCGAGCGAAGCGAAGGTGAGCCGCTAGTATGACATATTTCTAAGCTTAATAACCTGAATAAAATATGTATGTAACATACTCGGAGATTCAAAGTGTACTTGATTTCCAAAGTAACCAATAATGACTGCTCTGTCTTTACTTAGCTTACTACGTTCTTAGATTTACGCGAATATTTGACATTTTAAATAAAACTATCTTTTCGGATTGTTTCGCGGATTTATTTTGATTTTTAGTTCCCAACGTTTCGAATGCTTTACAGCAATCATGGTCACGGGAGAGACTGAGGTGTTAGATGTCTCAAAGGTATAGTTGTTACAGACAGCCTACCCACAAGTAACAAAATAAAAAATGGTACCAAGTACCTTACAATATTTTATAACATTAAACATTTTTATAATTTTAATTAGTTTCATAATTGAGTATGGCATATTATTTATTTAATTTTTGCTGTTATCATTATAATTATTACAATTTTAAAAATATTAATTAGTAATCTATATTCAGTGCTGCCATTATTATATTTATAACCATAAAGAAAAAATATAAAATATAATATCAATTATTTAAGCCACATAATTGTTCTATGTGTAATTTAAAAAAGTTAAAATTAATTAAGAATAATAATTTTAATTTAGTTTGCTATTATTTAAGAAGACAATTTACTAAGCAACACTATTATTATATACTTTTCTTTATAAATTTTTACTTTGTGGATCAAAATGATAGCATTTCAGATTAATATTAATTAGTTTTTATTTGTAAAAGTACTAGTGTATTAGTTTATCAAAATTTGTTCTTTTATGTATGTGTTTTTTTTCTTTTCAGGCTATAACTGCAGTTAACAGCCTGCCTCGCTTATGTAAGTACTTTTTACAATGAAACAAAATCACCTCTATACTTATTATTTCAACTTTAGGGAAAGTAACTTCAAGTCGAAGTCGTTTTTGCAAAGTTAATTTTATATTCCTAAGCTGACTGTGAAACATTTTGATTTCTTAGTAGTATATATAAATTTATACATATTTCTATAATTTGCAACTGACAAACCGAATGAAATGGCAGTAGTGTTGCCAGAATTTTTCGGAAATAAACCCAATGTCAATTGACATTGACATTTCTTCCAAAAATGCTTGGAAATTTATTATTTTTCTCAATAGCATACACTTTTTTACTTGAATATCTTCGGACATAGGTTATTCTAACCAAAACTAGATATTGGATCTTCTACAGAAAGTATGTAGCTAACCATAGAAATGAAAATATTATTGAAGTGAAACTTCTTTATAACTCGACTAGATTGCCCGCGGCTCCGCCCGCGTTCAGATGACTAAAAACCAAATAAAATAGCGCTATTGTTATTTCTTTTTCAAGATAAGCTATTTTTAATAGTTTTTGCCTTTTTTACCAAGTTTAAGTTACCTTGCTAAAATATATGTAGTATTATCGTTGTTTTATTCTAACCAGTTTTGTATTTATTCTCAGAAATGAGATATTTTCCCGTTGTAAAAAGTATCCTATATGTTGACCCGGATAACCAAATATGACCATACCAAATTTCATCAAAATCCCTCCAGTAGTTTTTCTGTGATGCGGTAACAGACAGACAGACAGACAGACAGACAGACAAAAATTCTAAAAACTATAGATTCGGCCTCTGTATCGATAATAATGTCTATTTCAATAAGATTTTCCAAAAAATATTTAATGTACGGATTTGACTAAGTTAGAGTTTTATTATATGTATAGATGAAACGGTAATGCAACACTAAAAAGAGACAGACACATAAATATATAACATTAAGCCGGCGAGAGAATGAGATAGAATACATTGTCATGTTGCCATGGTAACCGTTGTTATTTGAGATATTCACATTACACAGGAAGTGAAAAATAATAAAACTAATTACTGAATAATATGTAATGTATATTTATGTAAAAAATAATGTAAAACAACTTTTAAACTTGTTAAAAACATTATAAAATAAATAAATCTTACAATTATCCTACTCCTGATACTGAATATTACTTTTTTAATTTAGGTTACTTTTCTGAAGCTTCATTTCTACCGTGTGTGAATTGCAAAAACACGCACTTATTTTTTCATATTTTTTTACATCGTCTGCTTTTCTAAATAAACGAACATGTGGCAAGCTTACTAACCTGAATTATAGATGAATTTTTCTGCTATAATTTGATATTGATGTATGCTAGTATGTAACTCATTCGGAGATCCGAAGTGCACTGTGCACAGCTCTGTCTATACTAAGTAAAGTACGGTTTTCTAAAGTAAAGAAGCGTTCGATTTATGAAACATTTTTTTTTTGCTAAAATTAAAGTATGTGATCTATGGATCTCGCCTTGAGAAGCTAAATTTGGGACATAACATTTCCATTATAGAAAGAACATAGATAAAAATTTAAACACGAGTTGAGTACCTACTTTTTGAAGACGGTCAAACAAACAACCAGTTTATTAAATGATAGAATAATATCCCCGATCTACTTATTCCTTGTTCTTCATTCAACTCTGAGGAAATAAGATTTATTTTGATCTTTCAAGTGTCCTTAATAATAATGCATGGACAGATAAATAACTTTTGAATTTTTACTTTCAGATGCTCCAATACGTCCACCAAACAAAGTATGTGGATGCAGCACTTCCCCTGTAGGACATCCAGGACCTAATGCCGGTTCCAGTCCGCCAATATTGGTCTTTTTATTAACAGCGCAAGATCTAGAAAATCAAGGAAAGTATGATTATCCCCTTAGTTATTATATTGGTCAAAACTATGGAAATGGAGGCTATAAATCAAGCTGTTCAGATCATGGGAGCTCTAGCGGCCAGTCACACTTAGGCGGTAGTGGCTCCTCTTCTATGAGTGGCAGTAACGTAGGCGCTGACGGTTACTCTGGAGCATCAGGTCAACAAGGAACGTCCTCATCTGGTGGTTATGGTACCGCAAACTCTAATGGCCGATCAAGCTCAAGAGGCGATGGCTCCTCCTCTTCTATGAGTGGCAGTAACGTAGACGCTGGCAGTCACTCTGGAGCATCAGGTCAACAAGGAACGTCCTCATCTGGTGGTTATGGTACCGCAAACTCTGATGGCCGATCAAGCGAAAGTGGCGATGGCTCCTCCTTTTCTATGAGTGGCACTAACGTAGACGCTGGCGGTCGCTCTGAATCATCAGGTCAACAAGGAACGTTCTCATCTGGTGGTTATGGTACCGCAAACTCTGATGGCCGATCAAGCTCAAGCGGCGAAGGCTCCTCCTCTTCTATGAGTGGAGGTAACATAGGCGCTGGCGGTCAATCTGGAGCATCAGGTCATCAAGGAACGTCGTCATCTGGTGGTTATGGTACCGCAAACTCTGTTGGACGATCTAGCTCAAGCGGCGATGGCTCCTCCTCTTCTATGAGTGGCAGTAACGTAGGCGCTGGCGGTTACTCTGGAGCATCAGGTCAACAAGGAACGTCCTCATCTGGTGGTTATGGTACCGCAAACTCTGATAGCCGAACAAGCTCAAACGGCGATGGCTCCTCCTCTTCTATGAGTGGCAGTAACGTAGGCGCTGGCGGTTACTCTGGAGCATCAGATCAACAAGGAACGTCCTCATCTGGTGGTTATGGTACCGCCAACTCTGATGGCCGAACAAGCTCAAGCGGCGATGGCTCCTCCTCTTCTAAGAGTGGCAGTAACGTACGCGCTGGCGGTCGCTCTGAATCATCAGGTCAACAAGGAACGTCCTCATCTGGTGGTTATGGTACCGCAAACTCTGATAGCCGATCAAGCTCAAGCGGCGAAGGCTCCTCCTCTTCTATAAGTGGCAGTAACGTAGGCGCTGGCGGTCAATCTGGAGCATCAGGTCATCAAGGAACGTCCTCATCTGGTGGTTATGGTACCGCAAACTCTGTTGGACGATCTAGCTCAAGCGGCGATGGCTCCTCCTCTTCTATGAGTGGCAGTAACGTAGGCGCTGGCGGTTACTCTGGAGCATCAGGTCAACAAGGAACGTCCTCATCTGGTGGTTATGGTACCGCAAACTCTGATGGCCGAACAAGCTCAAGCGGCGATGGCTCCTCCTCTTCTATGAGTGGCAGTAACGTACGCGCTGGCGGTCGCTCTGAATCATCAGGTCAACAAGGAACGTCCTCATCTGATGGTTATGGTACCGCAAACTCTGTTGGACGATCTAGCTCAAGCGGCGATGGCTCCTCCTCTTCTATGAGTGGCAGTAACGTAGGCGCTGGCGGTTACTCTGGAGCATCAGGTCAACAAGGAACGTCCTCATCTGGTGGTTATGGTACCGCAACTCTGATAGCCGATCAAGCTCAAGCGGCGATGGCTCCTCCTCTTCTATGAGTGGCAGTAACGTAGGCGCTGGCGGTTACTCTGGAGCATCAGGTCAACAAGGAACGTCCTCATCTGGTGGTTATAGTACCGCCAACTCTGATGGCCGAACAAGCTCAAGCGGCGATGGCTCCTCCTCTTCTATGAGTGGCAGTAACGTACGCGCTGGCGGTCGCTCTGAATCATCAGGTCAACAAGGAACGTCCTCATCTGGTGGTTATGGTACCGCAAACTCTGATGGCCGATCAAACTCAAGCGGCGATGGCTCCTCCTCTTCTATGAGTGGCAGTAAAGTAGGCGCTGGCGGTTACTCTGGAGCATCAGGTCAACAAGGAACGTCTTCATCTGGTGGTTATGGTACCACAAACTCTGATAGCCGAACAAGCTCAAACGGCGATGGCTCCTCCTCTTCTATGAGTGGCAGTAAAGTAGGCGCTGGCGGTTACTCTGGAGCATCAGGTCAACAAGGAACGTCTTCATCTGGTGGTTATGGTACCACAAACTCTGATAGCCGAACAAGCTCAAACGGCGATGGCTCCTCCTCTTCTATGAGTGGCAGTAACGTAGGCGCTGGCAGTTACTCTGGAGCATCAGGTCAACAAGGAACGTCCTCATCTGGTGGTTATGGTACCGCAAACTCTGATGGCCGAACAAACTCAAGAGGCGATGGCTCCTCCTCTTCTATGAGTGGCAGTAACGTAGGCGCTGGCGGTTACTCTGGAGCATCAGGTCAACAAGGAACGTCCTCATCTGGTGGTTATGGTACCGCAAACTCTGATGGCCAATCAAGCTCAAGCGGCGATGGCTCCTCCTCTTCTATGAGTGGCAGTAACGTAGGCGCTAGCGGTAACTCTGGAACATCAGGTCATCAAGGAACGTCCTCATCTGGTGGTTATAGTACCGCCAACTCTGATGGCCGAACAAGCTCAAGCGGCGATGGCTCCTCCTCTTCTATGAGTGGCAGTAACGTACGCGCTGGCGGTCGCTCTGAATCATCAGGTCAACAAGGAACGTCCTCATCTGGTGGTTATGGTACCGCAAACTCTGATAGCCGAACAAGCTCAAACGGCGATGGCTCCTCCTCTTCTATGAGTGGCAGTAACGTAGGCGCTGGCGGTTACTCTGGAGCATCAGGTCAACAAGGAACGTCCTCATCTGGTGGTTATAGTACCGCAAGCTCTGTTGGACGATCTAGCTCAAGCGGCGATGGCTCCTCCTCTTCTATGAGTGGCAGTAACGTAGGCGCTGGCGGTTACTCTGGAGCATCAGGTCAACAAGGAACGTCCTCATCTGGTGGTTATGGTACCGCCAACTCTGATAGCCGAACAAGCTCAAACGGCGATGGCTCCTCCTCTTCTATGAGTGGCAGTAACGTAGGCGCTGGCGGTTACTCTGGAGCATCAGGTCAGCAAGGAACGTCCTCATCTGGTGGTTATAGTACCGCCAACTCTGATGGCCGAACAAGCTCAAGCGGCGATGGCTCATCCTCTTCTATGAGTGGCAGTAACGTACGCGCTGGCGGTCGCTCTGAATCATCAGGTCAACAAGGAACGTCCTCATCTGGTGGTTATGGTACCGCAAACTCTGATAGCCGAACAAGCTCAAGCGGCGATGGCTCCTCCTCTTCTATGAGTGGCAGTAACGTAGGCGCTGGCGGTTACTCTGGAGCATCAGGTCAACAAGGAACGTCCTCATCTGCTGGTTATGGTACCGCAAACTCTGATGGCCGAACAAGCTCAAGCGGCGATGGCTCCTCCTCTTCTATGAGTGGCAGTAACGTAGGCGCTGGCAGTTACTCTGGAGCATCAGGTCAACAAGGAACGACCTCATCTGGTGGTTATGGTACCGCAAACTCTGATAGCCGAACAAGCTCAAACGGCGATGGCTCCTCCTCTTCTATGAGTGGCAGTAACGTAGGCGCTGGCTGTTACTCTGGAGCATCAGGTCAACAAGGAACGTCCTCATCTGTTGGTTATGGTACCGCAAACTCTGTTGGACGATCTAGCTCAAGCGGCGATGGCTCCTCCTCTTCTATGAGTGGCAGTAACGTAGGCGCTGGCGGTTACTCTGGAGCATCAGGTCAACAAGGAACGTCCTCATCTGGTGGTTATGGTACCGCCAACTCTGATAGCCGAACAAGCTCAAACGGCGATGGCTCCTCCTCTTCTATGAGTGGCAGTAACGTAGGCGCTGGCGGTTACTCTGGAGCATCAGGTCAACAAGGAACGTCCTCATCTGGTGGTTATAGTACCGCCAACTCTGATGGCCGAACAAGCTCAAGCGGCGATGGCTCCTCCTCTTCTATGAGTGGCAGTAACGTAGGCGCTGGCGGTTACTCTGGAGCATCAGGTCAACAAGGAACGTCCTCATCTGGTGGTTATGGTACCGCCAAACTCTGATGGCCGAACAAGCTCAAGCGGCGATGGCTCCTCCTCTTCTATGAGTGGCAGTAACGTAGGCGCTGGCGGTCGCTCTGAATCATCAGGTCAACAAGGAACGTCCTCATCTGGTGGTTATGGTACCGCAAACTCTGATAGCCGAACAAGCTCAAACGGCGATGGCTCCTCCTCTTCTATGAGTGGCAGTAACGTAGGCGCTGGCAGTTACTCTGGAGCATCAGGTCAACAAGGAACGTCCTCATCTGGTGGTTATGGTACCGCAAACTCTGTTGGACGATCTAGCTCAAGCGGCGATGGCTCCTCCTCTTCTATGAGTGGCAGTAACGTAGGCGCTGGCGGTTACTCTGGAGCATCAGGTCAACAAGGAACGTCCTCATCTGGTGGTTATAGTACCGCCAACTCTGATGGCCGAACAAGCTCAAGCGGCGATGGCTCCTCCTCTTCTATGAGTGGCAGTAACGTAGGCGCTGGCGGTTACTCTGGAGCATCAGGTCAACAAGGAACGTCCTCATCTGGTGGTTATGGTACCGCCAACTCTGATAGCCGAACAAGCTCAAACGGCGATGGCTCCTCCTCTTCTATGAGTGGCAGTAACGTAGGCGCTGGCGGTTACTCTGGAGCATCAGGTCAACAAGGAACGTCCTCATCTGGTGGTTATAGTACCGCCAACTCTGATGGCCGAACAAGCTCAAGCGGCGATGGCTCCTCCTCTTCTATGAGTGGCAGTAACGTACGCGCTGGCGGTCGCTCTGAATCATCAGGTCAACAAGGAACGTCCTCATCTGGTGGTTAGTACCGCAAACTCTGATAGCCGAACAAGCTCAAGCGGCGATGGCTCCTCCTCTTCTATGAGTGGCAGTAACGTAGGCGCTGGCGGTTACTCTGGAGCATCAGGTCAACAAGGAACGTCCTCATCTGCTGGTTATGGTACCGCAAACTCTGATGGCCGAACAAGCTCAAGCGGCGATGGCTCCTCCTCTTCTATGAGTGGCAGTAACGTAGGCGCTGGCGGTTACTCTGGAGCATCAGGTCAACAAGGAACGTCCTCATCTGGTGGTTATGGTACCGCAAACTCTGATAGCCGAACAAGCTCAAACGGCGATGGCTCCTCCTCTTCTATGAGTGGCAGTAACGTAGGCGCTGGCAGTTACTCTGGAGCATCAGGTCAACAAGGAACGTCCTCATCTGTTGGTTATGGTACCGCAAACTCTGATAGCCGAATCTAGCTCAAGCGGCGATGGCTCCTCCTCTTCTATGAGTGGCAGTAACGTAGGCGCTGGCGGTTACTCTGGAGCATCAGGTCAACAAGGAACGTCCTCATCTGGTGGTTATGGTACCGCAACTCTGATAGCCGAACAAGCTCAAACGGCGATGGCTCCTCCTCTTCTATGAGTGGCAGTAACGTAGGCGCTGGCGGTTACTCTGGAGCATCAGGTCAACAAGGAACGTCCTCATCTGGTGGTTATAGTACCGCCAACTCTGATGGCCGAACAAGCTCAAGCGGCGATGGCTCCTCCTCTTCTATGAGTGGCAGTAACGTACGCGCTGGCGGTCGCTCTGGAATCATCAGGTCAACAAGGAACGTCCTCATCTGGTGGTTATGGTACCGCAAACTCTGATAGCCGAACAAGCTCAAACGGCGATGGCTCCTCCTCTTCTATGAGTGGCAGTAACGTAGGCGCTGGCGGTCGCTCTGAATCATCAGGTCAACAAGGAACGTCCTCATCTGGTGGTTATGGTACCGCAAACTCTGATAGCCGAACAAGCTCAAACGGCGATGGCTCCTCCTCTTCTATGAGTGGCAGTAACGTAGGCGCTGGCGGTTACTCTGGAGCATCAGGTCAACAAGGAACGTCCTCATCTGGTGGTTATAGTACCGCAAGCTCTGTTGGACGATCTAGCTCAAGCGGCGATGGCTCCTCCTCTTCTATGAGTGGCAGTAACGTAAGGCGCTGGCGGTTACTCTGGAGCATCAGGTCAACAAGGAACGTCCTCATCTGGTGGTTATGGTACCGCCAACTCTGATAGCCGAACAAGCTCAAACGGCGATGGCTCCTCCTCTTCTATGAGTGGCAGTAACGTAGGCGCTGGCGGTTACTCTGGAGCATCAGGTCAACAAGGAACGTCCTCATCTGGTGGTTATAGTACCGCCAACTCTGATGGCCGAACAAGCTCAAGCGGCGATGGCTCCTCCTCTTCTATGAGTGGCAGTAACGTACGCGCTGGCGGTCGCTCTGAATCATCAGGTCAACAAGGAACGTCCTCATCTGGTGGTTATGGTACCGCAAACTCTGATAGCCGAACAAGCTCAAGCGGCGATGGCTCCTCCTCTTCTATGAGTGGCAGTAACGTAGGCGCTGGCGGTTACTCTGGAGCATCAGGTCAACAAGGAACGTCCTCATCTGCTGGTTATGGTACCGCCAAACTCTGATGGCCGAACAAGCTCAAGGCGGCGATGGCTCCTCCTCTTCTATGAGTGGCAGTAACGTAGGCGCTGGCGGTTACTCTGGAGCATCAGGTCAACAAGGAACGTCCTCATCTGGTGGTTATGGTACCGCAAACTCTGATAGCCGAACAAGCTCAAACGGCGATGGCTCCTCCTCTTCTATGAGTGGCAGTAACGTAGGCGCTGGCAGTTACTCTGGAGCATCAGGTCAACAAGGAACGTCCTCATCTGTTGGTTATGGTACCGCAAACTCTGTTGGACGATCTAGCTCAAGCGGCGATGGCTCCTCCTCTTCTATGAGTGGCAGTAACGTAGGCGCTGGCGGTTACTCTGGAGCATCAGGTCAACAAGGAACGTCCTCATCTGGTGGTTATGGTACCGCCAACTCTGATAGCCGAACAAGCTCAAACGGCGATGGCTCCTCCTCTTCTATGAGTGGCAGTAACGTAGGCGCTGGCGGTTACTCTGGAGCATCAGGTCAACAAGGAACGTCCTCATCTGGTGGTTATGGTACCGCCAACTCTGATGGCCGAACAAGCTCAAGCGGCGATGGCTCCTCCTCTTCTATGAGTGGCAGTAACGTAGGCGCTGGCGGTTACTCTGGAGCATCAGGTCAACAAGGAACGTCCTCATCTGGTGGTTATGGTACCGCAAACTCTGATGGCCCATCAAGCTCAAGCGGCGATGGCTCCTCCTCTTCTATGAGTGGCAGTAACGTAGGCGCTGGCGGTTACTCTGGAGCATCAGGTCAACAAGGAACGTCCTCATCTGGTGGTTATGGTACCGCAAACTCTGTTGGCCGAACAAGCTCAAGCGGCGATGGCTCCTCCTCTTCTATGAGTGGCAGTAACGTAGGCGCTGGCGGTTACTCTGGAGCATCAGGTCAACAAGGAACGTCCTCATCTGGTGGTTATGGTACCGCAAACTCTGATGGCCGAACAAGCTCAAGCGGCGATGGCTCCTCCTCTTCTATGAGTGGCAGTAACGTAGGCGCTGGCGGTTACTCTGGAGCATCAGTCAACAAGGAACGTCCTCATCTGGTGGTTATGGTACCGCAAACTCTGATGGACGATCTAGCTCAAGCGGCGATGGCTCCTCCTCTTCTATGAGTGGCAGTAACGTAGGCGCTGGCGGTTATTCTGGAGCATCAGGTCAACAAGGAACGACCTCATCTGGTGGTTATGGTACCGCAAACTCTGATAGCCGAACAAGCTCAAACGGCGATGGCTCCTCCTCTTCTATGAGTGGCAGTAACGTAGGCGCTGGCGGTTACTCTGGAGCATCAGGTCAACAAGGAACGTCCTCATCTGGTGGTTATGGTACCGCAAACTCTGATGGCCAATCAAGCTCAAGCGGCGATGGCTCCTCCTCTTCTATGAGTGGCAGTAACGTAGGCGCTAGCGGTCAATCTGGAGCATCAGGTCATCAAGGAACGTCCTCATCTGGTGGTTATGGTACCGCAAACTCTGATGGCCGATCAAGCTCAAGCGGCGATGGCTCCTCCTCTTCTATGAGTGGCAGTAACGTAGGCGCTGGCAGTCAGTCTAAATCATTAGGTCAACATGAACAACATCAGGTCAACAAACACCATCCGAAACATAATCACGAGGCCATTCCTTTGCACCACTTGAAACATCCACCTGGAAGCCTTCCATTACATCATTTGAAAAAACTTCCCGTTCCCACTTCTGGACACCAATTAGGACACATCTTAAAACATCTTCCTATTGGCCATCCCAAGAAACTTCCTTCCTATCACCATGGAATATTTGGATCGAAAAAAGAAGCAAAAGAATCGGGCTCAAAGGGCAGTGGCAGCAACGTAGGACCTGGTAGTCACGCAGTACCAGTCGGTCATCAAGCAGGCCCGTCACGCGGTTGGGATACTGGAAGCTCAGGTGGTAAATCAAGCTCAAACGGTGATGAAACCTCTTCTAATAGCTATAGCAGTGCAGGAGCAGCTTCTTCAAATTACAATAACTATGGATCAAGTGTTAGTTCAAGCTTCGCAGAAAGTGAGAGCAGTTCGCAAAGCAAGTACTATGAATCGTCTTCTTATTGAAGAAATACTTAATTTTTCAATCATTCCTTCGTATTTTTCCCGTTTGCAGGACTATTTCGAAAGTTCCGTCCAGGATGTAATTAAATATATATGTATTAGGTTATTTAAAGAACGTATATCTAAATTTTGTACTAAATTATATTGTTGATTTCACAATAATAGTTTTTGTTATTCTCCTCCTTTTTAATCTACATTTCTTTTCTTCCCTATGAGTTTGAATGGAACAAGATTTTCCATATCTATAAAATTTTGACAACAATAATTTATCTATATCTATAAGTATAATAACATTCTGAGTCAAATCTGTACATTAAATATTTTTCGAAAAATCTTATTGAAATAGCCTTTAATTTCGATACAGAGGCCGAATCTACAGTTTTTAGAATTTTTGTCTGTCTGTCTGTGAACGCATCTAAACATACTTTTTAAACGGTCACCTTTGTTATGATAATAAGTCTTTGACATGACCATTGATAATATCCAAATAGTTCATACGATACAAATAGAATATGTCTAAAATATATTTAAATATATAAATTTATAAAATATATATCTAAAAATTTGTTTTTTTACTGAACTTCATCAATTTAATATCAGATAGAGAGGAATAAGTTTTAACCCTTAGAATAACTTTTAAAAGAAACACAGCTGACAGTGTTGAAAAGAACTGCTTGAAGAAAAAGTAGCACTACAGTTGTTTTCTTTTTTTAATTTAATGACTTTTTAAATCTCTAGGCTTAAATATAGAATAGAATATAGCCGTTTCAGCAATAGGTATAGAATTATGTTTTACTTGTGCTTTTGAGCGGAGGGTTATGTGTTTAACCTGTATGTATGTATGTATGGCTGACTCTATGTTCCATCGTAATTACTCAACGGTTTAACCGATTCTGATGATTCATACATCGTTCGATCCGTCTTGATAACGCGTGTGTCATAGAGGATACAAACGGGGATAAAAACAAAGAGGGGATCAAAACAAAAACAAATCTATCCCACGGGAACCGTGCATTTTTCCCGGGTAAAAAGTAACCTATGTGCTATAGCAGACTATAATCCATCTCTGTGCCAAATTTCATCCAGATCCTCCAGATCCAGATCCGTTCTGGTTTAATTGAGTAACAAACATCCAAATTCACACCTAAACTTTCGCATTTACACTTTTTTCGCAGATATCTCTTAAACAAGGATTTTAATAATATAATTTTATTTCTTTAACTTTTTCTATATATTTTACTTCACGGCAAGTCCAAGAAATCGTCTTCAGACAAAACCGATAATATCTATTATGATGATAAATGCAAATGACCCTAACAAGATATGTTCCTTATTCAATGATTATTTCAAATCGATGTTTAAAACTCCAAGTACTTTCCATTCGGGTGCAGTTATTAAACCAACGCCTAGTTGCAAGATTTCTATTAATTCAATTGAACTCTCGAAAAATATCTTAATAAACTAGATATTAATAGAGGTTATGGCCCTGATGGGTTGCCATCAATATTTTTAAAATCATGTCAGGAAGTGTTAGCTTATCCCATTTTTTTGTTATTTAGAAAATCTTTACTCATGGGTGACATGCCTAATAGTCCATCTAACCTATCTTCTCACCAAATTTCATCCAAATCGGTTCAGTAGATCCAGAGATTACCTTCTACAACGTCACAAACTCAGAATATCACAAACTTTACTTCTTTATAATATTAGTATAGATATAAAGTTTCTATTGAATAGCTCTTTTACTATAGATTTTATTGATATTTAAAAAACTCCGATTTCGTCACTGACTCACTGATGATCATCAAAATTCTTAGAGTACTTCCTGAAGTCCTAGAAAGCTTAAATTTGGTATGTAAGCTAGTATTATAGTTCAATCGGAATCCGGTTTGGGAACAAAATACTGAAGTTTTATGATTTTAAAGTGCTAGCAGATATATATATATATATATATATATATATATATATATATATATATATATATATATATATATATATATATATTCGTAAAATGCCCCCGATGCCCAGATACCCCCGAGAAATGGGGGGATGCAAAGCGTTGAAAAACAGATTTTTTTTTTCGATTTCCGGCTTACTGTGACGTTCTATGGAAAAATGTTTTCTACAAAAGTTGTAGTTCTAGTAAAAATCTACAACTTTTTTTTATAAAACTTTTTACAATAAACTCAAAGTTTTCGAGATATTTGCAGAAAGCTCAGTTTTTAACTTTTTCTTGGTTTTTAATTTTAATTTCTAGAATAATCTTTTGATTTTCATGAAACTAAGGGAATGTAATCTTCGAAATACATTTAATAAATAAAAAAAAATGAAATTGAAATGTTTAGCCATTTCCGAGAAAAGTATGTTTTATGGTCTTGAGAGGCTAAAAATCACTCCCAACTTCAAGTGGACGTTTACATTTAAAAAAAAATCGTTCAATTTTCAGATAGGGCTCATTCTTTTCATCTCGAACTCTATTTTATGAAAAAATAAAAACATTGTACGGTCGTCCTGTAAAAAAACACCCTTAAAAATTTTAAAAATTGGAGAAATCGATAATTTTTACTTTGTAAACTACATTTTTTCAATTATAGGAGTGTACTTTATTGACCAAACATTTATAAACTGATTCAACTGAGTAATATTTTTCTTATAAAATACTGTGTTTTCCCAAATAAAATAAAAATAAAATATATTATATATTTTTATTATTAATATTATAAAGAGTTTGTTTGAACGCGCTAATCTCAGGAACTACTAATCCGATTTGAAAATTTCTTTTTGCATTGGATAGCCCGTTTACTGAGGCAAGCTATATGCTATATAATATATAATATATATATATATATATATATATATATAATATATATTATATATATATATATATATATATATATATATATATATATATTTATACCATTCAGAATTAGTGCTTGACTACGTTCCACCTGATGGTAAGTGGTAACGCAGTCGTAGATGGTAAGTCGCACTAATTCAGTAGCCACCTATTCACTCTTGCCTTGAAGACACCCATATTATAATCGGACGGAAACACCGACGCAGGCAGGTTGTTCCAATCCTTAGCCGTACGTATAATAAATGACGTAGCGAAACGCTTCGTGCGGACGGGTGGAATGTCCACGACATAAGGATGGAGACCAGCCGTTCGTCGGGTTGTCCATATAATATGTATATATCTATTCCATATTAACCGTTAAAACGTAGGGAACCTAGGGACGAGCCCGGGCGAATCGAGGCTAGTAATACAAATATTAGTAGGTTATGTACAAGGATTCAGTTTGATATAGCCATATTTTCTATATTTTTATCAATTTCCCATTTCTTCTATGACATTATTATTAAATACTAGCGACTCACCCTACCTCACGTACGTTTTACCGGTAAATATGAAATTATAGACTATATCCTACTAATATTATAAATGTGTAAGTTTGTGAGGATGTATGGATGCCTGAATGTATAGATGTCTGAATGTTTGTTACTCTTTCACGCAAAAACTACTGAACGGATTTTAATGAAATTTTACAATACATCAGATAACATTACGTCAGAATACTCATACATCAGAATAACACATAGGCTACTTTTTATCCCGGAAAAATGTACGGTTCCCGTGGGATCGTTTTTTTTCTAGAGGGGAACCCGAGCAAAGCGAGAGTGAGCCGCTAGTTTGGAATAATACGTAGTCGTAGTAAGAGGTAAAACTGGACAAGTTATCATCCTTTGATTTTACTATAAAAATTTTATATGAACTTTAAAATCGTAAAAAACATGATATTTGGACAGGACGACTGCTCTCGAATCAGCTAGTCCGATAATTCCATAAATATTATAAATGCGAAAGTCTGGATAGATGTATGTTTGTTACTCAATCACACCAGAACGGCTAGATGGAACTGAATAAAATTTGGCACAGAGATATATTATAGTCTGGAATAGCACATAGGTTAATTTTTATCCCGGAAAAATGTACGGTTCCCGTGGAGTAGCTTTGTTTTTCAACCGACTTCAAAAAGGAGGAGGTTCTCAATTCGACAGTTTCTTTTAATGTTTGTAACCTCAGAACTCCGTCACACCGACTTAGAAAATATTTGATTAGGTATGTATAGTAAATGAAAACTACCAATCAGTTATTTTTTACTTTTTAGTGCTTTTATTTGAAGTCGGTTTTAATTTTTTTGTTAAAAAGTTTTGTTTTTCACAGAGTAAGGGATCGACTATATATTCCATACATAATTTTAATATTTCTATTCGTACTTTATTTATTAATAGTGCTCATTTAGTGTTGAATATCAACCATGATCATTTTTATAAAATTGTAGAAACTATATAGGAATAGATTAGAAGAATTTTTTTTTACTACAAAACAAATAAAATCATAAAATAAAATTGGTTGACAAACAGAGGGGAAAAAGTTATTGAACTGTTTTTTCTTTGCTTTTTTTTTTATATACCAAAATTATCACAAAATGCTTCCAGTGGTTTTTCTGTGATGCGGTAACAGACAGACAGACAAAAATTTTAAAACTATACTCAATAATAATGACTATTTCAATAAGATTTTCCAAAAAATATTTAATGTACAGATTCGGCTTAGTTACAATTTTATTATATGTATAGATAACTTGAAAAACAAACAAAAAGAAATAAAACAATATTAATGATTGCAAATATTATATTATAATTTATTGTTTGAAAATATATTATCCAGAAACTTACGGCTAGAGCTGATTCTTTACTTTATTTTCCAGTCGATTTGGCATATGCCAAAGCAATGGACTCACTATCATTAGACTTCTCATCTTACTTGGTATCTTATTGTGTACCAGTTGGTTTGTTGTTTTTATCTTTGCAGTCAACTGTTGGTTTTTCGCTTTTCTTTTTATCGTCTTTGGTTTTATGGTCTTTAAATTCGTCGTCTTTTGGTTTGTCAGCTTTGGATTTATCATTTCCTTTGTTATCCTTATCTTTGCAGCCATCTTTAGGCTTATTGTCTTGAGGTTTACCATCTTTAGATTTATCGTCTTTTGGATTATGGTTTTTAGATTTGTCGTCTTCTGGTTTGTCATTTTTTGAATTATCGCATGGTTTATCGCCTTTTGGTTTGTGATCTTTGGGTTTATCATTTCCTTTGGTATCATTATCTTCTTTTGGTTCATGGTCTTTAGCTTTTTCCTCTTTTGGTTTGTCATTCTTTGAATTTTCGCATGCTTTATCGTCTTTTGTTTCATCGTTTTTTGGGTTGCCACCTTTTGGTTTATCTTCTGGCGGCTTATCTTTGCAATCACCTTGTGGTTCTGGTTTCTTACCAGGTAAATCCTTGAGTACATCATGTTTGTGGGTCTTTAATGCTGAAAATATAAAAACTACAAAGGAAAGTATTTTAAAATTTTAAACATTTATTGATTTTTTTAAAATAGCATCACTTTTAAAATATTTTAGATGCTATGAGAATATTTCAAATTAATTTAATTTGAAGATAGTTGGCGATCCTATAAAATAATGGATACTTATAGTATTTACAGGTTTTTTTGCGACCTTACTTGGGTGATATTTCAAATATAAATACCCTTTATTATTGTAGAATCCATTTATTTGTTTTGAGAAATTACAGGTTCCATATACAAAACAAATTAAATAATAGTGTAAAATATAAGATACGTATACACTATACAATAAACATAGAGTAAATAGTAGTAAAAATTAAAATGTATCCTATGTATAGTTTTTATTTGTACTAAAATAATTGTATTCTACAAAAATAAAGGCAGTGGTAGCCTAGTGGTAACGCGCTCGCTTGTGAAAGCGAGTGAAGCGGGTTCAAATCCTGGGTCTCGCACCTCTTATATTTTCATGTGCGAATCATTTCTAACATGATTACCACTTGCCTTGCGGTGAAGGAAAACAGCGTGAGGAAACCTTCATGTCTGAGAAAACCTAGCAAGTTTTCGAAAGACATGTGAAGTCCACCAACCTGCACTTGGCCAGCGTGGTGGACTATGGCCTGATCCTCCTCACATTGAAGGGAGGCCCGTGCCCAGCAGTGGGATTTAAAAATGGCTGAATACAATGGTATTCTAAATAGAATTACTTACATGGTATAATATGGCATGGCATAGCATGCGCCATGGCAAGGGCCTGAAAACATAAGATTTGATTACAATAATAGCGACTAACTCTCGCTTCGCTCGGGTGCGTCCCTAGTGATGTTTTAATTTTTTTGAGCGAAATCCTAATTCTTTTTCAAAAATAAAGTACCTATGTTACTCCCTCTAACATTAGCTAACCGCCAGTGAAAGTTCTATGAAAATAAGTTCAGCCGGTTCGGAGATTAGCCGGAACAAACAGACAAACAGATAGGCAGACAGACAAAATTTTAATAATTGTGTTTTTCTTATAAATACCGTATATAATTTCATATGCATTTAGTAAAACGCTTTTATTTTGACATTACAAACAGACACTTCAATTTTATATATCTGTATATATATAAAAAAGTTACATTCGTAGAATATAAACTTATTTTTTCTTAAATAGTGTTCTGTGTTGTTGAAAATTTGAGGAAGAATAGAGTGTAGTTATTCTGAAAAAAAAGTTTTTTTTTTTATTTATACCTAACACTAAAGTTCAACAGATACTAAACAAAAACAAACAGATGACAACAGGGGAGATTTTTTTTTTAATTTTTTCAAAAGGTTTTATATTATAAGTGATTACTTTTATTACTGAAATTGACGATTCTAAAGCGCTTGTGAATTTAGTTTTGAATAAAGTATATTGTGATGTAATTTGAAATAAATAAAAATACTTACAGTTACAAACAGTAGCAAAAGCAGCTTCATATTGACTGAGTCACTTTTGACTTTGAATACTTGAAAAATTCGATTCCATTTATATCGAAGATGCTGAAGCGTTTCAAAATTATCTGTAAATAAATATGCGATGAAATAATAGAAAAAATGCATATTTTATTTACTTTTAGAGTTGCATTATTAAATATTTAAAACTAGCACAACCCGCGGCTGCGCCCGCGTTCAATATACAAAAAAGCCCCTTGGCTTTATGTTATACAGCTATGTATTTATATACTATATATAGTTTAACAATAACGTATGGAAGTCTGACCGATTTGTTGAAATTTATGATATATGTATAGCCTTCCTCAATAAACGGGCTATCTAATGCAAAAAGAATTTTTCAAATCGGATTAGTAGTTCCTGAGATTAGCGCGTTCAAACAAACAAATAAACTCGGTCTCTTTATAATATTAGTACCTATAGATTACGGCACTGTATCATTTTATTTATGTATGTGTTATGTATTTTATTATTTATGTAAATCTCTCTCTATTACATAAACGATCTCTCTATAAAGTAGCTTATAACCTTCCACAATAAATCTATATATAAAAATCGATGTGTGTATGTGTGTTACCTGTAGACTCCAAAACGGCTGGAGGGATTTTGATGAAATTTTCAGGCAATCTTCAGATTAGCCCAGCGAGTGTTCCTGTGGAGTTTGGTAGCGATCGGAAGTTTGAACGTGGGCGAAGCCGCAGAACTGCTAGTAGGTATGCTAAAAAACGCAAAATCTTTTTTCAATTATGTGGGGGGTGGGGGAGGGGGACGGTGTGTTGCTAGGTTGGACGGAAAGCGTGCGATTTAGTTAATTTTTAGTAATTGCCTCGCCTTAATGATTAAATATATTTACTACAGCGATGGCGATTTATCATCGCTTCGCTCGGACTTATATGGATATAACTCTTTATTTATTAACCGATTGAAATAAAACGAACACTAAATGTTAAGTGAAGCTCACCACCATACATTAGTGAAAACCGCACCCACATCGGTAAAACCATTTCTGAGATTAGCGCGCGCAAACGCACAGACAAACAGACAAAATTTCTAAAAATCATTGTTTTGGGTTCTATTGCGTTAATAAAGAACCCCGTAGTTTTTCTCAAATATCTTCCATGTACAGACAGCGATTATTTACACTTTTATTATATATATACTCGTACTTATCCAACAGACGTAGTATATTTTTTGGTACCGTTACCTTACATAATACAAAAGATTTATTGTAATTTTTGTAAGTCTATCTAAGCACGTGCTAGTGTTAGCTGAAATAGAAAGTTTTTAATCTATGAGTAAGAGTGCTGAAGACTCAACCATTCATTTTCTTTTCCTTTTCTCCTAAAATCACCTTCTTTTTAACCCCCGACGCAAAAAGGGGTGTTATAAGTTTGACGTCGATGTCTGTCTGTGTGTGCGTCTATCTGTTGCATCGTAGCTCTAAAACGGATGGTCCGATTTCGATGCGGTTTTCTTCATTTGAAAGCCAGTTTCCTTGCGGTGGTTCTTATCTATGTTTGGTTAATATCAAGATGTAAGGCATTTAGGCGTATGATTACTCGATTAGGTGCTTCACGCGTGCCAGCGTAATCGTTAAATGACAATTAATTTGCGTAGGGGTTTTTTTTAATTTTTAATTTATAATTATATTGCAAGTGATAATATAGGACTAAATTTTGCTGCTAATCGAATAAGATCCAATCGATCTTAGTTCTTTTTTTAATAAATAGTTACCTATACATATAATAAAATTGTAACTAAGCCGAATCTGTACATTAGATATTTTTTGGAAAATCTTATTGAAATAAACATTATTATTGATACAGAAGCTGAATCTATAGTTTTTATAATTTTTGTCTGTCTGTTCGACTGTCTGTCTGTTACCGCATCCCAGAAAAACCACTGGAGGGATTTTGATGAAATTTGGTATAGAGATAGCTGTTTATCCGGGTCAAAATATAGGATACTTTTTACCGCGAGAAAATATCTCATTTTTGAGAGTATACTAATGTGTAAAACCTAAGAATTTGGTTTTTGGTCATCTGAACGCGGGCGGAGCCGCGGGCAATGCTAGTTTAATAATAAATATGTAGACTATTGTGAATATAATATGTTTTTATGAATATAATTATTATACTAGCGACTCACGATCGCTTCGTTCGGGTTTATCTCCAGGTACGTTTTAACGTTAGGTATACCCAATACCCATTACACCATACAAGATTTTTAATACTAATTGTTCTCAGTACATTAACTATTTTAAAAACTCAGATAAACGTTGTATTCTGCTCTTTTTAACTTTGTACTTCTGGGTGTAAGCCTCCCTTGACTACGAGAGGGATCAGGCCATAGTCTGCCACGCTGGCCAAGTGTAGGCGGACTTAACATGTCTTCCGAAAACTTGCTAAGCTCTCTCAGACATGCAGCTTTCCCTTCGCAAGTAAATAGTTGTCATATGTGAGTGAGTGACTCACACGTGAGATTATCAGAGGTATTAACCCGGGATTCAAACCCGTTTCACTCAGTTTTACAAGCAAGCACATTACATTGGGATACCATTGCCTTCTCTCTTGCATAGTTCCATATAAATGACAAAAATATCGCTTATAAGGATGAAAGAAACTATATTTTAAATAATTATGAGTGTATTTTTTTTTAATTTAAAAGCATTAAAAGCCACTGAAAGTCATCCACATTCCACCAAAGACCTTACAAATCTCAAACAGCCAGAATTATTTTATTTTTATATATTTAAATTTATTTCTTTCTTTACAATTTGATGACACAAGTGTTTTTTTTATTTGTTTTCATTACGTACATACTCGTATATCTACAGATTAATTTATGTGTCTTTTGATAATTTTGTTTTATTATTATATTTAATATACTAGCAACTCACTCTCGCCTCGCTCGGGTTCGTCTTTAGGAACGTTTTAAGGTTTAGTATAGATTTTCCAGAGACGAGATATTTTCCTGCGGTAAAAAGTATCCTATATGTTGACCCGGATAACCTTTTTCAGAGAATTTCATCAAAATCTGTCAGTGGTTTACTCGTAACGCTTTCCAAGACAGACAGATAGACAAAAATAAAAAAAAACTATAGATTCGGCCTCTATATCGCTAATAATGTTTATTTCAATAAGATTTTCCAAAAAATATTTAATGAACAGATTCGACTTAGTTACAATTTTATTATATGTACCTATAGATATAGATTTTGTACTTTCTCTGAATTTTTTTCTATCTAAGTAAGTATAAAACCGAATCAAAGTGAGGATATATTAAAAAATTAGTTAATATAAAAGTTTTGGTATGGTCCAGCAGTCCTAGCTGGTCAGTAGACTTGAAGCGAAGAGACCTGGTGGCGGCCAACGTTGATGGTCCTCCGAATATAAGTATACAATGTAGGTCACCGCTAGTACTTCTTTAATCCTCTCCAACGTGCGTTCATCTAGTCGTGGTTGGGGGCTCATTAGCGTCCGGCAATCCAGCCGGGTGAGAAGCCAAAAAACGCTCTGGGAGGCAGCATACCTCGTTGGGCGGTATGCCATGCGGATTACTCCTGGTACTTCTCTGATACCAGAGTAGCAGACCTGCCGTCGGGCCGTCGTGGTTGAGTGCGTAAGCGATCCTGCGACGCCCTATTAAGACGGGGGAGGTTCTGTTGGGTTTTAGTGGGTAGTGCTGGCTCTTCTAGCCAGTGACCTATACAGGTGGTATGAGTTCCTATCATTTCCCAACGACAAAAAAAGGTATAAGCTATTTATTGATTTATATATATATATATATATATATATATATATATATATATATATATATATATATATATATATATATATATATATATATAATATATATATATATATATATATATATATATATATATATATATATATATATATATATATATATATATAGATTGGAGATAGATCGACACAAACACACACACACACACAAAAATTAATATTCACGTCCAATTTTGTCCCATAAATCGGAATTTCTTATATTGAAAAAAAAAAACGAATCAGAATTCTCTGAATAGCTTCAAATTACTCTGTGTAATTTATTCAAGTGTTTTACATATAAATTATATGACAATTATTTACTTAGAAATATATTTTTATACAAATATAATAAATATTATATAGACTATTTTGAATAAAATATGTTTCTATGGATGTAATACTTTCTTAGATTTACGCGAATATTTCACATCTATACATATAATAAAATTCTAAGTCAAATCTGTACATTAAATATTTTTTGGGAAATCTATTTGAAAAAGACATTATTATCGATACAGAGTCCGAATCTATAGTTTTTAGAATTTTTGTCTGTCTGTCTGTTACCGCATCACGAGAAAACCACTGGACAGATTTTGATGAAATTTGGTATGATGATAGCTGGTTATCCGGGTCAACATATAGGATACTTTTTACCGCGGGAAAATATCTCATTTCTGAGAAAAAATACAAAAACTGCATTGTAAGTATACTAATGTGTAAAACCTAAGAAATTTTTTTTGGTAAGTATGTGTTTGAGACGTCTATAACCTCAGTCTCTCCCGTGACCATGTGCGCTGTAAAGCATTCGAAACGTCAGGAACCGAAAATCAAAATAAATCCGCGAAATAATCCGAAAAGATAGTTTTATGTTTTTATGAATATAATAATTATACTAGCGACTCACAATCGCTTCGCTCAGGTTCATCCCTAGGTACGTTTTAACGTTGTACCTAATACCTATAACACGACATTTGTAGTATGTACTAATCGTTCTCAGTGCATGAACTATTTTAAAAAAACTCAGATATAAGTTGCATTTAGTCGTTTTTAATGAGCAAGGCGTGGGACTTTCTTCAATACAAGAGGGATCAGGCCATAGTCCACCACGCAGGCCAAGTGCGGGCGGACTGAGATGTCTGCAGACAACTCGTTAGGTTCTCTCAGACATGCTAGTTTTCTCGCGATATTTTAGTTCAATCTATACATATGTATAAATAAAATTGATGTGTCTGTGTGTAATGTCAAAATAATGGCTTCTTACTAAATGCATATAAAAGTTTGTACGATAAGTACTTATAAGAAAAAACATTTTTTTAATTTCTGTCTGCCTGTTTGTTCCGTTTAATCTCCGAAGCGGCTGGACCGATTTTGACTGGATTTTTACTGGCGGATAGCTGATACTATAAGGAGTAACTTAGGCTATTTTTATTTAAGATAAAAAATAGGGTTCCGCGAACAAAAATTAAAACCCATGAAATTGTTGACTATGAAATTTCATAAAAATGAAATTGTAAGTCGCTTGTTTAAAGAATATTGAAATTATTGAAGAAGACAATATACAAGTAAATTGAGTATGTACTTCTTTTTTGAAATCGGTCAAAAATAAATTTTAAAGCAATTATTATAAAAGAAATTCAATATGAGCCTCATAATAAATATTCATTCGACGTTATTTGCTTTGAAGCCAGCTGTTAGCAAATAAAATGTGGTGTTTTATAAGTTATTTACCAAAGACAAGATATAATAATTTCAATAACTGACTTACATTCATATAAAAAAATATAAATATCTGTTGGTTGAAAACAGCAAATTTGTGAAATTTGGGCATCTATACCCATACTAATGTTATAAATGTGAAAGTTTTTTGTTTGTTTGTTTGTTTGTTTGTTTGTTTGATTGTTTGTTTGTTTGTTTGTTTGTTTGTTTGTTTGTTTGTTTGTTTGTTTGTTTGTTTGATTGTTTGTTTGTTTGTTTGTTTGATTGTTTGTTTGTTTTTTGTTCTTCTTTCACGTCGAAACGGAGTGACGTATTGGCCTGATTTTTTGTGTGGAGATTGTTGGAGGGCTGGAGCAAATTATAAGAGTACCCGAGTAACGAGGCGTTGATTGTATCATAGAACTTTTTTTCTTATTTACGTACTGGCGACTTAACCTCGCTTTGCTTAGCTTCCGGAGGTGCCTAATTAGCCTATATATTACTCTACATCAAAATCTATCTGTCCACTAAATTTTATCAAAATCCGTCCAGCCGTTTCAGCGTTAAGGAGTAAAAAATACACACAAACACACATAAAAACTTTTGCATTAAAATTATTATGTGATTTTTTAAATAAATAAAGTATTAAGTAATGTAAAACATAATACTTTCTTAGATTTACGCGAATATTTGACACTATCAGTACCCCCGGGTTCGTCCGCGTTCAAACTTCCGATATGATGTTTATGTCGGAAGTTCGAACATTTATAATAATGTATGGAAGTCTGCCCGATTTGTTAACATTTATGATTACTGCTCCGCCTTCCTCAATAAACAAGCTAATTAAAAAAAAATTAAATCAGATTAGTAGTTCCTGAGATTAGCGCATTCAAACAAACAAACAACCTCTGTCTCTTTATAATATTAGTATAGATTTTAAATGAAACAATCTTTTCGGCTTTTTCGCGGATTTATTTTGATTTTTATTTCCCGACGCGACGTTTCGAATGCTTAGTATATAGTTTTATAGCGAGATGGTTTTATTTATAAGTAAAACAGCCGTATGCCACATGTTTATAGAATCAATTGCATTTACTATGCAGTTCTTTGTTCATTATTTGTTTTTTCAAGTATAAATACTGTATTTTTTGAAGCACATTACAGTACCTACAACAAGAGTGCAAGATGAAGTACTTAGCTATAATCCTGTCTTTGGTAAGAAATATAGTTAGCTTGAAAAAAAAATTGAAGTATCGACGACTTAAAACGCTTACGACCCTTCAAATCTATATATGTTACGGGCCAAACCCGATTTCAGGCCAAACTAGTTTATTCATTTTTTTTATGTTGGGAAATGCATTTACGCAACCACCTGTGGTATTATATTATACCACAGGTGTTATGCGTAGATGATACAGGTGGTTATGTGGCCATCTAGAAAAACTAGTACTACCCACTAAAACCCAACAAAACCTCCTCCGTCTTATTGGGGCGTCGCAGGATCGCTTACGCACTCAACCACAACGCCCCGACGGCAGGTCTTCCAAAGCAGACCACAACAACCATGGAGTTGCTCCACAGTCCACTCTGCTATCAGAGAAGTACCCGTACCTGTAGGAGTAACCCGTATGGTACACCACCCACCAAAGTGGGACACCTGTCGGTGCGTTTTTTGGCTTCGCGCCCGGCTGGATTGAGGAACGCTAATGAGCCCTTCCATCGCGACAAAGCGAGAAGAGAGGGGGAATGGGAGTGGGAACTAGTTTGTCGTAGGCCAAGCCGACACATCCTTAGGATATACAAGTTTAGCCCCGGAAGTAGTTAATTCGGCCTAAATACTTTAAGCTAAGCTAGTTTGACTTACTTTGACGTTTAGCTTCGGGTTTAGCAGATAACATATATATATATATATATATATATATATATATATATATATATATATATATATATATATATATATATATATAGGCAAAGACAAAACAGTTCAGGTTACAAAACTTTTTTCTTCTCTGTCAACTGATTTTCTTTTTTTTTTTGTTTAGTTAGCTATTGATAAACTTTAGTGTTATCAGTGAACAAACTTTTCTCATATATTCAATACTGATAATGGTCCAATTTTGAATAATGGGTAAATTGTCTAAGATACTCATATATAAAATTGTTTCAGTGTCTGTTGGCAGTCCATGCTACGCCAAGTAAGTATAAATGCTCATATTTCTAATAAGTATCCTTTTCCTTCTCTGTTTGTCGACCAATTATGTTTTTTTTTTTTGTTTAGTTGCTATAATTGAAGAACTTCAGTGTTTGAATTTTTTTTAAAACAGTAGTTTTTTAAAGTAGGATTCATATTTGTGACGATGAATCAGAGTTATTATTCCTATCCAAATCAAGTACTGCTAATTAAAAGTTAGACTAAAATATTCAAACTGGTAGTCTTAATATATTTTTGTGCCTTTTAATTTAAGATACATCAAACTATGAGAAGCCGAAAATCAAAATATCTTTAAAATATCTTTATTGTATAATAGCAACTCACTCTCGCTCCGCTTGGGTTCGTTGTCTCTAGTTGCTTTTTAACGTTTAATAAAGATTTCTCAGAGATGAGATATTGTCCCGCAGTAAAAGTATCCTATATGTTGACCCGGATAGCCAGCTATCGTCATACCAAATTTCATCAAAATCTGTCTAGTTTTCTTCTTGTGATGCGTTCCCAGACAAAAAGACAGACAGACAAAAATACTAAAAACTATAGATTCGATAGTAATGTTTATTTCAATAAGATTTTCCAAAAAATATTTAATGTACAGTTTCGGCTTAGTTACAATTTTATTATATGTATAGACACCACTCTGAGAAATCTATACTAAATATTAAAATGTACCAAGGGACGAACCCGAACGCAGCGAAGATGACTCACTAGTATAAAATAAATAAATATGTTGGGACATTATCACACAGCACCATCTAGTTCCATGGTAAGCTACGAGGCTTGTGTTATGGATACCAGATAGTTGATACACTACACATATATAACTTTAAATACATACATATTATAAATATAAACACCCACGACTGGAGTACAAACATTCGTGCTCAATACACAAATAAATGCACCCAGCGGGACTCGAACCCGCGTCTGCTGATATAAAACTAATATCAAATGACAATTATGTAATAAGTTCCTATATTAAAGCGTGAAAGCGTCCATACTTTTATTATTAATAATATAAAATTCTATTTTTGCAGCTTTCTGGCCTGTTGGCGGTAAGTGTAGTAATTAAGTACTAAGTATTATTAATAACCGAAACAAGTTTTGTAGCCGAAACCGAAACTTATTTAGACATAACACCTAAAATTTCTATTTATGCTAAAATTTGATGTATGTATATTTTAAATATTATATAGTTAACAACTATGTAGCGACTAATATAACCCTCAAAACACGGCTCACAAACACACACACATACCTGAACGAAGCGTGAAAATGTACATACGTACGTAGACTGCAATCGAAACTGAAACTATTGCCGAACCGAGATTTTTTGACCAAAACCGAAACGGAAACCGAATTATTGGTATTATATAGTATTGAATTATTAGTAGAAATTAGTGTGTATTTTTTGTTATTTTGTAGGATGTGATGAATGTGGTGGGGACAAAGATGCTATTAATGCTGCTGGAAAAAATTTAGAACCTCCAGGAGCAATCAAACCAGGATGTTCTGATGCAGGTGTGGTGCAGGTTAAGGAAATGTTGGACTTCTCGGCAAAGGATTCAATCGTCTAATATAGATTATTGTTTACTATTCTCATTTATTTTGTCAGATTTTTTGTAAACCTCAATAAAGCAATGTATTTTTTTTTTTGTTTTTTTTTTCTAATTAAACCTTTTTTGTTGTAATAAAATAATTTGATAAATGACAGGAATATAAGCGGGAATTATAAAAATAGTTTTTTTCTTTTATTCTGATTTACTATGACACAGAACATACCTGGTCATAATTCTAAGAACTGATCTGATATATTTTGATTTATCTGATATATTTGATCTGATTAATTTAAAACTGATCTGATAACGCACAGAAAGCAAAGTAAAACACATTTGATATACATTTGATGAGGAATATTTTTTTTTTTGCTATTTCTAAATAACAAAAAAAAAATGTTCTTATTAAAACCATATCAGATTTTTCTTACATCTTCCTAAATAAATAAATTTTATTTGGTGCTAGAGACTTGCCTAGGTATGTTTTATTGAAGTAAAACTTGTTTAGTCGCGACTGGGGGATAAGTCAAATTGGAGAAATGAGTGTCGTGGAAGTGATGGTCAAATTAATTATCTACTAGCAGCTCACCCTCGCTTCGCTCGGGTTCACCTCTAGGAAAACAATAACAAACCCATACCACACATATCCCACGGGTACCGTACATTTTTCCGGGATAAAAATATAGCCTATGTTATTAAAGACTATAATCTATCTCTGTGCTAAAATTTCATACAGATCCGTTCAGCGCTCTGGCGTGAAAGAGTAACAAACATTCATACTCAAAAACTTACATATATATATATATATATATATATATATATATATATATATATATATATATATATATATATATATATATATAATATTCGTATACATATATATTAATACATATTATAAAGAGACAAGATTTGTTTGTTTGCTTGTACCGAATAGGCTCCGAAACAATTGAACCGATTTAGATGAAATTTGGTAAGAAGATACTTTGAGACCCTGGGAAGAACATAGGATAGTTTTTATCTCGGAAATCATCCCTTAACGGGGTGAAAATGGGGATGAAGGTTTGTATGGGGAAGTTACCTAGGGATGAACCCGAGCGAAACGAGGGTGAGTCGCTAGTCCATATATAAATAGGCACAAAGAAAACGGTTCAGTATCTTTTTCTCCTCTGTTTGTCAACAGTTTTTTTTTAAACTAATTTTGCTTTGATTTTTATTTAAATAGTTTTTTTCTTTCAATTAATTAGTACAATTTCAGTATCTTTGACAAAAGCGACGACACGAGCATGGCATGTGACAGCCATTTCAAACGCGAGAACATAACAGACTTTAAACTGCTTAAATCTTAAAAAAAAAAATAAAAAAAAAATTATATATACCTACCTATTTAAAACATTTCTAAACATTAATTGAATTAAAATTAAAAACAATACATTCATTTATATCTATTGTAATAATATTTTGGCAAATATGTATTTTAAACTAAATTTTTAGTTTGAACAGCTTTGATTAATTTGCGTAAATTCCACTCGACGTTAGTATAAAAGCACACACATTTCGATATTCGTTACTTCTATTGCTACTGCTACTACAGATTATCAACATGAAGGTTCTATTCCTAGCTTCTTTAGCACTTGTGGTGAGTACTTTTGATATTTTCTTACAATTATACCATAAGACCTTTGAGACGTCTATAACCTCAGTCTCTCCCGTGACCATGATTGCTGTAAAGCATTCGAAACGTCGGGAAAAGATAGATTTATTTAAAACTAGCGACTCACCCTCGCTCCACTCGGGTTCTGTTTTACGTTAGTCCTAGTAACGTATTAACGTTCAGTATAGATTTCTTAGAATTGTGACATTTTCCCGCAGTAAAAAGTATCCTATATGTCGACCCGGATAACGAGCTATTATCATACCAAATTTCATCTGTCCAGTGGCTTTCTCGTCATGCGGTCATAGACAGACAGACAAAAATTCTTAAACCTATAAATTCGGTCCCTGTATCGATAATACTGACTATTTTAATAAGATTTTCCAAAAACTTTTAATGTACAGATTCGACTCAGAATTTTATTATATGTATAGATGTCAAATACTCGTATTCGCATAAATTTAAGAAAGGATTATAGCAAGAGTTTTTACTTGATCTCTTTAGATTAAGTTAATCGATTGATTTGAAAAACTATGATTTTCAAATCAATCGTTATCTGGTTAATGAAAAATGTGTAGTTTTTAAAAGTATTTTTTTTTTTAATTATACTTTGTTAGAAGACACTTTGAGGTACCAAAGATAATAAATTAGAAAATCGATTTCAAAACGCGTATACTATCGAAACTTAGGGCTTTTAAATAAAAATATACCGATTTAAAATAATTTTATCCACCCATTATTATGGTGGCTTTTTTATTATCATTTTATTTAATAAAAATATTTTCATTTCCCTTTTTAGTATTATTAATATCGATCAAAAATGTACCCACTAAATACACAATCGAATTCGAAAATTCTCTTAAAACTGTCACCGATTGTGTTTAGGTAATTGTTCTAGTTGAAATAAATATACAACAATGTAAATTGAACCTTAAATGCAATTCTTAAAGATGTTTTCACAAAAAAACTAAAAGCGCGCTCAAATGTTTAAATGAGCGCTCATTCGGTGAGGACATTTTTTGTCGCTGATTATATTATTATTATATTTTTTAAGTTATATTAACTTAGTTATATTAACTTTTGCAAGGGACTGAAAAAAGGGTACCACATAAAACTGTTCGACGAATATGTAAATGTGTTACCTACCTGAACTTTTTTTAATTTTTACTAAAATTTACATATCACTAATTTTCACCCGTTTTGAATTTCACTTATAATAAATTCAGCCGTTATGAAGACGAAGCGACAAACATACACATTCGCAACCTTTCATAATACTAGTTTAATGTAGTTTATTTATGTTTTCTTGTTTTCAGTGTTTGATGGCCGTCCAAGCCAGACCAGGTGAGTTATTGATAATATAATAATTTTATACCGATATCTACTAAAGATTTGCTTCGCTGTGATACTTCTCTAGGCTTTTATTATATATTTTTGAAGTGAAACTTCCTTAGAATCATTTTGATTTGCAATTCGATGAAACGAAAATGCGACACAAAAAGAGACAAACACTTAAATATATAAGATTAAGCCGGCGTGAGAATGAGATAGTATACATTGCCATGTTGCCATGGTAACCGTTGTCATTGTCTGAAATATATATATATTTCCGAGATAAATATATCCTTTGTCCTTCCCAGGATCTCAAACTATTTTCTTACCAAATTTCATCTAAATCGGTTCAGTAGATCCAGAGATTACCCCCTACAACGTCAGAAGCTCACAAACTCACAAACTTTACCTCTTTAAAATATTTGTATACATGTTACAGTCAAAACTATTTTTTAGTCAAAACTACTTTTGACTATGGAGGTTGTACAAAAGTAGTTTTGACGACAGGCATTTTTTTTTCTATAAGTTCTTACGGCTTTGTGGTCAATGCTGTAACCTAACCTAGAAAGAAAGAAAGAAAGAAAGATAGATTTCTTCCGAGTAATCTTCAACCTACATTACTTTAACTTTTTAAGAGTTTTTACCGATATCACTAGTGCCGGATTCAGTCTTAGCATCGGCCGTGGACACAGTAAAAAACTGCTATTGACCAAGGCCTGCAATCCAAACTACTTTTGACCAACCTCTTTGATTAAATAGGTTGGTCAAAAGTAGTTTGGACTGCTTTGATTAATAGTAGTTTTGACTAAAAAATAGTTTTGACTGTAACATAGACATTCTTTCCCTCTTAATTATTGATTTATTTTAATTTAATTGCGATATTTGCCAAAGAAGTTTTACTTCAACTGCGCGTAAAGGTTACACGCACCCTTTTTTAACTAATAATTAATTTTTTTAAATAATAATAAGACTGTGTATATTATTTTTTATCCAAACCCGTTCAGCCGTTTCAGGCTATACAAACATATGTCATATTTATAATAATAGTATGATAAAATATTATATTAGATTATTATTTAGAGGCAGCGGTAGCCCAGTGGTAACACGCTCGCTTGGGAAACCGAGTGAAGCAGGCTCAAATACCGGGTCTCGCACCTTTGATATTTTTATGGGCAAATCATTTTCCAATATGATTGAGACTTGTCTTAACGGTGAAGGAAAACATCGTGAGGAAACCTGCATGTCTGAGAGAACCTAGCAAGTTTTCAAAAGTCATGTGAAGTCCGCCAATCCGCACTTGGCAAGCGTATTGGACTATGACCTGATCCCCCTCGTATTAAAGGAAGGCCCGTGCCTAGCAGTAGGACGTTAAAAAGGGCTAAATACCAAATATTATATGCTATCTCAAGTCGAAAAAAAACATTTTGCATCGTTTAAAACACTCCTGTACTGTAGACTAGAAACAAAAACTCAAAATAAAACCACGATGAAATCCGAACAGTTTCATTAAAAAATACATTTTGAAATTATACATTCAGGTCTTGATAATGATGGTGGTGGTGACGCAGCTGCTGCCGCTGGTGCTGCTGGTGGTGATGGTGCTGCAGCCGCTGCTGCCGCTGCTGCCTCTGGGGGTGGTGGTGCTGGTTCAGGTGCTGGTACAGGTACTGGGGGAAATGGTGCAGGCAATCGTGGTTCCGGCCCAACCGCTGCCATCGGAGAGGGTAAAAGTGTTGCCACTAACACAGGAAAGGGACTCTTTAACGACGGTTTAGCCGTTGCAGCTGGACTCGCAGTCGGTATATAAAAAAAATCTTTAAAATAAATACTATTATTTACGCTATATTTCTTTTTTTTTAACCCTTTAAAGACTGATCAAGACAAAACAATTTTACCACTCACAGTTTTTTGTGTGTGAATTGTGAAGTAAAAGCTTCTTTAGGCACGTTGGGCACTTTTGGGATGGGGAAAAAGCACTGAACTCTTGGACTGTCACGCTCAAGTGCATACATGGGAGTACCCAGGTGGGGGGAGGGGAGGGGGGGGGGGGAGCAGCTCCCTCCTAGATCGTGTATGCCTATGTACCTACTGTTGCTGATAAAGCTATGTTTAAGTCAGGTTACGAGTGTTACAAATTACTTTACAATATATTATGTGTTAACTTATAAAAAAATTGCGCTGCACGCCGGTCCACTTATGTTAATGCAACACGCTAGAGCAGCAAGCGAGCGGCGAGCTCCACGCTCGCCAGCCACTCGCTGCCGCGCCAACGACTTACGAAGATTATCGATTCTACTCTAGTGCTTGTGTACTGGCCTGTGAGCTCGTATTTGACATGTTTGTTTTAAAAGAGCCAAACGTGGGTGACGAAAAATATTTATTCAATGTCCATATCTATACATATAATAAATTGTAACTAATCGCTGTCTGTATATGGGAGATATTTAAGAAAAAATATTATAGGGGGTTTTTATTAATGCGATAGAATCCAAAATAATGATTTTTAGAATTTTTGTCTGTGTGTCTGTGCGTTTGTGCGCGTTAATCTCAGAAACAGCTTACCCGATTTGGGTGCGGTTTTCACTTAACACTTAACATTAAGTATTTGTTTTATTTCAATCGGTTCATAAATTAAAAAAAGTTATGTCAATTTAATAAAAAAAAACACAAGAAACATTTATTGGAAAAAAATATGCGTGGGTACGCACGTAAGAAGTTATACTTCTTTGTGTTTAGAGCATTTAAATAAAACTTGTTTTTTTGATGTTTAAACTTTTGTTAATGTTCATTACTTTTTTGTATTATTCTTAGCAAACCCTTTCATTTGATATCCATATCATGGGGGTTTAAAATAAAGAGTCCGCCATATTTAATTTTATTATGACGTCACTTTGATTATTGTGTGTCGCTCATCAAGCCCTTTCATTTGATACCCATATCATAAAGGTCACTATAGAAATCGCCATTTTGTAACGTCCGCATTATTGAATTAAAAATGGCGGCATTTAGGAAATCATACAGACAGTCACAAGAGAGAAACGTGTGTGCCATATTTCTTATATATAAAACAATAATATTGCTTATATAAATAATTAATATATTTTTAATTTTTCATATTCTTTATGGTATATACATAATATAATAATAGCAACACTGAATAATATTAGTAATTAATAAAGTTTTTAAAAATTGTAATATTTATAATATAATAACAGCAAAAATTAAATAAATAATATTGCTATATTTAATTACAATATTTATCTATTAAATTTTTTTTAAATGTTTAGAAATAAAAATCAACAAATATTGTAAGGTACTTTATTGCAATTTTTTGAATTTTTTGAAATTATTTTTGTAAAATAGTGGGTAGGCACTGTCTGTAACAAGTATGTGTTTGAGACGTCTATAACCTTAGTCTCTCCCGTGACCATGATTGCTGTAAAGAATAAAAAAAAAACAAATTCTTAGGTTTTACATATTAGTATACTCTTACAATGCAGTTTTTGTGTTATTGTATTTTTTCTCAGAAATGAGATGTTTTCCCGCGGTTAAAAGTAGCCTATATGTTGATCCGGATAACCAGCTATCATTATACCAAATTTCATCAAAATCTGTCCAGTGGTTTTCTCGTGATGCGGTAACAGACAGACAGACAGAAAGGGAGACAGACAGACAAAAATTCTAAAAACTGTAGATTCCGACTCTGTATCGATAATAATGTCTATTTCAATTAGATTTCCCAAAAAATATTTAATGTACAGATTCGACTTACTTACAATTTTATTATACGAGTATGTATAGATAATATAATTACCTCTAAAGAAATATTTGTAAGTATCCAATATCACTTTGCAATCTCCATAAACACAAATAAAACTAAATATAAACACAATTCTTTAATTAAACAATTTAAACCCCAACGCAATAACCTATTCATTGAGGCCATTTCATTTCAATCAAAAAACTTCAAATAAAAAATTTCATTTCAATTAAAAAAAATCAATTTCATAAAATTTTTTGTCGCGCGTAACTTGTGTTGTAGAATACATTAATCTAAACTTCTATACTAATATTATAAAGAGGTAAAGTTTGTGAGTTTGTGACGTTGTAGGGGGTAATCTCTGGATCTACTGAACCGATTTAGATGAAATTTGGTAAGAAGATAGTTTAAGACCCTGGAAAGGACATAGTACACTTTTTATCCCGGAAATCATCCCTTAAGGGGGTGAAAATGGGGATGTAAGATTGTGTTGGGAAGCAATATATTATATACCATCTATCACCACACCAAATTTTATCAAAATCCCTCCAGTGGTTTTTCTGAGAAGCGGGAACAGACAGACGGACAAAAATTCTAAAAACTATAGATTCGGCCTCTGTATCGATAATAATATTTATTTCAATAAGATTTTCCAAAAAATATTTAATGTACAGATTCGGCTTGGTTACAATTTTATTATAATATTTATAGAATAATATTATAATAATCTAAGATAATAATATAGAATAGAAAAATAACAATAAACTACTTACTTAATATGTATCTACAGTTTACAACATAGGTTTCGCACGACGGCTGAATGGACGGCGGAATGTCGTGGGGTTTTGAAATTTTTGAAATTATACTTCTTTTGGCGCGTTTGGAAAAAAATATGAGAGTAAAATTTTTACGATGCGCGCGCACACCGACAGCCAAAAAGCGACATGATGAAATTAGCTGAAAGCGACATGACGAAGGAAGCTACATTACTTTTATATACCTTTAATATAACTTTCATTTCAGGTGTAAGACGTATACGCAAAATATTCTGAAAAGCTTAGAATAAAAGCTTCCAAAACAAAACGGAGTGTCCATTTTATCAAACCATTTCAAAGTAGTAAAGCCCATTAAATATTATAAATATGAGAGTTTTGATGAATGTTTGTTACTCAATCACGCCAGAACAGCTGAACGGTTCTGGTTAAAATTTGGCACAGAGATAGATTATAATCTGTAATAGTACATAGGTTAACTTTTTATCCCGAAAAAATGTACAGTCCCGCGGGATAGATTTGGTTTTGTTTTTCAAAATGTAACTTCATAATTCATGCTTCATCATTCTTTAAGTAGAACTAGAATCACTGTAACTATAATGTTAAAACTAATTTGAATATGAATATCAAATAAAATTCTTAACAACAGCTTAGTATATTATTTAAAACACAGATGACAAATACGGTCTGTTTTCTTAACATTATATATAAAATACAAAGACAATAAAAATATGATAATTGCAATGAACGTGTATATTCCCTTGTGGAGTGAGTCATCATTCCAATACAGCCTTATTAGTCTAGTGGCTCGGTGGTGTAGCGGATAGCATGTACGGCTGCACACCCGGAGGTCCTGTGATCGAGTCCCGAGTCGGGCCTAGTTTAGGTATTAAGTCTTTCTGTATAGTAAGCCTCAGTAACAGCCCGGAGTTGGGAAGTTGGCGGTGTTTCACCCCCGTGCCTCGGAGAGCACGTAAAGCCGTCGGTCTTGCGCCGACACTCTCACCGGTCGTGTCGAGTGGTCGTCCCACCGGAGTATGAGAGTGATAGAAATAGAGAATGCACTTCTCTCCTGCGCAGTTGGCTAATCTCAACGAGTTTGGCCGCCGTGGCCGGAATCGGCAAGGAGAACATCATATGGTCTTTATAATGTTAGAAATGCAGACAATTACGCATGTATTAACAAGTCTCAATTTATAATGGAGCGTGAAAAATTTAATAACTGTTCTCAATAAAGAAATTTATGGATATTTTTAATCAACTGTATCACTTACGAAAATTCTGTTATTTGTTCAGCTTTTCACAAATAAGTATAATTTTAATATAAAAGGTGTTACTGTATGTAGTAGTGCATTGTTGAATCTGTCTTCCATTTAGAGCATCATGAGGTGGACTCTGGCTTTTTTGGCACTTATGGTGAGATACTTTCAGATATTTACTTTATAAAATTAATTAGCTTAATGAAAGATTTTTAATCATTATACAAAAGAAAGTATAGATCAATATGCAAAAAAAAACAAAATAAAAGAGTTATGACGAAGGTGTTTACCAGTAATAAAGTAAATTAATGACGAATTTGAATTCGAAGTGTCTTAAAGTAGCTAAATTATTTAAATATTATATTTATAACATTAATCTAAATACTTAGCCAAATAAATAGTTTTGAGAGTTTACGTCGGTCTGTTTGAATACGTAAACATGT
Organism: Brenthis hecate; assembly: GCA_951806755.1. Classification (NCBI taxonomy): domain Eukaryota; kingdom Metazoa; phylum Arthropoda; class Insecta; order Lepidoptera; family Nymphalidae; genus Brenthis; species Brenthis hecate. Next base: position 5,893,640 of record OX638273.1, on the reverse strand, counting down.
GTTTTTAATTTAACAGCAAATAATAACTTATATTGATCAAGTCAAATGTAAGATATATGACGATACCTTTGGCTCAGTTTGTAGTGACACTATTTGCTGTGCCAGCCATCGCGGGTTCGAGTCCCGCTGGGGGCATTCATTTGTGTAAAGACCACGAATGTTCGTACTCCAGACATGGGTGTTTATATTTAGTAATATGTATTTATTTAAAGTTATATATGTGTAGTGTATCAACTATCTGGTATCCATAACACAAGCCTCGTAGCTTACCATGGAACTAGATGGTGCTGTGTGTTAATGTCCCAACATATATGCCTATGTAAGAAAAAGAAAATAAAAAAATGCACACCCTACATAGAATTAATGATTTATCCTCGCTTCACTCGGGTAAATCCATCATTTTTTTAATTTATCTATACTAAACTCGGCGTCACAAAAATCGCAAGTTTATGTTTTTTTCAGTAAATCACTCCTAGAATCTAGCACATAAATACCACGTGTGAAAAAAAATATATCATTGTAAAGTGCACTTCATTACCTTTACATTAATTACCTGTATCATTAAAAAACCAATTACCATTTCTAACCAGGGACCAATCAATAAGTTGCTGGAAAAAATGCTCACTTAAGGAGCGCTAGTTCAGCTGCCTTAAAGGGTATAAAAGTTCATGTTCAGGTAAAAAATGGGTCAGTCGCTACTCAGACTTTAGAGTGAATACACCGGAACAACATACGCAAAAGAACAATACCTGAAGAAGGATATAACCCCTGAAAAAGCCGCTCGAATCTTTGCGCTATTGCAAACAGGACTGCGACAGGTTGACGTTGCTCGACAGTTGAGCCTTAGCCGATTCTCAGTTCGACGAGTATACCAACGGTTCCGTGAGACTGGTGGCTATACCCGAAGACGTGGATCCGGAAGAAAACGCTGCACATCAGAAAGAGACGACCGATTCATTGTGCAACAAGAGCTCCGATCAGCTCGCAGAACCTCTGTGAGTGTCTCCACGTATAGAAGAAGATTGAAAGAAAAGGAATTAAGAGCTGACAGACCTGCTAGGGGCCCAAAATTGTCCGTGCAGCATCGAATAAAGTGGTTGCAATTTGCTCCGGAGCATGCCAACTGGACGCTTGACCAGTGGAGGACCGTTCTCTTCACCGATGAGACAGGAGTATATCTATTCTGCAACGACAGACGCAGAAAAGTATACCGAAGAAGAGGAGAGCGTTTTACCTAGGCTTATATAGAGGAATCCGTTGAAAATGGAGGTGGTTCCTGTATGTTCTGGGGTGGCATATCCGTAGAAGGGAAAACGGAGCCTGTGTGCGTTTCTCGGACTGGCGGTGGTCGCGGGCAAGGGTCGCTGAATGCTGTGCGGTACATAACGGAGATCTTACAAGACCATGAGGTCCCGTATACCGGTTTTGTTGGCGATGGGTTCATATTAATGCATGATAACGCCCTTTGCCACACTGCGTGAGGTTGAGACCCCTGTTATGCAGTGGCCAGCGCGAAGCCCAGACCTGAACCCGATCAGCATTTCTGGGACGATGTAAAGAGGCACATACGAGCACGAGATCCTGCTCCCACCGCTCTCCAAGAGTTCCAGGATGCTGTGACGGAAGAATGGGAGAACATACCCCAAGAGAGAATGGTGACCCTCGTAAGGTCCATGAAGGATCGGATGGAAGCTGTCATCAAAGCAAGGAGAAGAAACACTAGATTTTAAGGACTTATTTGTAATTTTTTTTTAATGTTTTTAATTTTATTTTTTGTAACTTTTTCCTCATTTTAAGTTTTTTTTTTATTAAAAGATTTTAAACACATACACAAGTTTTTAATTTCTAATAGGCAATTAAATTACCATTCCAATGATATCCTACAACCATACCCTTACTATTGACAAAGTTTGAGTAAAAGTATTTTAAAGTTGCTTTTTTAAAAGGTGCGATTTTTGTGACGCTGAGTGTAATATTATAAAGAGGTAAAATTTGTGTTTGTGACGTTGTAGGGGGTAATCTCTGGATGTACTGAACCGATTTAGATAAAATTTGGTAAGAAGATGATAGCTTGAGACCCTGGGAAGGACATAGGATACTTTTTCTCCCGGAAATCATCACTTAAGGGGGTCAAACCCATTTTCACCCCCTTAAGGGATGATTTCCGGGTGATGAAAGTTTATATGGGGAATCAACCTAGGGACGAACCCGAGTAACGCAAGGGTGAGTCGCTTTAATATTAACAACACTCTTTACATTAGTCCAAGCCATAGTCTATCTATGAACTTCTAAATCGTCCCAGCCGTTTCAGCGTCAAGTACAAACATTCACAAAAATAAAAATACAAGTGATTACAAGTTGCATTTTATATTTTAATATGTTATATTTTACAGTGCCTAATGGCTGTCCATGCAAAACCACACTTAAGCAGTAAGTACAAAACTTATGTTTACTCGTACTCTTTATTAGTATTTATAGTTATCTAGCGTTAGCCTTGCTTCGTTCAAGCATGCGCAAGTATTAGAGCAGGACATTAGAATATGCCTGTGCAACATAGAATGAGCCTTTTCAGTGTAGAAATGACAAATACACACACACACGGTTGTACGTGTCCAATGGAATTGCATCCTTTTTATCCTGGCGCATTCTTTGTCTTAGGTTCGATTCCCAAATGGCAAAAGGTAGACCGTACGAGAGAAAAGATTTATTTTCCCTTACTTTGGACCTTTGTGCACTAAAATATATCTCATGCATTTACATTATGTACATATATTTTTTTTATATCATTATTAGGACTAGGCGCCGGAGTCGGGGCTGGTATTGCCGCAGGTGCAGATTTAGCTGGTGGAACTGCTAAAGACTCAGGATCGGGCCTTGGTATTGGAACTCGTCTTGGAGTAGGAGCTGGAATTGGAGCAGGATTAGTTGCAGGATCAGGAGCAGGATCAGGAGCGTTATTAGGTGCAGGATCAAGTGCAGGATCAGAAGCGGGATCAGGAGCAGGATCAGATGCTTCGGCGACCTCAGATAAAGGAAAAGGGACAATAGCCAATGCGACATCGGGTTCAGGTGCCTCAGCGACCTCAGATAAAGAAAAAGGATCAGAAGCCAACGCAACATCGGGTTCAGGTGCTTCGGCGATCTCAGACAAAGGACAAGGAACAGGAGCCAATGCGACATCGGGTTCTGATGCCACAGCGACCTCAGGTGAAGGAAAAGGAACAGGAGCTAACGCAACATCCGGTTCAGAAGCTTCAGCGACCTCGAATAAAGGAAAAGGATCAACAGCCAACGCTTCATCGAGTTCAGGAGCTTCCGCGACCTCAGATAAAGGAAAAGGATCCAAAGCCAACGCTACATCAGATTCAGGAGCTTCAGTGAGCTCAGATAAAGGAAAGGGAACAAGAGCTAACGCTACATCGGGTTCAGGCGCTTCAGCAACCTCAGATAAAGGAAAAGAAACAGGAGCCAATGCGACATCGGGTTCAGGCGCCTCAGCGACCTCAGATAAAGGAAAAGGATCAGAAAACAACGCAACATCGGGTTCAGGTGCTTCGGCGACTTCAGATAAAGGAAAGGGAACAGGAGCCAACGCTACATCGGGTTCAGGCGCTTCAGCAACCTCAGATAAAGGAAAAGAAGCAGGAGCCAATGCGACATCGGGTTCAGGCGCCTCAGCGACCTCAGATAAAGGAAAAGGATCAGAAAACAACGCAACATCGGGTTCAGGTGCTTCGGTGACTTCAGATAAAGGAAAGGGAACAGGATCCAGCGCTACATCGGGTTCAGGCGCTTCAGCAACCTCAGATAAAGGAAAAGAAACAGGAGCCAATGCGACATCGGGTTCCGGCGCCTCAGCGACCTCAGATAAAGGAAAAGGATTAGAAAACAACGCAACATCGGGTTCAGGTGCTTCGGCGACTTCAGATAAAGGAAAAGGATCAGAAGCAAACGCAACATCGGGTTCAGGTGCTTCAGCGACCTCAGATAAAGGAAAAGGAACAGAAAACAACGCAACATCGGGTTCAGGTGCTTCGGCGACCTCAGATAAAGGAAAAGGAACAGGAGCTAACGCAACATCCGGTTCAGGAGCTTCAGCAACCTCAGATAAAGGAAAAGGATCAACAGCCAACGCTACATCGGGTTCAGAAGCTTCCGCGACCTCAGATAAAAGAAAGGGAACAGGAGCTAACGCAACATCGGATTCTGGGGTATCAGCAAACTCAGATAAAGGAAAAGGTTCAGAAGCCAAAGCAATGTCGAGTTCAGAGGCATTAGCAAATTCACATAAAGGAAAAGGAACAGGAGCCAACGCTACATCGGATTCAGGCGCTTCAGCAACCTCAGATAAAGGAAAGGGAACAGGAGCCCATGCGAAATCGAGTTCAGGCGCCTCAGCGACCTCAGATAAAGGAAAAGGATCAGAAAACAATGCAACATCGGGTTCAGGTGCTTCGGCGACCTCAAATAAAGGAAACGGGACAGGAACCAATGCGACATCGGGTTCAGGCGCCACAGCGACCTCAGGTAAAGGAAAAAGAACAGGAGCTAACGCAACATCTGGTTCAGGAGCTTCAGCGACCTCAGATAAAGGAAAAGGATCAACAGCCAACGCTACATCGGGTTCAGGAGCTTCCGCCACCTCAGATAAAAGAAAAGCAACAGGAGCCAACGCTACATCGGGTTCAGGCGCCTCAGCGATCTCAGATAAGGGAAAAGGATTAGAAACCAATGCAACCTCAGGTTCTGACGCCACAGCGACCTCAGGTGAAGGAAAAGGAACAGGAGCTAACGCAACATCCGGTTCAGGAGCTTCAGCGACCTCAGATAAAGGAAAAGGATCAACAGCCAACGCTACATCGGGTTCAGGAGCTTCCGCAACCTCAGATAAAGGAAAGGGAACAGGAGCCAACGTAACATCGGATTCTGGGGCATCAGCAAACTCAGATAAAGGAAAAGGATCAGAAGCCAAAGCAATGACGAGTTCAGAGGCATCAGCAAATTCACATAACGGAAAAGGAACAGGAGCTAATACGACATCGGGTTCAGGCGCCTCAGCGACCTCAGGTGAAGGAAAAGGAACAGAAACTAACGCAACATCCGGTTCAGGAGCTTCAGCGACCTCAGATAAAGGAAAAGGATCAACAGCCAACGCTACATCGGGTTCAGGAGCTTCCGCCACCTCAAATAAAGAAAAAGGAACAGGAGCCAACGCTACATCGGGTTCAGGCGCCTCAGCGACCTCAGATAAAGGAAAAGGATCAGAAGCCAATGCAACATCGGGTTCAGGTGCTACGGCGACCTCAGATAAAGGAAAAGGAGCAGTAACAAATGCAACATCAGGTTCTGACGCCACAGCGACGTCAGGTGAAGGAAAAGGAACAGGAGCTAACGCAACATCCGGTTCAGGAGTTTCAGCGACCTCAGATAAAGGAAAAGGATCAACAGCCAACGCTACATCGGGTTCAGGAGCTTCCGCCACCTCAAATAAAGGAAAAGGAACAGGAGCCAACGCTACATCGGGTTCAGGCGCCTCAGCGACCTCAGATAAAGGAAAAGGATCAGAAGCCAATGCAACATCGGGTTCAGGTGCTTCGGCGACCTCAGATAAAGGAAAAGGAGCAGTAACAAATGCAACATCAGGTTCTGACGCCACAGCGACGTCAGGTGAAGGAAAAGGAACAGGAGCTAACGCAACATCCGGTTCAGGAGCTTCAGCGACCTCAGATAAAGGAAAAGGACCAACAGCCAACGCTACATCGGGTTCAGGAGCTTCCGCGATCTCAGATAAAGGAAAGGGAACAGGAGCCAATGCGAAATCGGGTTCAGACGCCTCAGCCACCTCAGATAAAGGAAAAGGATCAGAAAACAACGCAACATCGGGTTCAGGTGCTTCGGCGACCTCAGATAAAGGAAACGGAACAGGAACCAATGCGACATCAGGTACAGGCGCCACAGCGACTTCAGGTAAAGGAAAAGGAACAGGAGCTAACGCAACATCTGGTTCAGGAGCTTCAGCGACCTCAGGTAAAGGAAAAGGAACAGGATCTAACGCAACATCTGGTGCAGGAGCTTCAGCCACCTCAGATAAAGGAAAAGGATTAATAGCCAACGCTACATCGCGTTCAGGAGCTTCCGCCACCTCAGATAAAGGAAAAGGAACAGGAGCTAACGCATCATCTGGTTCAGGAGCTTCAGCGACCTCAGATAAAGGAAAAGAATCAACAGCCAACGCTACATCGGGTTCAGAAGCTTCCGCGACCTCAGATAAAGGAAAGGGAACAGGAGCTAACGCAACATTGGATTCTGGGGTATCAGCAAACTCAGATAAAGGAAAAGGATCAGAAGCCAAAGCAATGTCGAGTTCAGGGACATCAGCAAACTCACATAAAGGGAAAGGAACAGGAGCCAACGCTACATTGGGTTCAGACGCTTCAGTAACCTCAGATAAAGAAAAAGGATCAGAAGCCAACGCAACATCCGGTTCAGGCGCTTCAACAACCTCAAATAAAGGGAAAGGATCAGAAGCCAACGCTACATTGGAATCAGGAGCTAAAACTGGAACAGGAAGCGGTCCGGGGGCTGGAGATAGTTCTAGCGGAGAGTCGGGGCCAGGGTCAGAAAATGGATCAGAAACTAGTGGATCACCGGAATCAGGAGCGGGAAAAGGATCTTACAAGACACGTTGTAATCGTAAGCCTTCCGTCTCCAAAGGTGATAGTGGAGCCGCCAGGAAATCTTTAGGTCTAGGTATCTCTAAAGGTCTCAGCTTGGGGGCTAGTAAATCGTTGCGTCTAGGTACCTCTAAAGGCCTTAGCGTTGGCGCTGGCGCATCATCAGCACTTGGACTCTCCCTATAAACTTAATAACAATTACATATATTATTCAATAAATTATAAGATACGTGTATTATTTTTAAATAAAATATTAAAATAATAAATTTTCTTTTAATAAATTATTAATATTGAAAAGAGGTCATTCAAATGTTTTAAGATAAAGGGTCACTAGTACCACTATTCATTTCTATTTCTATGTAACGAAATTATCTTTGAACGCGATTTTCACCCCCTTTCAAAACTTCAAATTGAACTGAAACTTTGCACATTTAATAAGGATCGATGATAATACAATAATTTTATAAAAAAATATACTTATTTAAGAAACTAAGAAATCACGCGATTATAGCAGATCCAACTAAAAAATGGAAAATAAATTATAGTTTAATAAAATGAAAAACTGATATATATATATATATATATATATATATATATATATATATATATATATATATATATATATATATATATAATTTTTAGTACAAGAATAATGTGATGAACGAGAAAATTAATGTTATTGTGGAAAAAGCGTGAGGTGCTAGATATCAGTTGGTTATAAATATTTCATTGGTACGATTTCTAAAACTAGAGTTAGTATAAAAATATTGTACAACTAGTGACTCAGCCTAGCTTCGCTCGGGTTCGTCCCTAGGTTGATTCTCCATACAAACTTTCATCCCTATTTTCACCCCCTTATGGGATTATTTTCGGGATAAAAAGTATCCTATGTCCTTCCCAAGGTCTCCAACTATCTTCTTACTAAATTTCATCTAAATCGGTTCAGTAGATCCAGAGATAACCCCTTATATTCTACAAAGTCACAAACTCACAAACTTTACCTCTTCATAATATTAGTATAGACTCCACCCTTTTTCCACAATAACATTAATCTTACTTTACTGAACTTTGTTATTCACACAAATTTTCACGAAGATTTTATTTCAAAATTAATATTTCATTAATCATCTTTTATCTCCAAAATTATTTTGTTTATAATATAGAAAAGTTTATCTATACAAATAAACAAGATTGAAGTATCTGTGTATAACGTCAAAATAACAGCTTTTTACTAAATGCATATGAAATATTTAAAAAAAATAAAAATTTTGTCTGTCTGTTTATTCCAGCTACCCATTAGAGCCGTTTCCGAGAAAGTTTATATATTTATAAGAATTGCTCATTTATTACAAGGATTTTTTTATAAATTAAATTGTAAACAAATAATAATCAAAGTATGTATGTATTCAGCCTTTTTGAACGTCCCACTGCTGGGCGTGGGCATCCCATAAATACGAGGCGGATCAGGTCATAGTCCACCACGCTGGCCAATAGCGGGCGGACTGAGCATCTCCTTCGAACACTTGCTAGGCTCTCTCAGACATGCAGGTTTCCCCGTATGTTTTTCTTCGCTCTAAGACAGTGGTAATCATATTAAAAATAATTCGGACATGAAAATGTCAGAAGTGCAAGACCCGGGATTCGAACCCACCTCCAAGCGAGCTCGTTGCCAATATGCCAATAGAGATATAAGGGGTTCTAAAAATTATGATAACATATAACGTGTGTTAATTCGATTATATTTTATTACATTACGACCCCATTCCAGATTTCTATCTTCGAAGTGACGAATGATGTCTAAACAAATGTTGTTAGGTTGGGGGAAGATTTTTCTATCAGATAAAATTTGAAGAAAAATTAAATCGGACTCAGATAAGAGAGTTCTGTAGCATGAAACATTAAAATTTTCTGTTGTAACATACGAGTATATAACTTAATAGCGACACACCCTCGCTTCACTCGGGTTCGTCCCTAGCGAAAAACAAAAAGAAATCTGTCCCACGGTATCCGTACATTTTTCCGGGATAAAAATAGCTCATATGTTATTTCAGATTATAATCTATCTCTGTGCCAAATTTCATCCAGATCCGTTCAGCCGTTCTGGCGTGATTGAGTAAAATCCGTCCAAACTTTCACATTTATATAGTGGTAAGATTATGTTAATATTTAAACAAAATATTTACCCCATCTACAGTTTATTTTTTATTGAAGGCATAAATAAGTTTGTTTTTGATAGTTTTTCTATGCGAAACAAAGGTAATTTTGCGTCTGAACGCAAGGAACTGAATATCTTAAAAACTACTCAATGTAATCTGCAATAAATTTTAATGCAGAATTTGACGACTCGTTTTGCTCAGTCTGTAGTGACCCTACTTGCTATGCCAGCGGTCGCGGGTTCGAGTCCCGCTGGGGGCATTCATTTGTGTGATGACCACGAATGTTCGTACTCCAGTCATGAGTGTTTATATTTATAATATGTTTATATTAAATTTATATAATATATATATATATATATATATATATATATATATATATATATATATATATATATATATATATATATATATATGTAGTGTATCAACTATCTCATATACATAGCACAAGCCTCGTAGCTTACCATGGAACTAGATGCTGCGTGTTAATGTACCAACATATTTTTTTTATTAAAATATTTTTTGTTGAAAGTGTTTTTTTTTCGTTTTTAGTATTCTTTTGCTTATTTGTCCTAACGCGACATTTCGAACGTTTTACAGCAAACATGGTCACGGGAGAGACTAAGGTACTTATTTTATAGTCAAAAGTTATACTTATTACAGACGATATTAACCCACAAAATCTATAATAATATTATAAAGAGGCAGAGTTTGTTTGTTTGTACGCTAATCTCAGGAACTACTAATGCGATTTGCAAAATTAATTTTACATTAGATAGCCAGCTTATTGAGGAACACTATACCATCATTATGCTACTACCCAAGGGAGCGGAGCAGTACTATAATATACCTATAGTATATCTATTCCATACTATCTAACTCTTTTAAACGTACCTATGGACGAACCCGACTGAAGTAAGGGCAAGTCGCTTGTTAAGGAAAGTAGAATAAAATATTCTTGTGGATTTTCATACAAACTGTCTAAATATGTATATTTGCTCCCCTTCTAAGGGTTGTAGAACAGTGTTAGAACTTCTTCAATAAATAGGTTATGAAATCTAAGTTTCATTCGAATCGGACTGGTAGTTCCACAGATTAACGCGTACAAATAAACATTAAAACAAATAACCTCTTGTATGTATGTATTCAGTCCTTTTTAACGTCCCACTGCTGGGCCCGGCCCCCCTTCAATACGAGAGTTTAGGGCATAGTCCACCATGCTGGCCAAGTGCGGGTTGGCGGAATTCACATCACACATGTCTTTCGAAAACTTGTTCGGTTTTCTCATACATGCAGGTTTCCTCACGATGTTCTCTTTCACTGTAAGACAAGTGGTAATCAGGTTGAAAATGATTCGCTCATAAAAATATCAGAGGTGCGACCCGGGATTTGAACCCGCTTCACTCGGTTTCACAAGCGAGTACGTTACCACTGGGCTACCACTGCCTAAAAATAATTTCTTAGCATTATAATATTACTTAATATAGAATATTGCATCATCACACCCTCAAAATATTTAGACAATAATAATAGAAATGAAATCTAATTAATGTACCCATTTTGATGACTCCCAAAGAGCAATAAAGTTAAATGTAGAGGAAAACCGCGAGGGGATGATTAGAGGGCGTTAAACTAATAATATTCGCTTTGTTGATATATTATCATTTTCACGTGTTAAAAATATTATATACCAATAAATAAATAAATATAAATAAATAAATATGTCAGGACATTAACACACAGCGCCATCTAGTTCCATGGTAAGCTACGAGGCTTGTGTTATGGATACCAGATAGTTGATACATTATACATATATAACTTTAAATACATACATATTATAAATATAAACATCCATGACTGGAGTACAAACATTCGTGCTCATCACACAAACGTATGCCCCCAACGGGACTCGAACCCGCGACCTTTGGCGTAGCAAGTAGGGTCACTACAAACTGAGCCAAACGTGTCGTCTGAATCTATACTAATATAAAATATTATAAAGCGGTAGTTTGTGAATTTGTGACGTTGTAGGGGGTAATCTCTGAATCTATTGAACCGATTTAGATGAAATTTGGTAAGAAGATAGTTTGAGACCCTGGGAAGGACATAGGATACTTTTTATCCCGGAAATAATTTCTTAAGGGAGTAAAAATGGGGATAAAAGTTTGTATGGGGAATCAAGCTAGGGACGAACACGAGCAAGGCGAGGGTGAGTTTGAGACTGAGGGACGGCTCGAAGTAGGTATGTATATAAATGACTTCGACGAGAGGCTCGACGAGCGGCTTTTTAAGTAAAAATTTAAAATAAAATAATTATTAAAATTTTAAATAGAACTCCAAATGTCTAACTGGCCAAAACTATAAAGCCCATAAATTTGATTATTAAACTTAAATAAAAAAACTCGTTAAAAATCGAACTAAAAAGATGGCAACAAATTGACGAATGAACACTTCGAGTATAAAAATTTTAGATACAGTTACTTGTTTTTATATAGATAATATAATAATATTCTATTCATATATGTTTTCACCAAATTTTCAATAATCATAATAATGGTCGAGTTTCAACCAGTGGGCGAACAAGTTTATGTAAATTGTTAAAAAAACGCTGCGTTTGCGACGAATCTAAATACAAATAAATAAAATTGATGTGTCTGTGTGTAATGTCAAAATAACAGCTTTTAACTAAATGCAAATGAAATGATATACAGTACTTATAACAGATAAACATTTTTTTTTAATCTGTCTGTCTGTTTGTTCCGGCTAATATACGAAACGGCTGGACCGATTTTGACGGGACCTTCACTGGCAGAAATTTAATGTTATAAGGAGTTACTTTGTTAGGCTACTTTTATTAAAAAAAAAAGAGTTAAGGATCCGCAAAAAAAATTAAAACCTATAAAATTGTCAACAAAATCCCCGTACCGAGGGTAAATTCTAAAGTTTTACAAAAATACACATTTTTTTGTAATTTCCTTTATCTGTCCGCATAATTAACACCTCGTGCTAAGCCATTAGTCGTCATCCGACACCGCACGTGCCATGTTGAATCAGTTACATGATAATTTACGAGCTTTTAAATTACAAAAAAGTTTTTACAAGCTTTCGTTTGACACATTATTGTTTGTTGTGTTCTTTCCGGTTTAAGTTTTTTATTTCAATTTACAATTGCTTGCTGGTATAAGGATGACTTTTTTTATATAATTATATATGTATATATATATATAATATATTAGCGTTTTAATGAAAAAAATCATATATTTACTTGTATTCAGCCTTTTTTAACGTCCCACTGCTGGGCACGGGCCTTCTTTCAATACGAGGGGTATCACGCCGTGGTCTACCGTCTACCAAACTGGCCAAGTGCGGTTTAGCGGACTTTACATAACTTTTGACAACTTGCTAGGTTCTTTTAGACATTCAGGTTTTCTCACGACGTTTTCCTTCGCTGCAAAACACGAAGTAATCACGTTAGAAATGATTCGCACATGGAAATATCACAGATGTGAGACCCGGGAATTGAAACCGCTTCACTCGGTTTCCCAAGCGAGCGCGTTACTACTGGGCTACCACTGCCTTTGCATATATTAACTTATAATAATTATATCGTGCATTTGTTTACATAACCTTCGCCGTTAAGAATGTACTCGTATTTAAAAAAAAAAAAAGTAAAAAAAGCGCGAATTTGAACATTTATCCCGCGCTTTTGATGAGAATGTAGATGTCATTCTCACCTTTTTAGTCATGAATTGATTGAAAATACTGTAATTTGTTATTGATTTTGTAACTCAAATGTTTTTAAAGAGATGAGTCTCTTTTTGGCTGTTCTCAGCAGAACTGCTTTCGAAGCTGGTGGTAGATTCGTCACGGACAGAAATACTGACATTTATTAAAAAATGTATAAATTCAAAAGTGTTTGTAAAAGTTTATTAAAATTAATTAATAATTATTATGGCCAGTGAAGAAAATATATGTTGATACATATAAATTCCTCTTCTTCTACCTGCCCATTTCCCAATCACTTGGTGTCGGCGCAGTACATCTTCTGTACTGCTGATAGGATTTGGCAAAGTTTTACGACCGGCCGCCTCACGCCTGCCTGACGTCAACCCTCCTTGGGAATGCTATTGTCTCTCTTTGTCTGAATGGTGTCGCGGAAGTCTTGTAATTATTATGCACTTTCGTTTTTGTTGTCTTTTAAAACATTTTTTGTACTATTACATAAATACATAATTTTTTTATGCTATTTTCGAATATATGTATTTTAGAATAAATTTTGATTACACCATAAATTTTGTTTTGACGTTATTTACATACAAATTATAAATATATAAATATCTCCAACAATGCCAATTTGAAGGTACCTATTTATTTTGTTTTGAAATATTTTAAGAGAACTGTCATTTTATAGTTTAACGTTTAGTTTAAATTTTTCAGAGATGAGATATTTTGCCGCAGTAAAAAGTATCCTATATGTTGATTCAGATAACCTGGCTGGTCATCCGGGTCAACATTTAGGATACTTATATAGGATAGGATAGGATAGTATTTACTACGGGAAAACATTTCATATCTGAGAAGTCTATACTAAACGTTAAAACGTAACGTAGATGTCAAAAGCCCGATTTCACCAACAACCCATAAGCTACCTCTTACGTATGGGATCCCTAGCTTAAAATTCCCCTAAATTAAATTTCGTTTTACCATCGTCTTTAAGCCGATATATTCGAGCACCTAAATTTAGGGGGACTTTTAACAATTAGGTGACCCCTAAGTGTCGGTGAAACAGAAACTGTCCCCTAACAGCCCCTTAACTATGCTTAGGGGATCCCTTAAACTTAGGTGACGTTGGTGAAATCGGGCATAAATGTACTAATTCTAATAACTAAATGTACTGACACAATGTACGGTTTTATACTTGGGTAAATTATTAAATATTCATCCAAGGTCATGCATTCTGAATTTAGTATTAAAAGTTAAAGCGTAAGCCAGAATTAAAGTTTTTCTTTTCCTATATATCTTATCGATTAGTTAGTGATATGAATTTATTGTCTTGTCTTCACAAAAAGTAACATTTTAAAATGAAGTAATATTGTAGTGTGAATTAGGCTTTATGTAAATTCTAAAGAATAAATCCTTATTTGTAAATTATTTGCTATTTAAAACTAAGTTTTATTTTAATTATAAAAATTACATAATATAAATAGCCAAGACCTTTGACCGCGAAAATTACATAAGACATGGCTGTATGTTTACCAACATTAGCCTTCAAAGTATTCCAAAATGTCAAATCTCAAGCCATTTTGACAGTTGGTTTTCCGAAATTTTACAATAAAATGAGCGCTGAAAACTCAAACTGTGTCTTTTGTGATATAGTTAATAAGTTAGAAAATACCGAAATATTATACGAAGATGACGAAGTTTGCGTTTTTCGAGATATAAAACCTGCGAGTGATTATCATATTCTCACTGTCCCAAAGCGTCATATTGAAGATGCTAAAACTTTAACACCTAGTGATAAAGAACTTGGTGAGCCTTATTTTGTTTAAGCGAGCTCTCTCAGACTATAACTCTCCACACGTTTTTAGTAACTTACTTTACTAAAATTCACTTGATATACTATTATAAATAATATATTTATTTTTGTGTAATTATAATATTTAGTTGATTTATTTTATTAAATTTATACCATTTAGTGCTGTACTGTAGGTAAACCGCACTAACTTAACTTATTTTTCTCACTTCACACATATATTTTATGGTACATAAATAAATAAATCAATAGCAGCCTGTACCACTCGTCGATATTGCAGCTTAGAATAATAATATAAAAAATATCCTTTTGAATTACCATTTCTGTTTGCTACATCGAGAGATTCATTTAAATAGTAGTAACTAGTTACTATTATTACTTATTACTAAATTCTAACAAAAATTATATGTTTTAGTTGAGAAAATGTTATCAGTTGCAAAAAATCTACTACAACAAAATAGCTTGTCAGCTGAGGATGCAAGGTTCGGCTACCACTGGCCCCCATTCAGGAGTGTAAGGCACTTACACTTACATACAATAGCCCCAGAGTCCAAAATGGGAATGATCGGAAAAATGGTTTTTATGAAAAATTCTTATTGGTTTGTCTCGGTAAGTGTGAAATAATTCTATGAATATATAAAAATATATTATACTCACTGCTAGTTTCCAGTTATTAATATACGCTCACTATCAGAGTGATTGTTCTTGAAGTTAGTATGTATGTTAAAAAAAATAAACAAACTCATAGGCTTTATAATATTTATATTTAAAGTGAGTTTGAAAGAAATGTGCCTTTTTAGTTAAAAAAAATAATATTTTTTTTTATTTTCAGCCTGAATATGTATCATCACGACTGTAAGTGATTGTGGGACAATCAGAATATTGTATTTGCTTTGGGTGTATTTTTGTATGTGTGTATCATGAACGAATAAGTCACTGGACCAGACATATAAGCGGACGTACCTTTATCTGTCTTATTAGTAGCCAGGAAATTTCAGCCTTTGTCGTTTGTTTTTTGCGTCAGTCTCAAGCATTTACTTGTCAACAAACAATCTGCCAAAAATGACTAAATGTTCTGTTAAATGGTGTAAAAACTATAGCGGCGGAAGCAGCACTGTTTCTTTTCACTTGTAAATACATTATTTTATTACATTTATTGTTATTTATCACACAATTTAATAAAATTGTAAAATAAAATGTCATATTATCCAACTATGTTAAATATAGTCGATATTTCTATGTATTGTTGACATCTGACAACCATCATAAAATCCCTGGATTATACCATTCAGAACAAATGACTGTTTGTCGAGTGAGTCCATTTGACATCGACTAGTGCTTGACAATGTCGAAAAATATATCGATATTTGACGAAATAACTGAACGAATTGTGTTATTTGTACAGTGCAATCTGATGACAATAAATTTATAAAAATATTTTCTAAATCAATATAAATATAAATGCAAAAATTATAATTAGTACTTAATTTTTTATTTTATTTTATACCACATTTATATACTTTGGAATATTATTCCATTGTAATAATAATAAAGATCATTTTATTTCAACACATAAGTTACACAAAATCAAACAATAATGTTTTAGCACTAAACTTCTGGGTTGGCGATTTGTAATAAAACACTTTACTTGCACTAATTATTTTACTTTCACGATCCAACACTCACTTTTTCAATTTCCAATCACTTTTTCTTTTTCCTAATTTCACAAATGCTTATTTAGAACTGAGCAATATTAGGACAGTGTCACATTTTTATAACTACCCGAGACAATCAAGTGCCAATTAAAATCGTTCAATAACAGAATCAACAAAATTACTTTATTTAATTAAATTAGTTTATATATTTTTTTAATCTTTACAAAATAATATTTATTATATATTAATGGAATATACACCCGATATTCATTCGTTCATTAACATTATTATAGGCCAACAGAATGTTGCCATCAATGCCATCGTATTTATATAAACCAAATTAATAAATAATTATTATTTAACACATTATTACTGCCTCTTTAATTCATTTATATTAATTTATTATAATAAAAACAGATATTTTAAATTAAAAGATGTAAAATTATGATGACTATGCTAACCAATGTCTAAAATGTCATTCATTGGTTCATCGATATATGTATTTCATCGATTACGTTCAAGCACTAGAAATATTGTATTGTGTACCTGTGTGTATAACAGAGATGCGCAAACTAGGTCCTGGAGCGGATTGAACATGAAATAGTTCCTTTCCATAAAGGAACTATGTTCACGAAACATGTTCGCGGAACTATCTAGTTCCGATAGTTCATCCGATCCGATCGTTCCGATTTTAACAGGTTTTCACTGTCATCGGTTCCCGATATAGTTTTAATTGACCAACTTCAGAAAAAGGAGGTTATCAATTCGACACGCATGTATATAATATTATTAGAACTGCAAGATATTAACATAATATGATATATTAGTGCTTCGAAGCAAATATACAAAATTTTATAGGTGTATAGATGTATGTATGTATGTATGTATGTATGTTTGTTTGTGTGTATGTATGTTTGTCCACGCATTTCGCCAAAACTACTTTCCGGTCGTGATGACGCTTTTTTATTTGCTTACATTTATTTTAACTTAGGGTATAGTAAGCATTTCATCAAAATCGGTTCAGTGGTTTTGAAGATATGGATAAAAAAGTGTATTTTTTGTAATTACTACTTATTACAAAAACTATTTCAGTTTTTGCTTAAAACTAAAAATTACGAAATAAAAAAAGTTATTAAAAAAAATTAAACCAACTTCAAAAAAGTGTACTATAAAGTAACTGAACGAGGGGTTTTCAATTTTCATTTACTATAGATATAATCCTCGTCAAACTTTTTGGCCGCCCTGAATTGGCGCGAGCTGATACGTAGAACGAAATAATAAGGTAGGTATCGGGCGAAGTGCGCAGGGGAAGCGCTAACTTCAGGGCGGTCAATAAGTTTGGTGAGAGTTATACCTAATCAGTAATCAGATATTTTTGAAGTTGGTGACAGACGATACAAATCAAAGCACACCGACTTCGAAAATGTCTAATTCGGTATCTATAGTAAATGAAAATTAAAAACCCCTAGTTCAGTTATTTTTAACTTTTTAGCACACTTTTCTGAAGTCGGTTTAATTTGTTTTTTATTTAACATTTTCAGTTAGAATCAAAGTCGCCAATTGATTTACCTTCATACTTTACATACAGGCTTAGGACTGTCAACCAAGAACTTTACTAAAGCGTAGGTACTTTACTTAAACTTCGTAAAAAACTGAAAACTTACAACTATATCTTACTCTTTTCACTTGGTTGGCGTATTTATAAATCAACTGATTCTATATACATCATTCTATATACATCATTCTATACATATTTACAATTTTTAAAGTATACTTGTAGCATTTTTTTACATTTTTTTTGTTATTTACAAGGGCAGCTATTTAATATTACTGCCAATAAATAATAACATGGACACTTTTGCCGCCTTTAGCCGTCTTCTTCGGTCAGTCAAAGTAAGTCCTGCTTTCGAGAATATGCGCTCACAGGGTACGGAAGTTGCGACAATATTTAGTCTTTTTAAAATGTATTGATATAACAGGGGGTAGACCGACTTTCGGGTGTGCCACCAAAGTAGAGGATCCTCCAACCTGTGTAAAATGGGCTCCTGGATATATTTATCTACCTCAACTATACCGGCTGCAGTGCTATTCTCTGGAACAAGGCTCGCAACTTCTTCGTCAAAATCGCTCCAAATTGAAGGTTCCTTATTAGTCGATGATGATGGTATGGGTATAGGTTCCGTCCTAATTGGCGTAGACTCAGGCGCGTGAATGCGCATAGCTCCGACTTTCAACTTCAGGGACGCCAAAGCTCTCTCATATTTGCTTTCATCACAAAAACCTTTGCCCTTGAACCTAGGGTCCAGTATAGTGCATTCAGCATAGAGCGTATTGCTTTCGACTGAATTAAATCGCCGGTGTAATTGCTCATTTAACGTTCGCAACATCGTGTATATCTTGCTGTTATCTTGTGCAGCTTCAGCTTGTGATAAGCGGTACGTTATTTGCCTTTTAAGCAACCGGCAATAAACTATGACTTTGGAAAGACTAACAGATTTTTCAGTTGATACCTCCACTGTAACTTCGTAAAATATTTTTAAAATTGGTAATGCTTTTTCAATTAGTGTCCAGTCTTCGAGAGATAGAGCTAAGTCAGCTCTAACTAATGCCAATGTAGCTATTAGGGCCTCTTTTATTTTTACTACGCGGTCCAACATATCATAAGTGGAGTTCCACCTTGTGCTCACGTCTTGTTTTAATTTTAACTCTCTCATATTCATTTGTTTTTGAACAGATTTTAATTTGTTTAGTCCAGTCGTGCTCCTTTGGAAATATTCTACGATGCGTTTGACCTTGTTTACCGTATCGGAAATTGTCTCAATACTAGCTTGTACTATTATGTTTAATGTATGAGCGAAACAACTCAATGATCGCCATTCTCCCAAATGTGGCAAAGATTTTTACACACAGTACCTACGCGATATAATGGCGCTTCCACACAGCAGTGCAACAGATAACATCACATACCTAACATTTTTAACACGAAATCATTTTAAACCCACGAAAAAAAGGAGGTTCTCAATTCGATACGTATAAATATATTTTTTTATTGTTTGACCTCTTCTTACTTTGGTACTAGGTACCTATTATATCTACACTAAAAATGGAAAATAAAACTTAAAAAAAACTACTTCAAATATATAAAAATATTGTAAATGATTGTTTCACTTATGAATTATTTTATTATATACATTGATCTTAATTTTTAATTATTTATTTTTATTAATTATAAATTCTAATTCATATTAGGTATTGTAAAAATTAAGAAAAAAGTTTAAATTAATAAACATTCTTTATATACATAATAATTAATATAACATTAGATCTAATTCTATTATAATATAACTGAATATGAAAGGATTTTATTAATAATTAATAAATACCTACTTTCTTAAATTGTTTTTAATAGCATTTTAGTAAGTGCAAGAAATGAAAGGCTTTTTAATTTAATTTATTTATTTAATGTATTTAGTTTGTGTTCGGTGTTTGGCACGTGTTTATGATTCTCGGTGCTTGTGGCAAGCACCCAGCATGTGGACGCGGCATAACAGATGTTTACTAAAAAATTTTAACTCTTGTGAGGAAGCACCTTAAAATTTAATATACAGCTATAGCTCGGGTAGGTTCGGCAGGAGTCGGTTACGTTCAGTTCAGTCAGTCGCTTCGGTGATCGGTCCAATATATTCGTTTACTCGCTCCATCTCACTCCTGCACATGTGGAACTGTATGGACTATGGAACTGTGAACCTGTTTCAATTGACATCGCGGATTGGAACGATATCGTTCCGGCCTAAGACATAGTTCCGGGAACTATTTCAATCCGGACCTACGCATGTCTAGTGTATAATAATGTAATAAAATCTTTGTGTGCGTTATGCGTCTTTTGGTTGAACGAGTTTTCATACATTTGTATTTTATGTCTCGTCCAGTGGTTTATTCGTTCATGGTGTGTATATATTAGGTTTTTGTTTTTATCTGGTAGATTAGGTAGGAGAATTACTATGAAATCCAAACGCTGTTCTTCTATTAGACAAAAAAAAATATTTATTAATATAATAATAAATAATAATAATGTTTTAAAATATAATATTAAATTTCACAAGAATACAGGTAATGAGAATATTAAATATCTTTTGTTCATTTCTTATCTAATTGGAGTGACTAAATGCTTAATGCACTTACACTAAACACGCTTGATTTATATGTGTCTAAATATTCTCGCAAGGTCGTTCTGAATTTAGCATCAAAAGTAAAAGTGTAAGTCCGCATTAAAGTTTTTCTTTTTACTATATATCTTATCGATTAATTTATACATACCTATACATATAATAAAATTCAAATTGAGTCGAATCTGTACATTAAATATTTTTTGGAAAATCTTATTGTAATAGTCATTACTATCGAGACAGAGGCTGAATCTATAGTTTTAGAATTTTTGTATGTCTCAGAATGCATCATGAAAAAACCACCGGATGGATTTTGATGAAATTTGGTAGGATGAAGAAAACAGGTTAATGTTATATGAATTTTTTTTTGTTTTTGTTATATTATGTTTTAAGGGATTTAATTATGTTTTTTGGACTTGGGTCACCATTCATAAGTTCATTTCCATTATAATTTTTGAGGCTGGGCAACTTTAGTATTAATAAATTAAATAGTTTATATAAAAATTATTTATCTGTTATTATAAATTGATTAATTTAAAAATGTATGTAATGTAAATAAATTATCTATATCTAAATGAAAAAAAGTCTGAACCCCCTCATATTGAAGGGAGGCCCACCCCCCGCAGTGGGATGTTAAAAAGGGCTGAATACAAATAAAAATATACCAATATTTCATGGGTAAACTCAGAGTGACCATGGTGCTCGTACCTTGTTGACTGGAGCCTACAAATAATGCAAATAATTCTTTTTGGTAAGAAGAAAAATCATATCAATAGCAGCTGTCCCTATAATAAAACAGCTTTTAAAGGAAAAGACAATATGAACAATGGCAATAATTGAAAATGAACTGGTTGTGTTCAATATATAATGTGTGGAAATATATCGCTTATATTTTTCATATAATTCTGATATTTTTTGGTTGTTATTTGTATAGCAAAGTGGCTTAAAAGCCAAAGAAAAATTAGTTTAAATAAATGTCAATAGATGACGTTACATGTACGGCTTTTTTTATTAAAGTTGTGTTAAATTAACAAATGATAAAAAAACCGATCCCAAAAAGGTGTATTATTGTTTTAATAAATATTCTAAGTGAAGGGAAACGAAATACGCTCGTAAATCATATTTGCGTAGTTTTATTGATTATTAAAATATGTATCAACAATCAGATGATGAGTTTGTTGTGTATATTTACAGATGGCGCTTTTATTTTTTATGAATTTTTATCACGGTTAAAATTTGTTAAACTCATTTGTTTTATTTCGAATGCAGGATGAATTTTACGATATTTACGATACGTTAGATTGCACATATTTATAAAATAAAACAACTTTTCGTTTACCTATTTGCCAATCAACGACATCTATTATCCATTCAAGTAAACAAAAGTAGCCCGAATTAGCGCTGTCCAATTTTTTTGTATGGGATGAGGCATCTGTACTAGTATAGTATAATGTGATGTGTGGTTTAAGTGTCCTTTTTTCATACTAACCAGTTTCATTATGGGTTTCTTTGAAAAAATATTCAAATGGCGGCGTGTGGATAATGAATACCTGAATACAAATATTATGTTTGAACCCATTTAAAATAACGATTCAGAAGTGCTTGTAAGTCTAATGGAATAAAGTTAATTTTGATTTAATTTGATCTCTCGTTATCTAAGACAGTTCTTCTGTTAAGCCTTTTGCGGGTTTGATTTCAATATTGAGTAATCTTTTGTATCGTCCGACTGTCATATTAAATTCACATTATTTATATTAATATCTCAGTAAGTGTTAGAAGTAGTTGTATTAAAATTAATATAATTATCAAGATATTTAACCAATAGAAAAGAAAAACTTAACGTGATAACTTTATCGATATCGGTAACAGTATCTCGATATTTTAGCGAAGATCATAGATTTTTAGCGTTTAAATTATTAATTATCACATTTTTTTACTGAATGTCAAGAGTCTACTTAGTAGACTCTACTAGTTACTACCAGTTCGGAAAGAAATAGCATAAATATTTGATAAATTATTTTTTTTTAAATATTTGATAAATATAGAAGAAATATTTGATAATTGTTAATTAATTTTCGTAACCATTTAATAAGGACAATTAAAAGCTAAAATCTTGCTCCAATCCTTCACATTTTTTTTATTTTTATTGTCTAAAATCGGAGATAATTCATGTACTTATAAAATCTTTTCATTGTTGATAAGATTTCTGATTTTGATCGGATGTAAAATAAATCCTAATGAAATAAATAGTCAATAGTCCACAAAAATATAATAACTATGTATATTAGTTTTTCATGCCTGAAATTAGATATTACTATTATTTCTTAATTCTTATCTTTTAAGTCTTCTAAAATAATCTATAAATGCTTTTATTGGTCAATTTTTCTAAATTTCCACATTGAAACGTGATAAGATTATTACAAGATTACTTAAGCTATTGATAATATATTATCAGTTGTTTTTGGGACTTTAACCAGGACCCAGTTATTTGCAGCCAAGTGTTTTAATAAAAATAATATGGAAATTAATATTACTTGCATAATAAGACAATGAATAATTTATAATTAAAAAAGGAGGTTTAATTGCCTTTTTTAGTAACTTAACATTTTGCTTAAAATTGAACGTGTTCAAACTTTTTAATTATCTGTAGTTTTGTTTTTGGGATTTATGAAATGTGACAGTTTATAACTTTTGAACTTTAAAAATTAATTATTAAACTTTTGTTTTATTATTATTGTAAAATTATTTAATATATACAAGTTAAAAATATGGCTAAAATAGCGGAAATTCGACAATTATTTGAAGCGAAAATAAAAGCCGGCGTACCGGAACCGCCGGGGCCTTTTGATCCTCGAGACTTAGAAAGGGTGAAAAGTGATAAATATTTATACAGAGTTCTCGAACATTGCCAAAACAATGTACAATTAGCAGTAACTATGTTATACGATATAATGGCGTGGCGGAAAACCAATAACGTCAATGAAATAAGCGAAGAAACAGTTAATATTGAATATTTAAAAGAAGGTATTTTCTTTCCTCATGGACGTGATATAGACAGCTGCTTAATATTTATTATGAAATCAAAACTTTATGTTAAAAGTGAAAAAAATATTGATGAAGTTAAAAAAGTTATTATATACTGGCTAGAGCGCATAGAGAGGGAGGAAGATGGGAAAAAAATTACATTGTTTTATGATATGGATGGTTGTGGTTTGAATAATATGGATATAGAAGTCATAAGATATATGGTGACATTATTAAAATGTTACTACCCACTGCTCGTCAACTATATAATTGTGTTTCAGTTGCCATGGTTATTGTCAGCGGGTTTTAAAATTGTTAAAGGAATACTTCCCGCTGCAGCAGTTGAGCGACTTAGAAGTGTCAATAAAGACAAATTGAAAGAATTAGTGGCACCGGAACAAGCTTTGGTAAGTTGGGGTGGTAAAGATGATTATGTGTTTAAATTTATCCCCGAAAAGAGAGTGAATTTAGATAAAACAGCAAAAAATGTTACTTTTGTTGAAGATGAGAATCATTCACCTGGAGAAATGCTTAAGTTAATTCCAAATAAACAATTGATGTTTAAAACAGAAAATGATCATATAGAAGCCCAACTTACAATCACTAATATGGATGAAGGTGTTGTCGCATTTAAAATAAGAACAACTGCTCCTGAGAAGTATATTGTTAAGCCAAGTTCGGGCATTTTATTAAATAATGCATCACAAACTATACAAATTACAGTTAGCCCTGGTTTTCAAATAAGTTCAGTTATAAAAGATAGGTTCTTAGTAGCATCTATGCAAGTGCCAAATGCAAATATACCTCAAAAAGAGTTAAGTAAAATGTGGAAAAATCCCGGATCTAAAGCAGACGAGTACAGATTAAAATGTGCAAACGCAGACCCTGATTCCAATAACTCAAAAGGCCAAGACAATGAAGACCATGAATCAGTCACATATAAATTAAATAACTTACAAAACAATCATAAGGCACTCGTAAAAACATTGAATTCATTGAAATTTTATCAGTTTATTACATTATTTCTGACGTTTCTAACTTCTGTTTTGGGGTTTTTAGTGTATTATGAACATAAAAATTGTAATTGATAAATCTATACTAATATAATCCCTCCACGACCGCGGACACGCTGGTGTTACAGTTAACAATAGATTTCTTAGAAATTTAATTCATTTCTTAGGAATTTACCTGGAGGTGAAATCTTTTTGCATTAGACAGCCTCTTTATTGAAGTTGGCTATAGGCTATATATCATCATGCTACTACCCAAGGGAGCAGAGCAGAATTATAAATGTCAACAAATCAGTCAGACTTACATACATCACTGTAAAGGAGAATAAGAGTTAGATTTTTGTACTTTGAATGCAGGCGAACCTGCGAGTTCTGCTTGTATATTCTTGCCATAT
This sequence comes from Brenthis hecate, assembly GCA_951806755.1. Lineage (NCBI taxonomy): Eukaryota > Metazoa > Arthropoda > Insecta > Lepidoptera > Nymphalidae > Brenthis > Brenthis hecate. The sequence goes on along the minus strand of OX638273.1, from coordinate 5,869,030 downwards.
TAACTTTGTAATAGTTAAGTGTACATATATTTTAAATAAAGGAAGGGTATCAATAAGGCCTCTTTTCACCCCCGAATAATTAAAAAAATTATGTCATTTGATTTGATCTTTTCTTTTATTCTGAGAGTAGACTGTGTGCCTGATTACATAATATATTTATGAGAGAAGAAAAACTACAATGAATACTACTTGGGTGATAAAACACTTTGTTCTAACTGGGATTTTTATTCAAAATGTGATATTTTCAGTAACATTTCACCTTTTTTTAAATAGAGCACACATAAGAAGCATTTTCTGTTTTATTTTAATGCATAATATATTTAAAAATTATAGTGATTACTGCATTATATATCAAAAAGTTGAAATATTACCGAAAATATCTCATTTTGGACTTAATGTCAGACCAGTTAGACCAAGGGGGTGTCGTCTCACAAGTAGTGTTCATTGTAGTTTTTTTCTCTCATAAAATATATATTATCAAGCACACAGTCTACTTACAGAATATGTAATGTAAGAAATTACAATTTCGTTATTCCCGGGCAGAAATGGGGCCTTTTTGATACCCTAACTTTGATTCGGTAAATCTAAAAAGAAAGTACAATGTATTTGCATGTATATAATGGCTCACTATTGCCTTATATAAGTGATTTAAGTCATAATAAATGCACAAAAATTGTGAAGTTTATATAATTATACATTTTTGTGTAGAATTAATAATTATTATTAAATAATATATTATTTAATGTTGGGTTTACGAAGGAATTACAGATTTCTCTTTCTGATGAATTGTTGGTGGTAGTTCCTACTTTTTATAACTTACTGTGTAAGTTAAATATTTATCTTGCAAAATAAATCACCAATATCATGTTTTTTCTAATTTTATTGTTTTTTTTTAATAAAATAAACATAGCTAAATACCTACTAAATAATGCATAATATTGTTAATACATTTTTATAGATTTATTGTTTATCCATGTTATATTATAATATATATTTTTTTACTGAATAAATGAAGTAAATAAAAAAATACGATATGTCTTGCACTACTTGTTGTTATTTGGAAATAAGGTAATTTATTTCATCAAATAAATATTTTCTTATATTTGCATGAATATTTGGTTTTTAGAACTAGGCTTAGTTTTAAATGAAACGGGTTTTATTCGGATTTTTTCGCGGATTTATTTTGACGTTTGGTTCCCGACGTTTCGAATGCTTTACAGCAATCGTTTGAATTTGAATGGTCTGATGAAAGTAGTTTTATTAAAATTTACTAACAGATTTAAGTTTAGTTATAAAGTGCAAAGTCAAAAAATATCGAGTGATTGAAAAAAAAAAACTTTGTAAACCTTTTTAAAAATATATTAAAAACAGACTTAGAAAAACACCAAAAAGTAAAAAATAACAGTTAAAGATAGAATAGATACCTAAATAAATATAATAATAATAATAAATATAATAAGAATAATAGATACCTAATTTTCGAAGTCGGTGCCAGCCGATACAAATCAAAGCACAGCTAGGTATCTAGTAAACGAAAACTACCAATCAGTTATATTTTACATTTTAGTGCTTTTTTTTGGAGTCTGTTTTTATTTTTTTCTTTAAAAGTTTTTATTTTTCCCTTTTTAGTGTTGACATAGTAGTAGCAAAGTAAGAAGAAATTATTTTAATAAAATATTCGCTTATACCGTAAGTTAGTTTAATGCCAATTTTTATATGAAGACTGCTAAACTAAAATTCGCTTTTATTAGTAACACTAAAAGTTCTGGCTCTAAAATTCAATTCTTATGTATTACGGTAGTAGTTTAGTTTAATGTAGTATTACGGATATAGATGTCTGATTTTTCATGTGCATATTTAATAGGTATATCGATAAAATTCATATAGGTACTAGCGACTCACCCTCGCTCCGCTTGGGTTCGTCCCTAGTGGGAATTTAAGTTTGTATGAATTTTTAATGCCGAATCATCATAAAAAATATATTTTTTTTAGGGTGGACAACCCTTATCACTTAGGGGTATAAAAATTAGTTTACGGCCTATTCTCAGACCTACTGAATATACACACAAAATTTTATAAGAATCGGTCAAGCCGTTACGGAGGAGTTCTGTTACGAACACAGTGACACGAGAATTTTATATTTTAGATATCTATGTAAAACAACGACAGTGAACTTTAAATAAAACCATTATCAATGAGTACGACAACTTAACCGTCAAGAGCATCATCCCGAATCCTGATGTGCAACTCAATACACGACCTTTTTTGTATTCAGCCCTTCTTAATGACCCACTGCTGAGCACGGGCCTGCCTTCAATATGAGGGGTATCAGGCCATAGTCCACCACGCTGGCCAAGTGCGGGTTGGCAGACTTCACATGTCTTTCGAAAACTTGCTAGGTTCTCTCAGACATGCAGGTTTCCTCACGATGTTTTCCTTCACCGTAAGGCAAGTGGTAATCATGTTTAAAAAAATTTAATGTTGAGAAAAGTGGGACTCACTAGGTAGAAAAGCCAGTACTACCCACTAAAATACAACAGGACCTCCCCCGTCTTAATGGGACTTCGCAGGAGGGCTTACGCACTCAACCACGACGCCCCGAAGGCAGGTCTGCGGAAGTAGACCACAACAACCATGGGATTGCACACGGTTCACTCTGCTATCAGAGAAGTACCAGGGACAACTCGTATGGCACACCACCCACCGAAGTGGACCACCTCCCAGTGTGTCTTTTGGCTTCACGCCCGGCTAGATTGCCAGACGCTAATGAGCGACTTCACCTCAATGTTTATGGTAATTCAATTCAATTCAATTCAATTCTTTAGGTTTGTGAATGTTTATGGTACTTTTTCATTTTTATTTACCATTCGACATTTGATTTTTTTTTCTTTAATGGCCTAGAGTTGCTTTAACAGACGAATTACATTCTGCCAGTGTCACGTATTGTGAGGAAGACACGAGCGAATTTGATTGGTAATTTTGAGATTTAGCAGCTATAACTATAATTATAAATATTATAAAAATTAAATTAAAACTATAAATGAATAATCGGTCTACAGGAGCAACCGCTACAACAATAAAAAGATAATTACGTATACAAAAATGGCACAATGATCGAATTCAACATTTTATTTGCGAACGCATCCTTGACCTAAATGTCAGTTAAATGTCATAAGTCAAAACATTTGATAGTTGATTGTTAACCGTACCTACAATTACATTTATTGGTAATTTCCTTTATCATATTGACGATATTACACGGTAATTCTTAAACTTATCATAATATGACGACTGCAGACTTAAAAAACTTATTTCAAACAAAACTAAAAGAAACTCCAGACCATGATTTTCATCCAATGGACTTAGAACGTGCAAAGGACGAGAAATATTTGAGGAGAGTGATGAAACACACTGATAATGACCCCAAACTTGCTGCGGATATGCTTTGGGATATATGTACTTGGAGGAAAAGTTCTGGTGCAAATGATATTAATGAGAGTAACATTAGAATGGACTATGTCAGTGATGGCGCTTTCTTTCCCCATGGTAGAGACGTCGATGGTTGTATTTTACTTATTGTTAAATCTAAAAAGCATATTAAAGGAACAAAAGATTTCGAAGAAATCAAACGAATTATTATCTATTGGTTCGATCGCATTGAAAGAGAAGAAGATGGCAGCAAAATAACATTGTTTTTTGATTTAGATGGCTGCGGTTTAAATAATATGGATATGGAATTAACAAATTATTTAATTTCATTGTTTAAAAGTTACTATCCAAATTTTTTGAATTATATCATCATTTATCAAATGCCATGGATTTTGTCAGCAGCTTTTAAAGTTATCAAGTCGTTATTGCCAGCTAAAGGAGTAGAAAAAATGAAATTTGTTAACAAAGATACTTTAAAAACTTTTGTAGCTCCTGAACAAGCATTAGTGTGTTGGGGTGGGAAAGATAATTATGAATTTGAATTTGTACCTGAAAATCGCAGTTCGGAACACACTCCTAAAAAGGTAACATTCGCAGAGCAAGGAGACAACCATTCTCCTGGAGAAATGTTGCGACTTAACCCCAGTTCCTTGATAGTCTTTAAAAGTGAAAACGATGAAGTATCTGGACAGTTTTCAATAACTAACATGGATGAAGGTGCTGTATCATTTAAGATAAGGACAACTTCGCCTGAAAAGTTTCGAGTTCGACCAAGTTCTGGCACATTAGCTAAAGGCGCTACCCAAACTATAATTATTGTAGTCCAACCAGGCTTCCAACTTCGAAATGAAATGAAAGATATGTTTTTAGTTATGTCTGTTCAAACACCCAAAACAGATCTCACACCAAAGGAAATAAATGAGATATGGAGCAATTCTACAGGTAGCCAAGTAGATGAGTATCGACTAAAATGCCAGTTTCCAGTGAAAGAATTGCCTAAAAATGGCAATTTAGAAACCAAGCATGATAAGCCCGACTCTGTCGCAAATGCCTTGAATAATCTTCAAATGAACTATGAAATATTACACCGTCAAGTTGATAAGTTAAAACTTTATCAGCTCTTCACATTTATCCTGACTGCCATATCTGTTGTTTTAGGATATCTTATTTACCAAAATTCCAACAACAATGAGAGGTACTGTGATCGCATCTAGCCCTTAAATTTAGTGGTTTTCGAAACCACTATTAACATTAATGTGTTTTTATACTGTCTCGCTGTGTTTCTGCTATCGTTGAATACTTTGATGTATGTTAAATATTGTCATCTGATGAATTTAGTTGAAAGAGTTCATATGGCTAAGTAATGGCTTTAAATAAGATTTGATTATAAATCATGTAGATCAGCGGTTCCCAATATTTTTTGGCCACGGCACACTAATTCATAATATTTTTCTTCAAAGGAACCCCATATTGATAATAATTAAACTGATTGTGTTGTAGTTAGAATCTTTCTTGTTTGATTTGAAAGAACAAATCATAAATGAAAAATATTAATACTTATAATAATATTTATTGTACCAAAAATATAACCATTCCATATGTCACAAATGATTTTTTTTCACATATTTATTTATAATAGCACTTAAGTAAATTAGGCTTCATGTCTGATAACGTTTTATTTAACTGTCAGATGGAATTTGGAACCCCTGTGACCCTTCCATGAAACCCTAGGGTTCCGTGGACCACCATTTGGGAAGTGCTGATTTATATAATAGAAAGTTTTTAAGTTTTCTACAATGAAGTTTAAATTTTATACACTTTCCTGTCAACGTTTTAACAATGGAATTGATTTTTATATACTCTATTCTATAACAACTATCGCTTGAGTAATAAATAAAACATATAAAATGTGTATTCAAGTTACTTTTTTGTATAATTAAAAACTAAATTATGAGAAAACACTTTCAAGTTAGATAATGTGTTTTTAATCTTTTTATTATTTATAATTGTAATTAAATTAAATGCATTTATATACTATATATGATTTGTGTGGGAGATAGATCTTGTTTAAGTGCTTATTTGTCCAAACAACCAATTTACGGAAAGAGTTTTTAATACAGAATTATTGTCTTTTAAATGTCAATTCTATTGGTAATACACATTTTACTTTAATAAACCTGAAAAAATGTATTTTATCTACATATATTCCATGTATACTAATCTTAGAAATGCTGCTTTGTTTTTAAAATATAAGTAAAAATTTAATCTAAAGTACAAGTATTGGTCATTTGAACAAATACACACTAAGGCGACTGTAATAGTTAATAATTTTTTTATGTTGGTTTTTCTGCATGTTTGTTATACAGCTTTTATTACTTAAAAATGTAGCTTAAATTATATTATAATAGGTTGATTTGAGACTTGAGATATAAACATAATGTATTAACATATTCTTCTACACGCTCATATAAAGTACGAGTCATACGTATTTGTTAGTGGTCGCAGAAGTTAGTTATTGTATTAAAAATCTTTCAAGTGCGACTCGGACTCGTATTCGAAGGATTCCATAACGTAATCGATTTTTTTTAATTTTTTGAAGGTGCAGCCTTTTTGAAGTGCGCCATATTGATATTTTATTATTTGTTGTTATAGCGGCAACAGAAATACACATTGTGATAATTTCAACTCTCTGTCTATATGGTTCATGAGATACAGCCCTATGACAGACTGACAGACGGACAGCGGATGCTTAGTAATAGGGTTCCGTTGAAAAGGGCACCCTTCGGGTACGCAACCCTAAAAACGAATGCCATGGTGGTTTTAATAGCTAGTTGAATTAAAATAAAACTTTTCTTAATTATTATATAAGCAGGAATTGTATGAATAGTCTGACATAATGTCAGCCCTTTACAGAATTTTCACCTTTCGGGGTAAAAAAAAATCGGGACAATTGCTCGATAACTCAAGGGGGTGGGGTGAGGTGTGTATTATCGAGTTTAGGAAAATATTTATATCAGCATGTATCGGGACAGTCCCGGTAAAATCGGGACGGTTGGCAACTTTGGCCTTTTAGGTTTTAGTATAAAAAACTTACGGCATTTTTTATTTAAAAATGTTACTTCAAGTAAAAAAGAACTATATTAAGATACCAAATATATCATTATGAAGTATTAAAGTAATGTTAATATAACTACTTATATGTTATTTTTATTACCTATATAATTTTTTTAAAATAAATTTTGGCAAAGATAATTGTCTTGTAAACAAATACGATTAATTATGTAATTTATTTTTAAATAGGTTACAATAAACATAATATTTATTCAAATTGAATGGAAGTGGAAACTTAACCTTTCGGATTATATAAATGCTAAATATATTATTTTAAATTCATTACGAAGCAAACAAAATATATTCTGAAATCGTTTTGTTAAGTTATTCTCTTTAGTTGTTAGTAACGTGATTAACAGCTTTATTTTTTTATTTTAATGGATAGGAGTGGAAGGTATAATAATAATATTTAGGGGTGATTTGGGTGTATGTTTGTCTCTAGTACTGCTTGACTGATTCGAATCAAACTATTAGGTACTTTAAGTAAATTGTCTTGTAATTATATATCGACGGGATTTAGTGTTTGGAGGAAGCGGTATCTTTTGTGGGAGTTAGAAATAGAAAATGTGAATGGGTAAAACTCTATGCCTATTATCTATAGTTTAACATTACAGATTAATACTTTCTTCGATTTACGCGAATATTTGACATTTTAAATAAAACTATCTTATATTTTGTATGTATTTTTGCTTAATATGCATAATATTATAATATTGGCAACACTAAATACTTAGTTTAAAAAAAATATAATAATAACAGTTAAAATTGAATAAATAATATTGCCATATTTAATACTTATAAAAAATGTATATTTTAAAATCTTTAAAATTAAAATCCACAAATATTGTAAGGTACTTTGGTGACATTTTTGAAATCATTTTGTAAAATCATGGGTAGGCACTATCTGTAACAAGTATATAACGCCTTTGAAACATCTAATCTCTAAAACCTTAATCTCTCCCGTGACCATGTGCGCTGTAAAGCAATAAACTGTACGCAATTCGTCACGTCGGGAACCAAAAATCGGAAACCAAAAGTGAAAAATATCTATAATATAACCAAAAATCGGAAACCAAAAGTGAAAAATACAGAAAAGATAGTTTTATTTAAAATTACAGATTAAGTTTGCATGAAAATTTAATTTATTCTAATGAGAGGGTTTGAAGGAACATTATATTATATACATATTGTATTTGTTTTAGGTAATTTATAATAATAATAATAAAAAAGGCATGGTATATAAAAAAATGTTATTTTTTTTTTAATGTTTGGACAAAAACGTCCAGACTTTTAGGCCTATATCTAAATAAACTAAAAAAAAAACATTTTTCCAATTATATCCTTTTTATACGCACATGTTTTAACTATTTATGCCAGAATATTGTGTAGTTTTACAATCATTTACTTTTTATAATAAACAAATTAAATAATGGAAATTAAAAATATACTTATCTGTCTACTTTTTTTAGATAATATTATTTTCTTCAAGAAAATATTGCTATGGAAATCCTTCAATTACATTCGAATTTTTGAAGGTGGATTGTTTTAAACATTACATATTTTTTTTTTTAACTTTCTGCTTTGAAATTGGTGAAAATTAAGGTACAAAAAGAAACAAAATCACCGAACTTAGGTTTTTTTCATTCGAAAAAAAACAAATAAATGTCCATCTCTTCTTTAATTAATTGTCATATTTAAATTATTTATTATATTTAGTGTTGTATTAGAAAATTTTAAATATTTTATTGTATCTGTGTATAATATATATTATGTAAATGTTTAAATAAAGACTATTACTATTGATTTTTTTTAATTTATGCACTAAATCTATACATATAATAAAATTCTATGTCTAATATGTACATTAAATATTTTTTTGAAAATCTTATTGAAATAGTCATTATTATCGATACAGAGGCCGAATCTATGGTTTTTAGAAATTTTATCTGTCTGTCTGGGAATGCATCACCAGAGCAGAAACCCCTGGATAAATTTTGATGAAATTTAGTACGATGACAGCTGGGTATCCGGGTCAACATATAGAATACTTTTTACTGCGGGAAAATATCTCATCTCTGAGAAATCTATACTAAACGTTAAAACGTACGTCTACGTCTAGTAGTTTATTTATACGCGTTAATATTTAGCACTAGCTGTCACATTTTAATATTCCTTTTAAAATTCATTTATTGAATCTATAAATAAGTAAGTATGTATTAGTATTATTTATTTAGGTATATACCCTATATATTGAGGTATAGTCCATCTTAGGCATCACGCTACGAGCCTTAGGAGCGGATATATAGGTACATAGGTATATATATATATATATATATATATATATATATATATATATATATATATATATATATATATATTATATATATATATATATATATATATATATATATATATAATCTATGCGAGCAGAGCCGAATTCACAATATTTCCCATTAAGTCACAAAAAAAACAGAAGAAATTATAGTAGATGTTTTTTAATCTAAATTAACTGTTACAAAATAGAAATCTTACTAATATTATAAATGTGAAAGTTTAGATGTTTGGATGTTTGTTACTCAATCACGTTAGAACGGCTGAACTGATCTGGATGAAATTTGGCAGAGATAGATTATAGTCTGGAATAGGACATAGTTTACTTGTTATCCCGGAAAACTGTACGGTTCCCGTGGGATCGATTTGTTTTTGATTTTCTAGTTGTTTATATTTTTTCAAATACCACAGAAGACACAACACTGCCAACTTTCCCGCCAAATTTGAATTGAGGTGTTGGTATTACGCATTTTAATTTAAACTTTTTAGAAAAATGTCGAAGTAACTCCTCATCAGTCCAATTACACGATGTTATGACGAAGAAACCTGTAAAGTATGAGATTTTATTTAAAGTTATATACATGTAGTGTATCAACTATCCGGTATCCATAACACAGGCCTTGTAGCTTACCATGGAACTAGATGGCGCTGTGTGTTATGTAATGTACCAACATTATTTATTTTATTTATTTTATGAACTAATGTCCACCCAGTGGTTAAAATTCGGTCATAATTATTATTGAAAATTTTAGGGAATATACAGTTCCACTTGGCTGGAGTTGGGTTAAAAAATTACTTATAAATTAAATGTATTCAGCCTTTTTTTAACGTCCCACTGCTGGGGATAGGCCTCCCTTCAATACGAGGGGAATCGGGAAATAGTCCACGCTGGCCAAGTGCGGGCGGGCTAAGCATTATGGTGGAGCGAAAAAAAATTTTTTTTTAGTTTGGAGGTATAATTCGTAGCTTATAAAAAAAACAATGTTTACTCAACATTTTCAGGTGGCTCACTGATTTTTAAAATAATTAATTTAAATTTTTGGTTTGAATGGAAAAAAAATCCGACAGTGAAAGTTGAGTAGAAAATGACTATATTCGTCAATTCTCGAATGTTTTTAAAGATGATGAACGGGTGAAAAAAACATTTTTCATTCAAACCAAAAATTTAAATTAATTATTTCAAAAATCAGTGGGCCACCTCAAAATGTTGAGAATTTTGTTTTTTATAAGCTCCAAATTCTACCTCCAAGCTAAGAAAATAACAAAAAATTTTTTTTTGCTCCACCCTACTGAGCATGTCTTTCGAACACTTGTTATGTTCTCTGAGGCATGCAGATTTCACAATGTTTTCCTTCATCGTCAGATATGTGGTAATCATATTGGACTCACACACGAAATATCAGAGCGAGACCCGGGATTTGAACCCATTTCACTCGGTTTCCCAAGCGAGCGCGTTACTAAACTACCACTGCCAAATTAAACACAGGTATAATATATTTATTGCACCAAATTTACTCACCATTTTCATTTAACATCTCGGATACTTGACTTATATATTTCTGTCTATTTTGTTTTGTATTTTCAGGATTTAAGCTGATAGCATCATATGTTCCTTTATCATGTACAACTTTGAATTTGGTGTTCAAAGTTTTCACATCGTCTTCTGTTATATCGAAAACCTGAAATTGTTTATTTTTTTTATTTTCTAAGTGAAAACTTCTATTGGCAGGTTTGTTTAGATAGGGAGTAAATTCCTCACAGCTACAGATTTTGCGGGTTTTAAGTACCGATTTTCTCATTCCCACGGGAAAACATGTTATAAATACAAGTAAAAAAAATATTCATGATCATAATTACTTGAAACTTGGTATTAATGCTCTTCAAAACAATTAAAGAAACACGTGTTTTAGCATTTTTCAAAATTCGTCCTATAAGGAGGTAAAATAGAGGATTAAATTTTGTATGAAACCTACCTTTTTTGAAGTTACTTTTGTAGTTTTAGCGTGAGCGAAGCCACGTGAACTGCTAGTAAATATTATAAATGCGAAAGTTTGGATGAATGTTTGTTACTTGATCACGCCAAAACGGCTGAACGGAGCTGGATGAAATTGGGCACAGAAATAGATTAGTCTGGAATAACACATAGATTTCTTTTTATCCAGAAAAAATGTACTGTTCCCGTTGGATAGATTTGTTTTTGTTTTTCACTACATTAATTGAATTTAATAAAAAAAAACAGAATACCTGGAATTTTATTATAGGAAATTCATTTTTTGCATATTTTTCTGCTAACAATATGGCTTCTTGACAATAATCTATGCCTAGCAGATTCATAAAACCTTCTTTTGCCAGTTCTATCAATGTATAGCCGTTACCACAACCTGAAGTTAAAAAAAATAACAGTAAAAGTAATTATTATAGTAGGAAAACATAGTAATAATAATTTTAGTATAACGTTCTTAATATCTTTCACAATTAATCAGTCAAAAAAATACCAAATATGTATATAAAAATGAAAAAAAAATATATAAAAACCGACTTCAAAACAAAACACTAAAAAGTAAAAAATTGATTGGTAGTTTTCATTTACTATACATAGATACATTATCAGATATTTTCGAAGTTAGTGTGCTTTGATTTGTATCGGCTGGCACCTTCTGGCCTTACCATCAGATCAGGTCGACGATACTGAACCATTACACTATCAACTGAAATAGAAACACTTACAAAATTTCATGTCAATATCAGAATTAGAAGTAGGTTAAAAATTCATCATTAGCTATTTTTCCACCCTTAGGGATGGTATTTTTTTTTAAATTTAAATGGGACCAATCTGGAAGTATACACTTTCAAACAAAACAAAACTTGTCCAAATCGATTAATAAATGATGGAGTTCTGAGGTAACAAACATAAAAAAAAACAGCCAAATTGAGAACCTCCTCCTTTTCAACCGACTTCCTCAAAAAGGAGGAAGTTCCCAATTCAGCTGTAGGTTTTTTTTTAACTACCAATCAGTTATTTTTTACTTTTTAGTGCTTTTTTGAAGTCAGTTTTTATTTTTTTGTTAAAAAGTATTTTTGAAGAAGTCGGTTGAAAATATAGTTTTAGTGCACCACCAAAATATAAATAAAATATAAATTGAATGCAAACATGTTAATTTTTAATATTTATTATGTAAAATGAAGCAATATAATAAATATATGTATGTTTTATATTCTACGGTGGATTTTAGGTTTATTTTTTTTTTATTTCTGACAAAGAGGTGTTTACATGATTGTTATATAGTGTATGAGATAATATTAAATTATTAATACAAAAAGACCTCCTGTGAATTAGAATTTAATAGTTTAAAAATAACAAATATTTTTTGAACTTATACTTCTTTTGGCCAGAAGGGACGTGCCCAGCTGTGGGACGTTAAAAAGGTCTGAATACATTTTACATATAATACTTCTTTTGGTACATTTGAAAAAACTTATAACGATGCGCGCGCACACCTACAGCCAAAAAGCGACATGATGAAGTTAGCTGCATTCCATTTACAAACAGACAGTTGTGACATATGTGATGAAATCTTAAGCAATTTTTTTTCTGTTACACCAAAGAAGTATAACTTCTTATGTATGTATATAAGTACACACACATATTTTTTGTTTTATTTATCATTTTGCATGTGTATACTTATCATTATTCCCATCATTTTTTTAATATGAATTACACTTTAGCAAATCCAATATGTCCATCCTGAAATAATAGAGTTTACACACTGTCAACTTACTTTTACTCAACTTTATTTCATGGCAGAGATAACTAGTCAGTTTTTGGCCAAAGCTAGGATTCAAACCCAGAACCTCCTGATCTTCAGCCATACATGCTTCCCGAATTTAAATGTCACACTGAAAATTATATAACAAGCCTGGCTTAGACCATATATAGTGATTTACATACCTAAATCAATAATTGGTTCGTCTTTCTCAATGCCACATTTACAAATCCATTTAATTACTCGTAATGCACTGTCTTCTCCAAACCAAACGTCACCTGGGTCTCCATGTGTTTCAAAATTTATTATTTCTTTAGCATATGCCTGTTGCCAGTACTTGTGGGTACCTAATTCTGATGGGTCAAGTTCTGAATCTTCCATTATATATCTGACAAAAGATTGGAAACAATTATTTACAGTTTTTTGTTAAGTTACATGGGTCAGTAATCATTAAGCTAGACATTTTATACTACAGTAGTGACTCACCCTCGCTTCGCTCGGGTTTGTCATACAACCTTTCATCCCCATTTTCACCCCTTTAAGGGATGATTTCCGGGTTAAAAAGTATCTTATGTCCTTTCCGGGGTCTCAAACTATCTTGTTACCAAATTTCGGCTAAATCGGTTAAGTAGATCCAGACATTACCCAATACACAAACTTTGATACAAACAAAATATCAAATAAAATAAAATAATCAAATATATTAGGCCTATGAATACATCTATAACTATAAATATAATAAAATTCTGAGTCGAATCTGTACAAATAATATTTTTTGGAAAATCTTATTGGAATAGTCATTATTATCGATACAGAGGCCGAATCTATAATTTTTAGAATTTTTGTCTGTGATCGCATCACGGAAAACCACCGGAGAGATTTTGATGAAATTCAGTCAACATAAAGGATGCTTTTTACTGCGGGAAAATATATCGCCTCTATCTATACTAAACATTAAAACGTAAGTAGGGACGGACCCGAGCTGAGCGAGGGTGAGTCGCTAGTTTTGAATAAAAACTACCTTTTCGAATTTTTTAGCTGATGTATTTAGATTTTTGGTTTCCGACTTTTCGAATGATTTACAGCAAATAAGACCGAATAGGTAATTTTCATTATAAAATATCATTTATTCCGTAAATCTACGAAAGTATTCTGTGGGCTGTGATTACAGTTAATTTGGTTATTTCTTTTGTTTACCAACCTTTAACAGTATGTATTATATATAGATATTAACGAAGTATGATATTTAAAAATGATCTTAAATATTTTTTTAACTCAAGTGTGTTCTAAAACTATCGCATTTAAAACAAATTATTATATATTATGTATCTTTCTAGTTTCTAGCACGATGTAAACACAAACACAGGGCACAGACCCAGTGATGCCAACTCGTCGAAATTTTTTCCCCTAAGTCTATTTTAAAATCCCCTAAATTCAAACCAAAATACCCTAAACTCGAACGTGAAAAAATTTTGATTCGACAGTTTCATTTTATAATATTATTTTGCTTAATAGAATTAACTAAATAAAAAAAATTAGTCAAATATTTTTATTTGTTTAAAATTCGATAAATTAACTTACCTACATAATTTTTCATGTTAAATCAGAAAATTAAAAGTAAATAGGTTTTATTCAATTAGTACAAGAGATTTATAGGAAAAAGTTATTATATTTATTGAATAGGCATCAGTACGTGTAATTTATAAATAAATAAAATATATATATTCATAATTATAAATATTTAGACTATGTTAATTCCCAACTCGTTAATAATTTTAGATAGATTTTAGTAGAGTAAGCTCTCAGCTTTTTTTATATTTTTAAAAGAAAGAACAAAAAATTATGTTTCTTATTTTCTTGGGATGCTACTGTCTAGGCCATTAAGTAAGTTGGAGACCGCGGGGAACAAAGACTTGCATAGGTCTTGATTTGACATGAGTTTGATGATAAAAATTCTGAGTCATAAAAAGATTATTTACTTTCCCCCTAAAAAATACCCTAGAAGAAATTCTCCCCGAAAAAAACCCTGTTTTAAATTATTTCCCCTAAATTTAGGGGGAAAACCCCCAAGTTGGCATCACTGCACAGACCATGAACAAGAAACACAGGGTGCCTACTGCCAAATGCCAATGACACTGACAACTACTTTACAGTTTTCAAGGTTACAAAACAGATAAAAAAAATAGTTCAAAAATAAAAAATGCAGTATACAAATAAAACGCAGTCTAGAAAAAAACACACACTAAACCAAATCGATGATTCTAAATTAAATTTTACATACATGAATACATTTTATATCATGTTTAAAATATTATTCGACTTTTCAATGATAGGAATTTAAACTACTACTTTATATGTATAGATTGCCATTAAAAAAAATTAACATTTGCAATTTGCAAATTTTTTATGGTAGCACTGTAACATAACTGTCTATTTACGGTATATATCACGTCAAATAAAATAAATTCATATTTTCGTTTAGCGTTAAACTACTTGCCCGAGTTCTTTAATAAACGATTTCAATGAGAATCATGTGACCGCGTGTGCAAATACATTTTAAATAAATCAAGTTTCCCCGCATATATGCACATTATTATTACAAATCAATATTATGTCACATTAATAATTCGTTAGTGTTGTGAGCTTGTATATAATTCATTAATATTCCTTTGTCGTAATATTTACGTAAGTTTGTGGATGTTTAGTATTTATACGACGCTTAGTTATTGGTAAGTTCTTCTGTTATACTATAAATAACTTTGTAAATACATTTATTAAAATGTACATTATATATTAAAAATATATTTTGTCGGCTATAATAAAATATTATAACATCGTGTTTTTAATAGATAATTCATTAAATACAACAAAATATGTTAAATAATTGTATGTAGTATATGTAGTTATTTATTTTAACTACAATTAAATTCAAATTATCTTTAAAACATTATGTATAAATTATTTAATAAATAAAAATAAAGATTCATAACGCCTCATTTTTATAAGATATTTAATAAGTAGAAATATTCATTTTTTGAACATACTTCTCCTTAATAACATCATTTTTTAATTTTACCCATACATTTATATTTTAAAATGTATTTTATGCACCCCACTGTATACATGATGAAGGATAAATCTATTTATTTGTATTTAAAAGTTATTACATATATTATTTAAGTATTAAATATCAACCCTGAAACAATTTTAAAGTTCTATTTGTGTTTTAATTTAGTCAAGGAAAATGTCAGATAAGCTTAACTATGTTAAATTAAATAATTGCTACAAACAATTTTAACTAATTATACTTAGCCTATATATTTGTTAAATGATAAGGAACATTTTTTTTAAATAATTGCTTAGTGATAGTAATGCATGTGTCTTTGAAAAAATATAATGGCAGTTATTTTGGATGATGATAGTCCTAAAGTCAGCTTTCTTTTTTATTTTTAAATATGTTAATAAAAAAGAAATAATTAATGATATATGTTCATATATGAATAAATATTGACAGCAAATAAAGTGTGAATCCCAAAGGAGGGCTATGTGTTTGTATATGTACATATTTTATGTGTAAGTATGTATGTATGTATGTCAGATTCTATGTTCTTTTGTAATTACGAAACGGTTTAGTCAATTTAGATGATTCGTATGTGGTTTATATTGATTCGTTTTGATAATGTGATATCAAAATGATACAAAATCTAGAATTTTGTTCTCCCAACCTATCTAAGGATATCAAAACGAAGATTAATAAGAAATTGTTGATTACTGTACCTATTACTGGCCAAAACTAGTGTTGCAAATAAAAAAATAATTTACGAAAATACAAAAACCCGACTGCGTAAAAACCGAAGTAAAAAGATGAGAACAAATTGAGGAAAGAAAATAGTTTGGGTCTGGGCTATCACTGCCTGTAGAGTGTATTAGAATTGAAACAAAACGTAGCAAGACTCGCAGCTAGTATAAAACATGTATGTATGTCTTCGACTGCATAATACTTATGCTTCTTCGTCACTTCGTTCTCATATTTTTAATTCGCTTTTTAGTCATTCGGGTTTTTATTTCAATACACACTACAGGCAGTGGTAGCCCAGTGGTAACGCGCTAGCTTGAGAAACCGAGTGAAGCGGGTTTAAATCCCGGAACTCGCACCTCTGATATTTTCATGTACGAATCATCATTTTCCAACATGATTACCACTTGTTTTACGGTGAAGGAAAACATCGTGAGGAAACCTGCATGTCTGAGAGAACCTAGCAAGTTTTCGAAAGACATGTGAAGTCCGCTCGCACTTGGCCAGCGTGGCGGACTATGGCCTGATCCCCTTTGTATTGAAGGGAGGCCCGCGCCCAGCAGTGGGACGTTAAAAAGGGCTGAATACAATAGACACTCATCAAGCAAAACTTAATGTCAAAAACTTTTGAGCAGCCGAAAACCGCTTATCTAAACGTAATAGAAATATTCTAGAAATTTTACTAGATAAGTAAATAAATATAGCGTTTCTATACTCGTAAATAGCTACTAAACAAATTAAAAAAAATCGTTTGACAAACAGAGAAGGAAAAGGCACTGAACTGTTTTGTGTTTGCATATTTATATGATGATGATGATATTCTCCTAGCCGATTCCGGCCACGGCGGTCAATCTCATTGAGATTAGCCAACTGCGCAGGAGATATTATAGTGCGCAAGTGTACGCGCAGACACAACGTGCACTCTCTATTCCTGTCACTCTCATACTCCGGTGGGACGACTGCTCGACTCGACCAGTGAGAGTTAAGGCGCAGGACCGACGGCTTTACGTGCTCTCCGAGGCACGGGGGTGAAACACCGCCAACTTCCCAACTCCGGGCGGTTACTGAGACTTACTATACAGAAAGACTCAATAACTAAACTTGGCCCGACCCGGGACTCGAACCCAGGACCTCCGAGTGTGCTCGCGCTAAACCTACAATACAAACTTTCATCCTCTATTTTACCCTCTCATAGGATGAATTTTGAAAATTACTAAAACACATATTTATTTAATTTTATTGAAGAGCATTAATACCAAGTTTCAAGTAATTCTGATCAAACATATTTTTTTGGATTGTATTATAAAGTGTTTTTCCGTGGGAATTACGTAAACTCCCGCGGTAAATAGTAGCCTATGTCACTCTCCAACCCTCCAACTATCTACACACAAAAAATCACGCCAATTCGTCACTCCGTTTCGACGTGAAAGAAGGACAAAGAAACAAACACACTTTCACATTTATAATATTAGTATGGATTTAGTTAAAAAAACATGAAATTGGATGCTAAACTAAAAAATCGGTCAATTTGATGATATCACGCAAATAATATTTATAGCAAAAACATAACGCGTCTCCTCTTATTTTGTTTTTGATATTTATTTAATTTTTATTTAGGAATAACATGTTGTATTCAAATGTCAATGGGCACTTCAAAATACAGCCTTTAAAGCTACGACAAAAGTCGAGAGATGTGTAATCGCTCCACTCACAAGGGTCTTAGTGATGTTAGATAGTCTAAATATATATAAATATATATATTTAGAAGGCTATATATATATATATATATATATATATATATATATATAGCCTTCTTCAATAAATCTATATCTATACAATTACATAGTATAAAAGTATAAAACAAAGTCGCTGTCTGCGTCTGTTTGTTTCTCCGCTTGTTCTAAACAACACATCATAGTAGGAGATCCCGATCTATATGGTGGACCCATCACTCTTTTTTAGATTTTTTTAAGCCATAAAATATATTAACAAACAGGGGGGTTGTCACCAAAATTATCCCCAGGCTATTTTTAATAATAAAAAAATGTTTCTTTTTTTTTTTGTTTAAGTATAAGAACGCTTTTCGTATCGTATCGATCGAAAATAAAATCGGAATATGCCATCATATGTTTTGGCTGTCTTTTTCGAATCCACATCACCTGACATCCAGGTATAAACAGATAAATTGAAGTACTTAATTGCTCGTATCGTTTTCCGGAACGAACCAAGTATCAAAATGTAGATAATTCTATAACAAATTCAATGATATACGGTTGTTATACCAAAACATCTCCACATTAGAGGTTTTTTTAGAAAAAAAAGCCTGGAGCACATTTTTGGTGACCTACCCTCAAGTTGGTGTTTGTTAATATGTGTTATGGTTTAAAAAATATATTTCGTCCGGATAAAGAATGAGGGGTCCACCACATAGATCGGGATCTTAGACTACCAGATTTTGTTAAGGTTTTCACTGATAGAAAGAGCGAATAACGAGAAATGTGTATGTAAAGGTATACTTAATTAGTTAATTTTTTGTACAAAATGGTCAGATATAACGGTGTTTTGTCAAAAAAAATGCTGTTTTCCTTAGGAGATACATCAAAACAATGTACTAGAAAATTGTAGGTTTTAAAAAGCCCTATAGAAAAATCTGCAATAGCTTAAGTCTTTCTCGTAAGGTACACTCGCAATACCTATTTTTATCTAAATAAAGCGTACCTAGGATACCCCGAGCGAATCGAGGGTAAGTCAGTAGACTATAAGATGCAAAGAGTTTTTTTTTTAAATCGGATCTTGCTCTAGATATTTGCGTAGAAATAGCGTAAAAAAACAAACAAACCTTTCGACTTTATATATTAGTCAATAATAGATCAAAATCTGTTTTTAGTTTTTATCCGCAATTCTATTAGTCATATAGTTTGTATGACCTTAAACGTGATGAAATGAGATTATGTTCTCGAAATATGTAAATACAACGAGAGTACGCTAATAAAATGTTTTATTTTACCTATAAAGAGTTAACTATGTTTATTATACGTCATTTTTGGTTGACTTCAAAATCACTTGTATTCAGCCCCTTTTAACGTCCCACTGCTGGGCGTGGGCCTCCCTTCAATACGAGGGGGGTCAGGCCATAGTCCACCATGCTGGTCAAGTGCGGGTTGGTACATCACATGTCTTTCCAAGAATTCGCACATGAGAATATCAGAAGTGCGAGAGCCGGGATTTGAACCAGCTCTACATAGTTTCCTAAGCGCATTACCACTGAGCTACAACTAACTGAAAAAAAGCAATAGAGAAATTAAATAAAATTATACAGTCGCATTCTTGCGCTCGCGCACCTTTTTGCTTACGCTGCATTATAAACTTACATATCAACACATCACATACTGATTATTTCGACATCGTTAACATAAAATATGTAAATGGACGAAATCTCATTAATAGTTTGGTCAAAATCAGTTAAATACGTGTGTTTTGTTCGCAATTTCATGGGTTTTAATTTTTTTGCGCGGAGCCATAGTTCTTTTTCTTATATAAAAGTAACCTAAGTTACTCCTTACAACATCAGCTACCTGCCAGTTTCGTCAAAATTGGTCCAGCCTTTTCGTAGATCAGCCGGAACAAACAGACGGATAAAAAAAAATAATAGTTTTTTTATTATAAGTACCGTATATAGTTTGACATAGTAAAAAGATGTTATTTTGACATTACAAACAGACATTTTAATTTTATTTATATGTAATCAGACCTTTTTTTTTTCTAATGCCCCACTGTTGGGCACGGGCCTCCCTTCAATACGAGGGAGATCAGACCATAGTCCACCACGCTGGACCAGTGCGGGTTGGCGGACTTCACATATCATTCGAAAACTTGCAAATTCTCTCAGACATGCAGGTTTACTCACGATGTTTTCCTTCACCGTAAGGCAAATGGTAATCATGTTAGAAATGATCCGCACATGAAAATATCAGAGGTGCGAGACCCGGGATTTGAACGCGCATCACTCGATTTCTCAAGCGAGCGCGTTACCACTGGGCTACCACTGCCTCTTTTGTTTATATGTATAGATTAATCGATATTGATCGTAATAGGTATAGTGTGAATAAACGTGTTCTAAGTCCAAGGCCGGCAATTTATGAGGGCTATAAATAAAATATTCAAAACAAACCTAATAGGTGATTAGAGGCTTTGAAGTGGACATTTGGACGCAAAAATTTTGATTTTATTTGTTTGAGACGTCTAAAACCTTAGTCTCTCCCATGACCATGTGCGCTGTAAAGCATTTGAAACGTCGGGAAAGAAAAATCCAAATTAATCCGCGTAATAAGTCAAAAAGATAATTTATTTAAAACTAGCATTGCCCGCGGCTCCGCCCGCGTTCGGATGACCAAAAACCAAATTCTTAGGTTTACATATTAGTATACTCTTACATTGCAGTTCTTGCATTTTTTCTTAGGAATGAGATATTTTCCCGCGGTAAAAAGTATCCTATATGTTGACCCGGATAACCAGTTATCACCATACCAAATTTCATCAAAATCTCTCCAGTGGTTTTTCTGTGATGCGGTAACAGACAGACAGACAAAAATTCTAAAAACTATAGTTTTGGCCTATGTATCGATAATGTTTATTTTAATAAGATTTTCCAAAAAATATTTAATGTACAGATTCGGCTTAGTTACAATTTTATTATATGTATAGATGTCAAATATTCGCGTAAATTTAAGGAAGTATTGAGCTTCGAAATTTTGTATAAGATTATGTACATAACACATTCTTAGATTTACGCAATTATTTGACATCTATTTATACTAATATTATAATGAGGTAAAGTTTGTGAGTTTGTAAGGTTGTAGAGGATAATCTCTGGATCTACTGAACCGATTTAAATGAAATTTGGTAAGAAGATAGTTTGAGACCCTGGGATGGACATAGGATACTTTTTCATAGGATTTTTATTCCGGAAATCATCTCTTATGGGGGTGAAAATGGGGATGAAAGTTTGCATGAGGAATCAAGCTAGAGACGAACCCGAGCGAAGCGAGGGTGAGTCCCTAGTCTATCTATATTTATAAAGATCTATGTGTGTATGAGTGTTGTGTGTATGTGTGAATTGATTTTGACGGGACTTTCAATGGCAGATAGCTGATGTTGTAAGGAGTAACTTAGGCTACTTTTATTTTAGAACAAGAATTAGGGCCCCGCTCAAAAAAAGATTACCTAGGGATGTACCCGAGCGAAGTATGGGTAAGTCGCTAGTATTTTCGAAGTTTTTATATTTTCGAAGTCTTCTGCGGATTTATTTTAATTTTAAAGTTCACGACGTTTCTGATGCCCATGACATCTCCAGTGACCATGAGTGCAGTAAAGCATTAATATTACAATTAAATATCGATCAAAAAAGTACTAGATACACAATCAGCGACAAAAAATGTCCTCATCGAATGTGCGCTCATTTGAACATTTAAGCGTGCTTTTAATATTTTTTTGTGAAAACAACTTTAAGTATTGCATTTAAGGTTCAATTTACATTGTTGTATATTTATTTCAACTAGAACAATTTACCTAAATATAATCGGTGACAGTTTTAAGAGAACTTTTCAATTAGAAAAACTAAGACTTTTGAGTCTTAATTTTTTAAAATTATCTATAACTTTTTATTATTATATTATTGAAGTTACAATAATTATTAAGGAAATTATTTTTCTATTACAGGAATCCCTGTCCAATAATCCATAGGTTGCAAGCCTTTTTTAGTAAATTCCCTTTGTTTGTAAAATATTTTGTTTTACTCTGTTTTATTCATTTAACCATTAAAAATTTACATTATAGTTAGCGTGCGTTGATTGCACAAACCAAAGACTATTTACAATGTCATACATATACTTAGTTTACTTGATCTAATTCTGTTTCATATTTTTTGTTATTTTATATAAAAAAAATACAAAGCGAGAAAAGGTTTATGACATCTGAATTGTCAAAGAATGATAGCTGTCATATTTCCGTGGAATTAAAAATCAGACCTTAGTACTTTTTTGATAGATGCAGTTAAAGCATTTGTTAAAAACTATGCCAATAACACGATGAGGGCAATTAGCATGCAATAAAAGGATGTAATTAAGATAAGATTAGTGTTGTATAGTTTTAAACCTAAAACACGTACATACGTTGACGACACGTTTGGCTCAGTTTGTAGTAATCCTATTTGCTATGCCGGCGGTCGCGGGTTCGAGTCCCGCTGGGGGAATTTATTTGTGTGATGAGCACGAATGTTTGTACTCCAGTCATGGGTGTTTTATATTTATAATATTACTAGCATTGCCCGCGGCTCCGCCCGCGTTCAGATGACCAAAAACTAAATTCTTAGGTGTTACATATTAGTATACTCTTACATTGCAGTTTTTGTATTTTTCCTCAGAAATAAGATATTTTCCCGCGGTAAAAAGTATCCTAGGATCGCGCGCTACATCGCCCGGTTTATATAGCTTGAGCAGGCGGTCGAGCGATGCGGGGCAGAGGGGATGGACTCGCCGTAGGCATCTCAATGCTCGCCAAGCATTAAAAATGTTTCGCTACTAATTACTTCTAACAACGATATCTCAAAAACTATTCATCTGATTGATTTAGTGTAAAGAGCAATTTTAATCTGCATTAAATGACTAAGCTAACTAAAATATTCATTTGGATAAGGATTAATACGAACTAAAGAAAATAACTTTGAAAATAACGTAATGTTTTTAATTAAAAATGTTAACATAAAAGTGGTTATTGTAAGTCAACCGTAAGAGATAGAGATATGCTATCGCGGACTTTTTTGTAGCATTTTTATAGATTTTGAATTCTCTAGTACATTACTTAACTGTATCTTTGCTAGTTTACGCGGCGTTCGCGTGGAAAGTTCCCATTTGGCGAGATTTTTTGCGACCTCTTCAACATTTGTCGCCGTATTTCAGCTAATTTACATAAAAGCATAATAAATTATATACCTAAACCTTCCTCAAGAATTACTCTTTCTATTGTTGAAAACCGTATAAAAATCCGTTCAGTAGTTTTCGAGTTTATCGCGTTCAGACAGACAGGAGGACAGACAGGAGGACAGACAGGAGGACAGAAAGACGCGGCCGGGGGACTTATTTTTATAATAAGTATAGATAGATAGACTACTAGTAGAACCCGCGGCTTCGCTCGCGCTAAAACTACAAAAAAACTCGAAAAAGGTAGGTTTCATACAAACTTTCATCCCCTATTTTACCCCTTATGGGATGAATTTCGAAAAATGTTTAAACACGCATTTATTTAATTGTATTGAAGAGCATCAATACCACGTTTAAAGTAATTCTGATGATAATTTATTTTGATTGTATTATAAAGTGTTTTCCGTGGGAATTAGGTAAACTCCCGCGGTAAAAAGTAGCCTATCTCACTCTCCACCCTTCTAACTATCTACACAAAAAATCACACCAATCCGTCACTCCGTTTCGACGTAAAAGAAGGACAAACAAACACACATTCACATTTAAATTATTAGTATGGATGTCTAATATTCGCGTATATCTAAGAGAGTATTATGTATACTATACCAGAGTGTCAGTTGAAATATGACATACATACATATTATGTAAGCTATGTATTAACATCTTTAGCGATGCTTATAACCTATTACTTTCACTTTACTCAGTGTTAAGAAACAACTCAAGATGAGGCAAGGTCTACTAAATGGATAACAGGTTCGAATCCGTCTTCATTTGTGTACAAACTAGAGTTTCCTTTCGTCTCCGCTTATGTTGTTTCTTTATGTTTATATGTTCTAGAAAAACTTGATAGTCAAGTTTATTATATACTAGCATTGCCCGCGGCTCCACCCGCGTTCAGATGACTAAAAACCTAATTCTTAGGTTTTACATATTAGTATACTCTTACAATGCAGTTTTTGTGTTTTTGTATTTTTTCTCAGAAATTAGATATTTTCCCGCGGTAAAAAGTAGCCTATATGTTGACCCGGATAACCAGCTATCATTATACCAAATTACATCAAAATCTGTCCAGTTGTTTACTCGTGATGCGGTAACAGATAGACAGACAAAAATTCTAAAAACTATAGATTCGGACTCTGTATCGATAATAATGTCTATTTCAATTAGATTTCCCAAAAAATATTTAATGTACAGATTTGACTTAGTTAGAATTTTATTATATGTATAGATTAGCGTAGCTCATCAGGCTCGTACTCGTCCCTGGGTGATTTTTTAAATTGATATAACTTTTTTATTTATGAACTGATTGAAATAAAACAAACACTTAATATTAAGTGAAGCTTACCACAATAAATTAGTGAAAACCGCACCCAAATCGGTTCAGCCGTTTCTGAGATTGTGAGAAAGCGCACAGACAGACAGACAAAAATACTAAAAATCATCGTTTTGGGTTCTATTGCGTTAATAAAGACCTCCAATAATAGTTTTTCTCAAATACCTTCCATGTACAGACAGCGATCAGTTACACTTTTATTATATGTATAGATTTATTTATGCTTGTGCTATTTATAGTGGTTGAAATTCGGCTATAATTATTATTGAAAATTTTCAAGGAAACATAATAATATAACAGTAATGCTCGTTAATTGCTACAAACAAAAAAAAAACAAAAAATCGTTTGACAAATAGATTAGAAAAAGGTACTGAACTGTATCGTCTTTGCCTATTTATATATATATATATATATATATATATATATATATATATATATATATATATATATATATATATATATATAGACTAGCTGAACCCGCGGCTTCACTCGCGCTAAACCTACAATAGAAACTTCCATCCCCTATTTTACTCCTTTATGAGATGAATTTCGAAAAATGCTACAACAACACATATTTATTTAATTGTATTGAAGAGCCTTAATACAAAGTTTCAAGTAATTCTGATCATAAATATTTTTTTTGGGTTGTATTGTAACGTGTTTTCCCGTGGGAATAAGATAATAAATAAATAAATAAAATCTTTATTGGACACGCTTTAAAGATTACAATTTACAAAATTATGTTCGATAATGACTACATTAGTTAAAACTGTGTCGTAATCATTAACGCCCACCTCCAGATTAAGAAGAAGATAATCCCCTAGGGTAAAAAATAGCCTATATCACTCACCAGTCCTCCAACTATCTCCACACAGATAATCATGCCAATACGTCTATCCGTTTCGCTGTGAATAAAGGACAAACAAACTCACTGTCATATTTATAATATTAGTATGGATATCTAATAATAGGTGTTAACTAACATTGTAAATAAGAAGGTGTATGTTTGTTTATCATCTCTTAAGGCCACAACGCCTTACACATTTATGATGTTTATTATGTACGTAGCCTTTGAAATGGGGACAATTATTTGTATATGAATGCACCGAGGTTGTGAAGTAAGATGCTGTTATTTTGCAGAATCGATTATACGCGTTTTATTTTTAAGCCTTGCTCTTGAAGAATTAATTTCTTTAAACATTCTTTAATAATTAATTAGTTTTCCCTTATTTGTATTGTTAATTGTGTTTTATTTTTGTGGACACGTTTGGCTCAGTTTGTAGTGATCCTATTTGCTGTGCCGGCGGTCGCGGGTTCGAGTCCCGCTGGGGGCATTCATTTGTGTGTTGAGCACGAATGTTTGCACTTCAGCCATGGGTGTCTATATTTATAATGTGTATGTATTTAAAGTTATATATGTGTAGTGTATCAACTATCTGGTATCCATAACACAGGCCTCGTAGCTTACCATGGAACTAGATGGTGCTGTGTGTTAATGTCCCAACATATTTATTATTTACTAGCGACATACCCTGGCTTCACTCAGGTGCGTCCCTAGGTACGTTTTTTTTTGAGCGGAACCCTAAAATAAAAGTAGCCTATGTTTCCTCTCTATAACATCAGCTATCTTCCAGTAAAAGTCCCGACAATATCAGTCCAGCCGTTTCAGAGATTATCCGGAACAAACAGACAGACAAAAATTCAAAAAAAAAATGTTTTTTTTTCTTATAACTACCGTATATAATTTCGTATACTATTAGTAAAAAGCTATTATTTTGACATTACAAACAGACACATCAATTTTATTTATCTGTATAGATTATTATTATTTCAATTTTCGTTTTCCTTTAATTCTTAATCCGATTAAAAATTTGGACGGATTAGTACGAAAATCCACACAAAAAGCGAAATTTTTAATCTGTTGAATCGATTACTAACTTGCGCTGCGGTTTTAAAATTTACGTACTTTACGTGACATACAAGCGAAAACGGTGGCCTACTACATGTATGTATTTGTCGTTGATATATAGATGTCGTGGTCTCAGTGTTGATTTGTCAAAACGATCAATTATGTATCAAATTAACATTTTAATTCGATAAAGCTTCAGAAAATATTTGATCTATCTATTCTAATATTATAAAGAGATAAAGTTTGTGATATTGTAAGTTTGTGACATTGTAGGGGGTAATCTCTGGATCTAATGAACCGATTTAGATGAAATTTGGTAAGAAGATAGTTTGAGACCCTGGAAAGGACATAGGACACTTTTTATTCCGGAAATTATAATTTAAAGGGGTGAATATGGGGATGAAAGTTTGTATGGGGAATCAGGCTATATATAAATATAAGTAAAGGTTTGTTTTTAAAATAGAGAAAAAACTGTACTGTCGAGTACATCAAGTACGTTTGAACAAATAACAACTACTATCAAAGGTATCGTAAAAAGTAAACAAGTAAATAAGAAGCATCTCTTAATACTTTTAATTCAATTCTTTTATTTCGTGGCATCTACGAGTGCTGATTGGGCACAATTTACACGAACGATGTCACGTAGAATTAATACTTTGTTAGATTTACGCGTACATATGACACTAACATTGCCCGCGGCTCCGCCCGCGTTCAGATGACCAAAAACCAAATTCTTAGGTTTTACACATTAGTATACCCTTACATTGCAGTTTTTGTATTTTTTTTCAGTAATGAGATATTTTCCCGCGGTAAAAGGTATCCTATATGTTGACCCGGATAACCAGCTGTCATCATTCCAAATGTCATCAAAATCCCTTCAGTGGTTTTTCTGTTATGCGGTAACAGACAGACACAAAAATTCTAAAAACTATATATTCGGCCTCTGTATCGAAAATAATGTTTATTTCAATAAGATTTTCCAAAAAATATTTAATGTATAGATTTGGCTTAGTTACAATTTTATTATATGTATAGATTTTACCTACACATTACACGAAAATGCCTTACAATATTTTTTTTTTTTAAGGAGATAGTTTTTTTTAGTATAATCTTTTTTCGACATCAGTTAAGTAAAATTACGTCTCAGCGCGGAATAATGCTACTTTAATACAATATCTCGGCCTCATTTTTTGCCCTTTATCGATCAAGAGCTTAGTTTAATATCAAGCAAAAAGCCGAGGGTTCTTATTAAATTTTCATTGTTATTCGTCATGCCTTGCGACCGGGCTGTTGTCCCGTGCGTGGGTAGCAGGTTTTATAAAAATAACGTATTTAAATCGATTAGTGTTCGCCAACTGGTTGAAATTCTGCCACAATCATTATTGAAAATGTGTGAAAAACTATGGGAAAAACAAAAACAAATCTATCCCACGGGAACCGTACACTTTTGGGGATAAAAAGTACCTATATGCTATTCCAGACTATAATCTATCTCTGTCCCAAATTTCATCCAGATCCGTTCAGCCGTGCTGGCGTAATTGAGTAACAACAAACATCCAAATATTTAAACTTTCACATCTATTATATTAGTAGTATTATACTGAACCTATCTTTTTTTAAGAAAAGTGATTGAATTTTTTTATTGATACTAAAGCTCGTAAATAGCTTCTAAACAAAAAAAAAATATTTACAAATATAAAATCCGACTGCGTATAAAGCGAATTAAAAAGATGAGAACAAGTTTACGAAGAAACATAGTATTATGCAGTCGGAGACTTACATACATACAGCTATTATAAAACACGTACGTGATGATGTTCTCCCGACCGATGCCGGCTACGGCGGCCAATCTCATAGAGACTAGCCAACTGCGCAGGAGATATTATAGTGCACAAGTGTACGCGCAGACACAACGTGCACTCTCTATTCCTATCACTCTCATACTCCGGTGGGACGACTGCTCGACACGACCAGTGAGAGTTAAGGCGCAGGACCGACGGCTTTACGTGCTCTCCGAGGCACGGGGGTGAAACACCGCCAACTTCCCAACTCCGGGCTGTTACTGAGGCTTGCTATACAGAAAGACTCAATAACTAAACCTGGCCCGACCCGGGACTCGAACCCAGGACCTCCGGGTGTGCAGCCGTACATGCTAGCCACTACACCACCGAGACAGTCCAATGAAACAACATGCACGTAATAATATGTATATATGTATGTTTTCCGAATTCATTATATTATTGAAATAATAACGTTTTTAGAGCTTTCTGAAAAATGCACTAAAACAGAGTTACCCGACTTTGTTTTGACTGAGACTTGGTTGGAACTAAGGTATCGATATATCAGATTCACGCACCGAGGGTTTACATACAAGCATTCTATTATATACTATAATATTTTAGAAGGCTGATTACGGAAACATGATCATAAAATAAAATAAAAAACACGAGCAGTCATCGAACCTGTGACCATGCAGTCGTTAATCATCTAATCTTACATGTGACAGACCAAAATTTTAGTGTTTTTCTTATAAGTAACGTTTATAATATCATATTATGCATTTAGTAAACAGCTGTTAATTTGACATTACACACAGACACTTCAATTTTATTTATCTGTATAGATTTGGTTATTGTGTTGTCACGAGCATTGTATTATATACTAGCGACTCACCCTCGCTTCGGGTTCGTCCCTAGACAAAACAAATCTATCCCACGGGAACCTTACATATTTCCGGGATGAATATAACCTAGCATTCCCCAAAAAACGGGCTATCTATTGCAAAAAGAATTTTTCAAATTGGTTTAGTACTTTTAGAGATTAGCGCGTTCAAACAAACAAAGAAACTCTGCCTCTTTATTATATTAGTATTTAGTATAGATTATAATACTTTTGAAGGCTGATCACGGAGGAATGATCATAAAATAAAAATAAAAAAATAAATATGTTGGGACATTAATACACAGCAACATCTAGTTCCATGGTAAGCTACGAGGCCAGTGTTATGGATACCAGATAGTTGGTACACTACACATATATAACTTTAAATACATACATATTATAAATATAAACACCATGACTCGAGTACAAATATTCGTGTTCATCACACAAACGAATGTCCCCAGCGGGACTCGAACCCGCGACCGCTGGCACAACAAGTAGGGTCACTACAAAGTGAGCCAAACGTGTCGTCTAAAAAACACGTGCAGGCATCGAACCTGTGAACATACTGCCGTTCATCGTCTCATCTTACATGTGGGTAAAATTAAGCTAATGTTACAGTAAAACTGTTGAACATCCGTCTCGAATTATAGTAATGAGCAAATTGCGAGAAAATTACCTATAAAGTAGCCGCTAACAACTATAACTTATTATTTAGCTGTGATGTTGCAGTTTATGGCATTTCCTGAAATAACTGGTTTTTAATGTGTGAGAATCGCCGCTCATTGGTTGCGTGTTGGGTATGTTTTTTTAAATAAACTTCAAAAGAGGTTCGAAATTAGGTTGAACTTTTTTGTTTTTTTTTTTACACAAATCGTCGATTGTTCGCAGACTATATAATTAATACATCTTGGACGCGATGTTTTTAAATTTGAAAATAATACATTCTTAAAGAATTCGTATATCTGAATGTAATTTAAACGATACTGATGGAAACTTCTGAAAAAAATCTTAAATAAATAAATTAATAAAAAATCTTTATCACGTTATTGCACTAAACAATTTAAAAAAAAAACTTTTTAACAAAAAAATAAAAAACCGACTTCAAACAAAAGCACTAAAAAGTAAAAAATAACTGATTGGTAGTATTCATTTACTATACATACCTAATCAAATATTTTCGAAGTCGGTGTGCTTTGCTTTGTATGGGCTGGCACCGATTTCGAAAATATTTGATTAGGTATGTATTTAATAGCTCAAACACTAATAGTCTAATAACAATGAAATCTCGTATTTATACTAATTATGAGTCACTAAACACGTTACGATCGTAATGAGCCTAATCACCCCCCTCCAACCCTCTCATTCCGCGAACTTAAAAACGCACCCTCGTACCTAATCAAATATTTTCGAAGTTGGTGTGCTTTGTTTTGTATGGGCTGGCACCGACTTCGAAAATATTTGATTAGGTATGTATAGTAAATGAATACTACCAATCAGTTATTTTTTACTTTTTAGTGCTTTTGTTTAAAGTCGGTTTTATATTTTTTAGTTAAAAAGTTTTTATTTTTCCCTTTTTAGTGTAGATAGTAGTAGCAAAGTAAGAATTCTAACGTGTTAGGTTTGTCAAATCAAACAAAATAAGCCCAAACTCAAAGTATCCACTATTAGCCGTTGAAGAGTTCCACCTATCCACCTTCTGGCCTTACCATCAGATCAGGTCAACAATACCGAACCACTGTACTATCAACGGAAATAAAAACACTTGCAAGTTTAAAGTTAATATGACAATTAGAAGTAGGTTAAATTCATCATTAGCTATTTTTCCACCCTTAGGGGTGGTATTTTTTTTTGAAATTTAAATGGGACCAATCTGGAAGTATACACTTTCAAACAACCCAAAAATTGTCCAAATCGGTTAATAAATGACGGAGTTCTGAGGTAACAAACATAAAAAAAAATACAGTCGAATTGAGAACCTCCTCCTTTTTGAAGTCGGTTGAAAAAAATACATCGAATGTGACGTGACAAAGGTGGACTTACCTCTATAAGAGATTTCTTCAAGTCAACCCATGTATGTGGGAAATAGTGTTAAGTAGCGGGACAGAGAGAGAAAGTACAGTGAAACTATAAGAAAATATATATAATAACAAGGGACTCACCCTCGCTTCGTTAGTTACGTTTTAACGTTTAGTATAGATTTCTCAGAGATATTTTCCTATCCTATATGTTGATACGAATAACCAGCTATCATCATACCAAATTTCATCAAAATCTGTCCAGTGGTTTTCTCGTGATGCGTTCCCAGACAAACGGACAGGCAAAAATTCTAAAAACTATAGATTCGGCCTCTGTTGATAATGATGAATATTTCAAAAAATATTTTCCCAAAAATATTTAATGTACAGATTCGACTCTGTTAGAATTTTATTTTAAGTATAGATAAGCATAAGTAAAACGAAATAAATACAATATATTATAAACATATAAAGTTGTTAAATTTAATCTAAAATATTTTAGTACTTTTAATAAGTTTAAATATTAGATATTATTTAGTTTGGTGTTGCCATTATTAAAATTCTTATTTTTTTTTAATTTAAAATTATTCAAAGAGTTATTATTTTATTACAGGAACCTAAATACCTATATGTAGGTTGTTTTGACATTATAATGCACGATCAGTATTTTCTTTGTTTGCTGTTGGCATTTTATGTTTGCACATTTACGAAATATGCCAGTTTGAGCGTAAAGGTATTTTAACTAATTGTTTTCTACGTTTTTGCTTGTTATTTTTGGACTAGAGTTCTTACATTGGCTTTTAAATTGAATCCGTTTATATCTGACTAGCGACTCTCCCTCGTTTGGCTCGGGTTCGTTTCAAAGTAGATTCCTCATACAAATCTGATGATGATTTCCGGAATAAAAACTAAAAAAAATCTATGGTCTTCCCAGGGTCTCAAACTATCTTGTTACCAAATTTCATCTAAATCGGTTCAGTACTTCCAGAGATTACATCCTACAAACAAACTCACAAGCTTAATAAACTACGTCGTACGTTCTCGTACCTCGACGTCGGTTGAGTGCGTAAGTGATCTTGCGACTTCCCATTAAGATGGGGAAGGTTCTGTTGAGTTTTAGTTGGTAGTACTGACTTCTTTAAAGTCGGTGAGTCCCACATAGCCACCTGTATGTATGCAGGTGGTAAGGTCATAGGTTTGAGTCCGGGTTTGGACCTAAATAGTTCTGGATTTTCTTATCATAATATTCTCTGTCATAAACATCTCGAAGTTGGGAAGTTAGTAGTGCCTTTGAGCCTTTCCGAGAGACGTAAAGCCGTTGATCCTGCTTCTGATCTATCACCGATCATGTCAAATTGTCGCTCCACCAAAATATCCAAAATATAACAGTTAAAGGACCATATCTCCTCGAGCTCGAACCCAGGACCTCCGGATTTCTCGCGGTCAAACGCACAAGCGATCGCGTGGCTCTGTCTCTTGCGATAGGGATCACGGTGGTGGTTTTAGTGGGTAGTCTGTCGCGCTTCTCGCTACGGGAGTCCCACATACCCCGTGCGTCCTTCGCGCTCGAACACCCATAAAGGGGTTTCCCCACGAATCAAAAAAAAGGACCTCCGGAGACCTCCGGATTTTCAGTCGTACATGCTAGCTACTAGACCACCGAGGTATACAATAGCAAGTGAATTTTTTTTAATAAACATTAATTAGTTTGAAATTTGACACGCATTGTTTTACAGCGATGTAGACAGTTTTCATAATTTTAACATTTAGCGTACAAGGACGAATCGGTTAGTGCGGTACTGTAAAATTGGCATAACTACGTTTCTTGGCTATGTTTGCTGTGTTAGATAATAATAAATAAATAAATAAATATGTTGGGACATTAAACACAGCGCCATCTAGTTCTATGGTAAGCTACGAGTCTTGTGTTATGGATACCAGATAGTTGATACACTACACATATATAACTTTAAATACATACATATTATAAATATGACTAGAGTACAAACATTCGTGCTCATCACAAAAATGAATGTCCCCAGCGGGACTCGAACCCGCGACCGCTGGCACAGCAAGTAGGGTCACTACAAACTGAGCCAAACATGTCGTCAAATATAATCATATTAATATGATAAATAGAAATAAGAAAGTTTACATGCGAGTGTGTTTGTTTCTTTTTCACGCTTAACGCTATTTTTTTACATTGGGATATCCATCTACGCGTATCAACTCTATATACAGGGGCTTATGTGGAGATCCAACGCCTAGAAAAGCCAGTGCTACCCACTAAATATCAAGGGAACCTTTCATATCTTAATGAGGCATGGCGTGCCAGTGAATCTCACATAACCATCTATATATGTACTAGCGACTCACCCTCGCTCCGCTCGGGTTCGTCCCTGGGGTGGGGTCTGGGAGGACCACCCTTATCCTTATCACTTAGGGGAATGGAAAATAGATAGTAGCCGATTCTCAGACCTACTGAATACGCATATAAAATTTGGTAAAAATCAGTAAAGCCGTTTCGGAGGAGTACGGTAACTAACATTGTGACATGGAAATTTTATATATTAGAAAATGGTATGAGTATTTACGCATGCAATACAATGCACTTGCATATCCCTACATAAAAAAAAACAATTAACAAATAGACAAATGAATTAAATGCGTCCCATTCGAAGATTTTACTACTAGCCATTGAAGAGTTTCTACTGGCTTCATCATCAAATCAGGTCGATAGTATCAAATTATTGTTACTAGCGGCTCACTCTCGTTTCGGTCGGGTTCGTCCCTAGGTACGTTTTAATGGTTAGTATGGAATAGATAGACTAAAATATTATATATACATTAGCGACTCACTCCCGCTCCGCTCGGGTTCGTCTCTAGTTACGTTTTAACATTTTGTATAGATTTCTCAGAGATGACATATTTTCCAGCTGTAAAAAGTATCCTATATGTTGACCCGAATAACCAGCTATCATCATACCAAATTTCATCAAAATCTGTCCAGTGGTTTTGTCTTGATGCGGTCACACACAGACAGACAGACAGACAAACAAAAAATCTAAAACTGTCGATTTGGCCTCAATATCGATAATAATGACTATTTCAATAACATTTTTTAATAAATATTTAATGTATAGTTTCTACTCAGAGTTTTATTATATGTATAAATAGGTATGATGAGTTGTTTTAGGTTGTATTAATCCCGTAGGAATGAGATAATCTCACGCGGTAAAAAGTACGTCAATCCGTCACTCTGTTTCGACGTGAAAGAAGGACAAACAAACAAACAACACATTTATAATATTAGTATGGATTATCACAATTTATTATTACAACCTTTCATATTGACATGACAATTAGAAGTGGGTTGAAATCGTCTTCAGTTTGTTTATATACATACTCATAGTTGTAAGTGAAACTGATAAAAGAGTGTTGAAAATTACAAACTAACTCGCATTTGAAGGGTATAGGGGACAAATCAAGAACTGTCACGTACAAGATTTTTCTAACTGGCACATTGAAATTATTACATATATACTATAATAAAATTGTAACTAAGCCGAATCTGTACATTAGATATTTTTTGGAAAATCTTATTGAAATAAACATTATTATCGATACAGAGGCCGAATCTATAGTTTTTAGAATTTTTGTCTGTCTGTCTGTCTGTCTGTCTGGGAACGCGTCACGAGAAAACCACTGGATAGATTTTGATGAAATTTGGTATGGATGATAGCTGGTTATCTGGGTCAACATTATAATACTTTTGACTGCGGGAAAATATTTCATCTCTGAGAAATCTATACAATACGTTAAAACTTTCCTAAGGACGAACCCGAGCGGAGCGAGGGCGGGCTGCTAGTATATTTATATATTTCAAATATTAAACTGTTTTTTATAAATCTTTTTCTTATTTATCAATATAGACTTGAGTTCACATTGTGCACATTTTTCATTGGGCGGCACTTTGACGTTTGGACCCAAAATGAGTGTTCTGTTTGATTTTTTTATATTTATATATCCTGATTGGTTAACACCTTTTATTATTGAGTGGTAACAAACAAACATTCGCATTTATAATATTAGTAGGTAGTAAGAATTTGATTATATTAAATGGAAATATGAAATATCTGTACAATAATTTTTTTTATTGTTTCAGAATTAGAACAATGAAACGTCTACCATGAAATCAGGCCTAATGCGATCAGTTGACGACTAAAATGCGTATAAAGTGAAAATGCCCCGACTAAAATATGCATCAATTCTCCGAGTACTGGTTATTCTGGGGCTGTTCTGCGTTTGGATCCAGATTATGCTGTCAGCTTCCAGTGGTATCATGGATAAGGATGTGGGTAAGTCAGAGGAACTTCTCCATTTTTCCGGATAATATCATGACTTGGCTGTAGGAGTCTGCTGGTTTTGAACGTCACCGGACTTAATTTTGCAGGATAACATTTTGGCTTTTTTTTTTCGAATTATACGGTGCCGTAGAACCATCTACGGGTTTTGAAGGCTTCAGGAGATTTTGGCATTGGATGTGTCTACAATTGTCTTTCTACAATCGATATCGCTAATAGAAAACTTTAAAATTAAAATATGTATATAATAATGACATATTCAAAGTGTGACGTGGCTTAGATTATTGTCACTTTCATACTTTTTTTTTATAGATTTCAAATAAGAAAAATGAAAGAATATAATAATATTAGATAATAAAGAAATAAGAAGGTCCCCGGTTGGGATGTATTTTTGTATGTACGTATGTATGTATGTTATGCCATACCTTTACTAATTGTGAGTGTGTTCATTACTTTTTTTAATAGACAGGATATACAATGGTGTTTTTATATAAATTACAAAAAAAAAACTACTTTTAAAGTTCGAATCAATAGTTTTAACCTGTATTTGAATTCAGCGAATCTTCGAAGTTAAAACGTAATCATTCATTTTTATTAGAATATGTTTTTTACAATATTACAATTGACATATTTTTTTTATTTATGAACCGATTGAAATAAAACAACTTTAGCTTACCACAAAACATTAGTGAAAACCACACCCAAATCGGTTTAGCCGTTTCTGAGATTAGCGCGCACAAACGCACAGACAAACAGACAAAAATTATAAAAATCATTGTTTTGGATTCTATTGCGTTAATAAAGACCCCCAATAATAGTTTTTCTCAAATATCTTCCATGTACAGACAGCGATCAGTTACACTTTTGTTATATGTATAGATGATGATAGCAATTGTAAAATGTTATCTAATCTAATCCCATGTTTCAGCATTGGAAATGTTTACATTTTTTATTATCTTGCAACATATTTATATCAATGTCACGTAGGATTTAGTTGATGCATTATTCATTAAACGAATCATGTAGGATGCACACTAATAAAACTTTGAGATATTCTTTGCATATATACCTACTTATATTCAGTACTTTTGCATATATCTATACTAATATTATAAAGAGGTAAAGTTTGTAAGTTTGTGAGGTTGTAGAGGATAATCTCTGGATCTACTGAACCGATTTAGATGAAATTTGTTTAGAAGATAGTTTGAGACCCTGGGAGAGACGTAGGATACTTTTTATGCCGGAAATCATCCCTTAGGGGGCTGAAAATGGGGATGAAAGTTTGTATTGGAAAGCAAGCTAGGGATGAACGCGAGCGAAGCAAGGGTGAGTCGATAGTTTTTTTTTTATAATCGTCAGTGTAGTCTGTCTGTGTGGAAGCTACGGCGTAAAAAATGTATTCTATATGTTGACCCGGATAACCAGCTATCATCATCCAAATTTCATCAAAATCTGTCCAGTGGTTTTCTCGTGATGCGGTCACAGACAGACAATTTTAAAAAATATATAGATTCGGCCTTCTGTATCGATATTAATTTGACTATTTCAATAAGATTTTCCAAAAAATATTTAATGTACAGACAGATTCGACTCATTTAGAATTTTATTATATGTATAGATTTTATTATAGGTATATTATAAAAAGGATATCCATCAGTGTTTTTCCAACAGGTTGTAGGTTTTAAGACCTTACCTAAAACGGTTAGATGCAATCTTTTTGCATTTTCCGCTGATTTAGGCTCGATTCACACTATAGTGACGACCATGGTTTGTTCTCGGTCCCATATAAGGCTAGTAAAGTATTTTTATACAAGAAACAATGATAATTTAAATAAATCTATCTTTTTGGACTTTTTCGCAGATTTATTTTGACTTTTGGTCCCCAATGTTTCGAATGCTTTACAGCAATCATGGTAACAGGAAAGACTAAGGTATTAGACGTCTCGAAGCTCATTATATAGTTGTTACAGACAGTATTTAAAATGTCAAATACTTGCGTTAATCTAAGAAAGTATTATAAAAAAAACCATAAGTGGTAGGACTCTTACAAGCCTAAGGAGTAGGACTGGATGGATACCACCCCCTTATCTATTTCTCCCGCCAAGCAACAATGATTACATTGTTGTGTTCCGGTTTGAAGGATAAGGTAGCCAACGCAATTACAGGCAAGAGGCATAACATCTTAGTCCTCACAGTGACAACGCACCTGCGGTTCTGCATTTTTGTTACACAAAACCTAAGGGCATGAACCGTAGGTGCTATGGTTGACAGGTAGGTACCACTTTCCATCAGGTCTCGATTATCACTGAGCACCATAAAAAAAGTGCATTCAGTAAGAGTATAACCACACTCCAGTGTTTCTTGTATAAAAATACTTTAACCAGACCGATCGTACCGAAAACGGACTGATCGGCACTATAGTGTGGTACGACCTTAACAGTTGTATTTGGTCAAAACTACTTTTTGATTAAATAAACGAATGAGAACATCTTTGAATTTTAATTTTTGCATCCGATATCTATACTTATATTATAAAGAGGTAAAGTTTGTAAGTTTGTATGTAAAGGTCAATCTCTGAAACTACTGATCCGGTTCTGATAATACTTTCGCTAGTGATATAGGTTATTTTTTGTTACGATAAAAATGTGTTAACTGTCAGAAATTATAATAACTTTAATTGAAGTCGAAATACTGACCTTTCAGTTGATTTATCGGCGTGCGCTGCCGTTTAGTTTTGAAATAAAGGAAAAAAATGTATGGCAAAACAATAAAAATGGAATGGAGACGAACTATACGAGGTTAGGTTGTTAGTTTCTGATATTTCGTAAATGTATACAAATATATACATTTATATGTATGTATAATAAAATTCTAGCTGAGTCGAGTCTGTATATTTTTTTTTTTGAATTCTTATTGAAATAGTCATTATTATCGATACAGGGGCCGTTTCTATGGTTTTTAGAATTTTTGTCTGTCTGTCTATCTGTCTGGGAACGCACCACGAGAAAACCATTGGACAGATTTTGATGAAATTTGCTATGATGATAACTGGTTATCCGGGTCAACATATAGGATACATTTTACTGCGGGAAAATATCTCATCTATGAGGAATAGGGACGAACCCGAGCGGAGCGAGGATGAGTCGCTAGTCTAGAATATTCTTCAATATTTTGGTGAAATGTTTGTGAAATTTTGTCAAAACGTTGACGGGCATTTTAGCAATTCTTTTTTTATAAGTTTAAAAACAATGTCCATTCCTATAAAGTGTCTTTATGTAATGCCTTTATATAATACACTAGCAGAACTTGCGGCTTTGCTCGCGCTAAAACTACCAAAAAAAAAAAACTTTAAAAAGATAGGTTTCATACAAACTTTCATGCCCCTATTTGACCCCCTTATGAGATGAATTTCGAAAAATGCTGAAATACGTATTTATTTATTTGTATTGAAAAAAATACCAAGTTTCAAGTAATTCTGATCATAAATATGTGTTTGTATTATAACATGTTCTCCCGTGGGTATGAGATCTTCAGCGGTAAACAGTAAGTAGGCTATGTCACTCTCCAGCCCTCCAACTGTCTCCACACAAAAAATCACGCCAATCCGTCATTTTGTTTCGACGTGAAAGAAGGACAATCAAACACACTTTCACATTCATAATATTAGTATAATAATAATAAATAAATAAATATGTTGAGATATTAACACACGGCACCATCTAGTTCCATGGTAAGCTACGAGCTTGTGTTATGGATACCAGATATTTTATACACTACACATATATAAATTTAAATATATACATAAACATAATATTATAAATATAAACACCCATGGCTGGAGTACAAACACTCGTGCTCATCGCACAAATGAATGCCCCTAGCGGGACACGAACCCGCGACGGCTGGTATAGTAAGTAGGATCACTACAAACTGAGCCAAACATGTCGTCAAAAAATAAACAAGCTTATTTGAGCGGACGGATGTATTTACTGAGTGGTCATCGACAGAATATCGTGTTATCAGCGCTCGGAAACTCGATAGCATGCACTTGTAAAGAAACATCTGAATTATTTCTTCATAAACAGTACTACATTTATTTATCTATTGTATTCAGCCCCTATTTAACGTCCCACTGCTGGGGGTGGGCCTCCCTTCAATACGAGGGGGACCAGGCCATAGTCCACCACGCTGGCCAAGTGCGGGTTGGCGGACTGCATATGTCTTTTGAAAACTTGCTAGGTTCTCTCAGACATGCAGGTTACCTCACGATGTTTTCCTTCGCCGTAAGACAAGTGGTCATCATGTTGGAAATGATTCGCACATGAAAATATCAGAGGTGCGAGACCCGGGATTTGAACCCGCTTCACTCGTTTTCCCAAGCGAGCGCGTCACCACCGGTCTACCACTACACACTTTATCTACATACATGTATACATATAGTACTAAAAACTCACGCTATTAAAGACGATTGAGACAGTTATCTTTTATGAAATTAGTATCTTATTTTTAAAGAAAAATAATTTATTTTATACTTTTCAGATTATAGTACAGAATCATCGTTATTGCCAGTGACAGGTTATCTTTTTAGTTTTGTTTTTTAAATGTTTTTTTTGTTCATGTGTTAAATGTATGTCAATAATGTTAAAATTGGGTGTGTCTGGGCGAAATGCTGAACTCATCTGGGTGAGATTTGGGCATATATATAGTTTACTAGCGACTCACCCTCGTTCTGCTCGGGTTCATCTCTACTTACGTTTTAATGTTTATTATAGATTTCTCAGAGATGAGATATTTTCCCGCAGTAAAAAGTATCCTATATGTTGATCCGGATACCCAGCTAATATCATACATACTAAATTTCATTAAAATCTATCCAGTAGTTTGCAGTCACAGACAAACAGACAGATAGACAAAAAATTCTAAAAACTATAGATTCGACCTCTCTTTATCGATAATAATGTCTATTTCATTAAGATTTTTCAAAAAATATTTAATGTACGTATTGGACTCTGTTAGAATTTTATTATATGTATAGATTAGTAGTAGATAAATTACCTGGAGTAACATATATAAATCTGTTAGGTTTAAGCAAGTGTAATGTGAAACGATACGAGGAGGGTAAGTCGCTAGTGCATTGGTAAATATGTCATTACTTAAAATACCCTAAATTAAAAAAAAACGTGTGTGTGTACTTACGTACGCACCTAAGAGGTTATACTTGTTTGGCGTAACAGAACAAAAATAGTTAAAGATTTCATCCCATATGTCACAACTCTCTGTTTGTAAAAGAAATGATAAATTAATAAAATAATTAAATGAGGCATATTAGGCGTATTACAATCATATATTTATTGAATATAATTTAACGAAAGAATATAATATTATATATCATTTGTCAGACAATAACAACGGTTACCATGGCAACAAACAGTTATCAGCTAACTTCATCATGTCGCTTTTTGGTTGTCGGTGTGCGCATAGTAAAAATTTTACTCTCATACTTATTTCCAAACGTCCCAGAAGAAGTATATATATATATATATATATATATATATATATATATATATATATATATATATATATATAACTTCCAAAAATAATACGTTCTTATTGCCTTTTGTCTGAATAAATTAAACCAACTATATAAGTTAAGCCAACTTATTTTTAAAGAAATGAAAAAAAAAAAAACAAAATGTGCACGTCTTCTAACTTTGATAGATACTAACATTACAACAAAATCTATGATTCCTAAATTGGACCCAGTTATGGAAAAAACAGCCATATGCGTAAAAGTACCAACAGAGTTATAAGAATTTTATTATAAAAAAAAATAATTAAAAAAAATAAACATCACTTATATAAATATTGTTCAATTTTAAAATAACCAGAAAAGCAAAACAACCCAAGTGCAACTATCGACAGAAAAATGCTTATAACTCTGTTGGTACTTTTACGCACATGGCTGTTTTTTCCATAACTGGGTCAAATTATTTGTTATATTATGTGTATTAAGCCATCTTTAACGTCCCACTGCTGGGGGTGGGCTTCCTTTCAATACAAGGGGGATCAGGCCATAGTCCACCACGCTGGCCAAATACAGGGTGTACTTCACATATATCTTTCGAAAACTTGCTAGGTTCTTTTAGACATGTAGGTTTCATGGTTTTTCCTTCACCGTAAGACAAGTGGTAATTATGTTGGAAATAATTCGCACGTGAAATATCAGAGACCCGGAATTTGAACCCGCTTCACTCGGTTTCCCAAGCGAGCGCGTTACCACTGAGCTACCACTGCCTCACCATACTATATTGTCGTAAATGCTAAAACTGCAGTAACATAAATTTCTCATCAAACACTACAAATGCCATGTAAATGTCAACCAAACAAATCTGTTGACATTCTCGTAGCATCGGACGTCACATTACGCTCTAACCAAAGTGCACGCAGCACATTCATTCGTTTTAATTTTCCACAGATGTTTTGCACTTTTTATCATATCGGTTCAGTAGTTTTGGAGCTTATCCGGTACAAACAAACAAAATCTTTCTTCTTTACAGTATTAGTATAGATCTATACCATAAAAAAGCGAGCGAAGCGAACCCTCCCCTACCCTCCCTCGCCCTACTCCCCCCCTCCTCTCACCCCTCCCCACTGCCTCCCCTCCCCCTCTGTTTCCCTGCCTTAAGGGATAATTTATAGAGTAAAAACTATCCAATGTCCCTACCTGAGTCTCAAACTATCTCTATACTAAATTTCATCTAAATCGGCTCAGCCACTTAGTTGAGAAAAGGTAACAAACAAACAGAGTTGCTTTCGCAATTATAGTATTAAGTATGGATTTATAAAATAAAAATATAGTAAAATAAGAATAATAGTATCTTATTGGTTGATAAATATTTAAAAAAATATATTCGAAACAATGTTAGCAACATGTATATGTACCGTGTTGTGATGGCCACACTCGTACCTTTCTTTAATCCAGTTTTTTAATCTGTTTTTAATCCTGACCCAGTGATCTTTCCCGTGGGATTCTATTTGGGAAAATCCATGGTAACTGACTATGTTATACATGATCAAAAAAGTACTAGATACACAATTCCATGCAAAAGTTCTCTTAAAACTGTCACCGATTGTGTTTAGGTAATTGTCCTAGTTGTAATAAATACACAACAATGTAAATTGAACCTTAAACGCAATACTTAAAGTTGTTTTCACAAAAAATATATTAAAAGCGCGCTAAAATGTTTAGATGAGCGCTGATTCGGTGAGGACATTTCTCGTCGCTGATTGTGTATCTAGTACTTTTTTGATCGACGATGTTATATCCTGTGATAACAGCTTTGAAACTACGCTAAGGAAAATTTAGGGTCTCATTTGTTTAAAATATGTATGAATTTATGCTTTTTGTATGGGTCATACTGGCATTGATTTGGGGTGTCTTTGTGTGTGTGTGTGTGTCATACAAACACTTGTATGACCGCAATACAATGTGTATGAGGGAGAGTGTAGCGTGAGTTGTATAACCGATTTCAAAATAGGAGGAAGCCCTCAATTTAAATGTGAATCGATTTAGTAATTCTTTTTCTACTTTAAATTTATTTTTGAAATTACTTAAGTCGGTTTTTTATGTTAAAAATTCGTTATTTAATTA
The DNA here is from genome assembly GCA_951806755.1 of Brenthis hecate. Lineage (NCBI taxonomy): Eukaryota > Metazoa > Arthropoda > Insecta > Lepidoptera > Nymphalidae > Brenthis > Brenthis hecate. Next base: position 5,825,686 of record OX638273.1, on the reverse strand, counting down.
TTTTTTTTGTTTGTAAGTTTGTACTTGTTGCATTTAAGAGGTTTATGTAAATACTAGCGACTTACTCTCGCTTCGCTCGGGTTCGTCCCTAGGTTGATTCCCCAAACAAGCTTTCATCCCCATTTTCACCTCCTTAAGGAATGATTTCCGGGATAAAAGGTGTCCTATGTCCTTCCCAGGGTCTCAAAGTATCTTCTTACCAAATTTCATCTAAATCGGTTCAGTAGATCCAGAGATTACCCCCTCCCTACAACGTCACTAGCTCACAACCTCACAAACTTTTATCTCTAATATATTAGTATTAATATAGATTAATGTTTATTTTGATGGAAAGTATTAGAATCCTAATGGAATCCTGATAAAAAGAATGGTATTTTTTATTAATAACATCTTTAACAAGAATTGATTAATTTTATCAACGGAAGTTCGTGATTGATTCGAAACAGCTTTTTCCGATAGATATGTAGGTAATAATAAGTATGAAAAAACTGCAATGGAGTCAAATGAGTAAATTTACTGTTGAAAAAAATCCGGCCAAGTGCGAGTCGGACTCGCCCACCGAGGGTTCCGTACAAATTTGTAGGAAATCTGTTTAACTTTAATTTTCAACTTTTTTTATGTTTTGGATTTATTTCTTTAGTTGTGCCAAATTTTGTGATTCTAGGTCAACGGGAACTACCGCATAGGTTTTCGACCCAAAAATAGCTACTTCCGTTTGACAGAATTGTCAATTTTGGTTAAAAGCAAGGTCTTACAGCACAAGTAAAGGAAAAATTCCGAAAAATAAAAAAAAGTTGAAAATTAAGGTAGTAAAATTTGGTACTTGCAAGTGTTCGCGAAAATTTCCCCGTATCTTTTTGTCGTGTTGACTCAGGGGCTTGATTTTTATACACCTAATAGGGACTGTAGACCTCATTATGTAAATATATTTTTTTATAAAAAGCAGTCACGAGGACCGCCGACAGAAGTGAAAACTTAAAACTATAAACAAACAGTTGTTATTTTTGGATATTCAAATTAATTGTTTGATCTTAAATTAAAATATGTAAATTAAAACCGTTCACATTTATCTGGTGTCGACATCTATCGGCGCTCTGAGCGTTAGCGTTAACACGTCACGTGACCATGTCGATGACGACTCACATGAATTTACTCCCTTTTTGCTTAATACTTATTGTTTAATAATTTTTTTAAAGTACTTCACTAAAAAAGTTTTAAAACTAGTAAAAATATTCTTATTTTATTCAAAACTTGAAAAATTATCTTTATAGAGCAGAATTCGAACCTGCACCTGGTCGAAATAAAAGTAAAAGAGAATAATTTTTAAACATTTCCCATAACATTTTTAAACAAAAAACTAAAATTTTTAACATTGTTTTAAGAAAATCATAAGTTATGAGTAAGACATATTGGTAAGTTTTTTTCAACCGACTTCAAAAAGGAGGAGGTTCTCAATTCGACTGTATTTTTTTTTTTGTTTGTTACCCCAGAACTCCGTCATTTGTTAACCGATTTGGACAATTTTTGTGTTGTTTGAAAGTGTATACTTCCAGATTGGTCCCATTTAAATTTCAAAAAAAAATACCACCCCTAAGGGTGGAAAAATAGCTAATGATGAATTTAACCTACTTCTAATTGTCATATTGACTTGAAACTTTGCAAGTGTTTCTATTTCCGTTGATAGTACAGTGGTTCGGTATTGTTGACCTGATCTGATGGTAAGGCCAGAAGGTGGATAGGTGGAACTCTTCAACGGCTAATAGTGGATACTTTGAGTTTGGGCTTATTTTGTTTGATTTGACAAACCTAACACGTTAGAATTCTTACTTTGCTACTACTATCTACACTAAAAAGGGAAAAATAAAAACTTTTTAACTAAAAAATAAAAACCGACTTTAAACAAAAGCACTAAAAAGTAAAAAATAACTGATTGGTAGTTTTCATTTACTATACATACCTAATCAAATATTTTCGAAGTCGGTGTGCTTTGGCTAAGTAATTAAAGTCTACCTATTAAATACATACCTAATCAAATATTTTCGAAATCGGTCCCAGCCCATACAAAGCAAAGCACACCGACTATATATATATATATATATATATATATATATATATATATATATATATATATATTTATATATTATATTTCGCATATTATCTCGGATTAACGGCTTTAAACAATTTGAATCAATTTCTTTGTATTTAGATAAGGCTTTGCTTTTTAAATTTATCAATATAGGTGGCTTTTCTGAGAAAACACTTTTTTTATTAAAAAAAAATTATAAAAAATTAATTATTAGAGCCTTTTTTATCTGCTCTCATGCTGACAATGTCTTAAAGTGACATCTCATGATTTTTTTAATTAATATCGATGGTAGGACTGTCAAGCCTGAGGAGTCTGACTGGATGGATACCACCCCCTTATCTATTTCTCCCGCCAAGCAACAATGATTACATTGTTGTGTTCCGGTTTGAAGGATAAGGTAGCCAGCGCGATTACAGACAAGAGGCATATCATCTTAGTCCTCACAGTGACAACGCACCTGCGGTTCTGTATTTTTATTTCACACTAGCGTCTAGGTTGCTTCCCCATACAAGCTTTCATCCCCATTTTCATCCCTATAACTATCCTTTCCAGAATCTCAAACTAGCTTCTTACCAAATTTCATCTAAATCGGCTCAATAGTTTCTGAGTTTATTCGGTACAAACAAACAAAAAAATCTTTCCTGTTTATAACATTAGTATAGAAAACCTAATTGCATGAATCGTAGGTGTTATGGGCTGCAGGTATCGCTTTCCATCAGGTGGGCTGGCTGCTCGTTTATCACTGAGCACCATAAAAAAACCAGTTCATATATAAGTAAGATTGAAAAATATTCATATGTAATCAGTATGTTTGTATCTAAATAGCTGTCCGAAAAAAAAACAGCAACTTTTAAAACTCCGAGCAAACGCTTAGGTGCTAATTATTAAATTTTCTTTTCAGATGTTTTGGTATGTACAATACTTATGTATAATTTAAATAACATCATTATTTATCACAATCATCAACATACCTATCCTACGGGAACCGTGCATTTTCCGGGATAAAAGTAGCCTATTACTATTTCAGACTATAACCTACCTCTGTGCCAAATTTCATCTAGATCCGTTCAGCCGTTCTGACGTGAAACAGTAACAAACATCCATACTCATAAACTTTTCTTTATCAATAATTGATAATAATTTGAGATATATTAATTTGAATGCAAGGAGCAACTTGTAACTAGCAGAACCCGCGGCTTCGCTCGCGCTAAAACTACATATACCCGATTTCACCAACATCACTTAAGCTACCACCTACGTATGGGATCCCTAGCTCAAAAGTTCCCCATAACTTCCCCTAAATTAAATTTCGTTTTATCATCGTCAGAGCCCGTATTTCTAATACCTATATTTAGGTGGCATTTTAATATTCAGGTGACCCCTAACTGTCGGTGAAACAGAAACTGTCCCCTAACAGCCCCCTAACCATGCTTAGGGGATCCCTTAAACTTAGGTGACGTTGGTAAAATCGGCCAATAAAATCATAAATTACGCATATTTATTAGGTTGTGTTACATTTGGTTGAAGTAAATATGGTTATGTATTACAAGCGGCACACCCTGGCACGCTTGGGTTCGCCGTAGATACTTATAACGATAATAAAATTTTTGAAATTTCTGTCTGTCTGTCAGTTTGTTCCGGCTAATATCCGAAACGGCTGGAATAATTTTGACGGAACTATCACTGGCAGGTACTCGTAGCTGATTGTCTAAGGAGTAACTTAGGCTACTTTTATTTTAGAAAAAGAATTAGGGTTCCGCTCCAAAAAATTACAACATAGTAAAGTGAGCTTTCTGTGATGCGGTCACGGACGGACAAAATATGTAAAAACTATAGATTCGGCGTCTGTATCGATAATTATGACCATTTCAATAAGATCTTCCAAAAAATATTTAATGTACAGATTCGACTCGGTTTGGGTTTTATTTTAGGTATCGATTTTTGAATACAGCTGACATATTAACACGTGACGAGTTCATTTTTATACTTGTCATTGTTTTCTCATGGTTATATTTGCCTTGAAATTTATCGGAAACGTGACACTTTATGACATTAAATTGCTGATAGCTGTTGTTTTATATTTATTAAAGTATCTTCTATTCATATATACGTACTCGTTTTGACACACGATGTGTTGCAAGTTTAGAAAAAAATAAAAATGGCGGAATGTTGCCAATGCCACAAAGGTTATATCCTATTTGTATAACCATTTATGGGTGTTAAATTGAAAAAAAAAAATAGCCAGGCTAAGTCCAGACAGGCCATTAGGTTATTATGAAATAAAATATTTTTTTTCACACTCTTTTTCACGCTAGAGAGAGTGTATATAGTGCCATATTATTATGTTCTCTTATTTCTCATATTTAGAATCTATTTCTCGTCATTTTTAATAACAATACTGCGTTTTCTAGAGACCTTTGGTTCCCGACACTCATGATCCTCACATGGTCACGGGTGAGACTAAGGTTTTAGACGTCTCAAGACCATTATATGCCTTAGAAAAGATAGTTTTATTTAAAGTGTATGTTTGTATTATTGCAGAACAGCTGATGAACTCAAATGATACGTCGGAGCAAGTTCTGGCGTTAGTGCCTCCTGAGCTACACAAGTACCTGACTGTTCATCCTAGGAATTTTAGTGGTGAGTATTACACATTCCATCACTCATTGAACCCATCACCCTTTGCACCCATCATCCGTTGCACCGATCACTCCCATCTTACGCTCATCACCTATATGAAGCCTTTTCTTTTTGATTATTTTCTTAATTGTCTGAGTATTACGCAGACAGTTGACACAATTAGTCTAAACTTTAATGTGTTTAACATGAAACACAGGTTGTTTATTCAGCTAAGTTGCAAATTAAATATCTGATCTAATGTAATTGTTGATCATTTACCTAATTTTAATTGATCTAATTTACTATTTAAGGATTTGTATATAATTAGTAATTACGTAAGTTTATGAATAAATTGTCCTACAAATATTATAGATCCGAAAGTTTGTGGGGATGTATGTATATGTGGATGTGTAGATGTATGTTACTCTTTCACACAAAAACTACTGAATGGATTTTATTGAAGCTTTACAATAAATTTAAAATAAATTTCATACATCAGAAAAACACATAGGCTACTTTTTTTCCCGGAAAAATGTACGGTTCCCGTGGGATAGATTTGTTTTTGTGAGCCGCTAGTTATTAATAAACTTTTTATCTCTGCAGGATTTGATTTTTAAAAATTTTAGTTTTCGATGCAAAAGTGAACAAAATAAGACCGACGACAGATTTTAGACTTGCATTTGTCTGAACTACATAGTTGCACAGACAAAATTGAAATTTTTTACCAAAGCTCGTATCGGAGCTTGTTTTCTGGATACTCACTTTTATCTATTATTGTTAATTGACCAATTGTAAATCTTCAATCTAAATGTTCGCGCCGCAGTCAATTGTTTCAATTACTGTCATTTCTCAAGCTTCATTTTGAAGAGATAACTGAAAGATATGTGATAGTCTGAATGGATCTGAAGATTCTGGGTTCGAATCCCGATACAGGCTAAATATAGTTGAATAGATTTTCTATTAAGATATTCTGAGTTTATAGGTCATAGTCTATCTGTGTACTAAATTTCATCCAAATCGTCCAGCCTTTGAGCGTGAAGGACTAACGAATGTTAGTTATGTTAGTGTATACACATACATACATACATAAATATATTTTATAATTTTAGCGAATACCACCGAAAAATATGGGCCAAAAAACGTCACAGATATACTTCGAGCGATCCACAGAGTGAATGAAGCACAGACTATTTATAACGAAAATATATTCGGTCCAGTCCAGAATGACACGATCATCATTGCTATACAGGTAAGTGAAAGCTCGACTCCCATTTAAGGGTAAATTAGGGTTACGTAGCCAAAAGGCAAAAATTTTACGCTTTTAATTTCGTCATGTCCATCTGTTCGTTTGTAAAAGCCATTTAACTCGGACACTGTTGGAGCTATATTCCTGAAATTAGGTAGCTTTAATCGAAAATCAAAAAAATTAAAGAGGCACTCCATACATACCGGCGTTATGAGTTAATTATATCTATATCAATCTAATTGAACTAGAAACTAAATATATGAATAATAGTAGGGGAGCCCAAGAGGGGATTTTTGGATTTACCGGGACGGGATACCTTGCACTCTGTTGAGTGCTTCCGCCATATATAAGTCCATAGGTAGAAGTTCAAATTATATAACCTACTTTAAACCATGCAGAAGTCTATATAAAACATCTTTTAAGATCAGGCAAATAAGCTTTAAGGGGTTTAATAGCTGAAAAATATTATATATAAGAAAACTATATTATATATATTTAAAAAATTTACTAAATTAGATTACGGCAAGAATTTAGGCTTCGGCATTCTTCTTTTAGCTAGAACAAATTCTTTCCCCTTCAAACCAGTTAGGCTGATTTTCATCGGCACTAGTTTAGACTTCTTTGGTACTACCTTCTTCTCTTCCTTCTTCAGAGGTTCTTCTGGAATGTTCTCCATCCAGATAAATTGGTGACTTTCTGGTATATCTTTTTGGATGATGAATTTACGTGGAACCTGAAAGTGGTACATTCATAAATCTTGAACCGATTTTTAAAAAGAAGTTTCTTTAAATTTGGGTGTTTCTTTAAATGTATGGTATTTTTTAATAAGAATACACACAAAAAAACATCTTGATATCTAGGCTTGTTAGAAACCGATTTTTAGTTTCAGATCTAGATTTTTAATAATTATATATTGGGGGGTTTATATTACTATTTCTAGGAGATTTAAATTTTAACAAAAAGATACCTAACTTCGCGTTTGATGTAATTTTATTGGTTTTTAAGAGTGAGGCTTCAAAATGAATTATCAAAAGATCATCACGTCATCGTAAAATCATTGCTGTAAAGTCGAAAAGTCGAATACGAGAAATGAAAATAAAACCGTGACAAATTCCATGAAGATAAATTTTATATATTGTTTATACATTGAAATTATAAGTTGGTATTATACCCTTTTAAACGTCCCACTGCTGGGTTTGGGTGTCCCTTTAATATGAACGGAATCAGACCATAGTTCACCACGCTGGCCAAGTACTAGGCGGATTTCACATGTGTTTTGAAAATTTGCTAGATTCTCTCAGACATGCAGGTTTCCTGACAATGTTTTCCTTCACCGTTAGATAAGTGCTAATCATATTGGAAATGATTCGCACATGAGGATATCAGGAGTGTGAGACCCGGGATTTGAACCCGCTTCACTTTGTTTACTAAGCAAGCGCTCTGCCATTTCGCTAAGTCTGTAATAACATTACAATTAACGTATGTATGTCATACCAAAAACTCTCTGCAAACGTCTGCTTGAGGTGTATAATGTGGTATATAGCTGTATTTTATAGGTCTCTTTGCAACTCTTGCTACTTTAACTTTTGGAAAGTCTGGTGTCTGATACCTTGAAAAAAATAATTATAAACAAATTATTATATGGCATTTTTGATGACTCTTTAAAAAACGACGTTAGTAATGATCAGATTTGCAATGAATAGTATATTCGGCCATACACCGAATACCGAATATTCGGTTGGCTTTCTGGCCGAATAGCCCAATATTATGTAAAAGTATTCGCTCAGCACATGGCGGGAAAAATTGTATCGAATTTGTGTTTGTTTCTTGTTTGACGCCAGAAAGTAGTATTTATTCAGAGCGTTTTTTTCCTGAAACTGGGATTGTCTAGAAGTAAACTACTGCCTGAAAATGCAGAAAAAATAGTCTTTCTGCATCATTATCTTCAACTCTTAAATTTTAATTATGATAATGCTAGTGCATACACATTTATATATGGAGAGTTTTTTTTGTTACATAACTTGTTTATGACTACGTTAAAAATAATTAGAAAAATATATTCTTATAAAATAAATCAATATTTTACCAATTATCTGATTACAACAAAACATATTACTTAAGTATTCAGTATTCGGCTGAGTAGAATATAAATATTCGATATTCGGCCGAATAGGATAACAATAGCCGAATAGGCCGAATACCGAATAATAGCCGAATATTCGTTGCAAGTCTAGTAACTATGTATATAATTACTTTTAAAGTTATTTTGAATAATTTCAATTAATACTCAAGATATTAGAAACATACATAGATACAAGAAACTTACCAAACTAAGTCCCAATGGTCCATATGAAGTGGCTCCGGCTTAATTACTTTCATCCAACGTAAAATGTCACATCTGAAGCAATAATATGATATTTAATAATAATTTTACTATTTATACATATGACATTCAACGTTAGGTTGGATTAGGTTAGGTTACAAAATTGCTTCGTTACAGCGTAAACCAAGGACAAACAAACACATTTTCAAACTATAATATAAGAGATATTTCCACTGAACTGACCTGCTCCAATTTATTCGTATACCCCAACTTGGTCCCGTCCGCGATTTGAATATCGTGCAATGCGTCAATGGCTTTCGTGGAGGTAACCCAATACTCCTAAGGAACTTGACTAATTCTATGATGAATAGTTGGCGAATTTTGGCTGTTATTATCTAAAAATATTTGAGATAAGAGATTTTTTTAGGTTTGTAGATTGTGTCTTTTTTATTAATAAGGTAAGAAGGTAAGATAATTCTACATATGGTTTTGGTTTCCATTCAAGAATGTCTAAAGAAATTTACTATTTAGACGTCTATAATAAAAATAATAATGCGCAATAATTAATGCAATATTAGTTACATTAGGTACTATTGATCATCCTCTCGATGTGTGTTCACCTTGTCGTGGTGGACTGATTCATTAGCATCACATTGGGATGCGGTCCACTTCGGTGGGCGGTGTACCATGTCGGTTACACTTGGTAATTCTCTGACAACAAAGTGGACTGTGGGAGCAACCCCATGGTTGTGGCGCTGTTGTAATGTACCTATCATACATTAAAAATATTTTCCTTAAAAGATTGTCACAGTTGTATTCGACACACCTGAATATGTGTTAAATTTCTAATGTTCATTTTCGCTAAGTTTGAAGGGTCCTCCAACATCAGTAATCTCATCCCATTTATATGATTTGCTGTAATACATTCCTGCAAAGTACTTGCTTAGTTAATTAGTAACTACGTTTTATCTTCATCTTTCTTTACGTGAATAGAACAAGGTTTAGTTCTCGTCTTTGTTCACGTAAATAGCTCACGAAAAAGTATTTTCTTTAATCAAATACCCATGTGTACCAATTTTTTGGCGATAGGTAGAACGGTGAAAATGTTGATTGCGCCGCATCGTTACATAATAGCGAGTTAGCGTCACATAGCAAACTTTTAATATATAATTTTATATCTTATAAATTTATTTTGGTATCTGAAACGGCTCTACCGATTTGGATAAAATTTATATTTATATAAGATTTTGCTTTTAAAGTTTATCCTTCTTTATCTTTTCCGAAAAAACACCGAGCAAAGCTAGCTCATTCAGGTACTAAAAACGTTAGAAGAGTTGTATTTGGCGATTCAGTTCGCAGACAAGAATAAAATTGTCAAAAAGTAACAATCGTACATTTAAATTCTAGTTCATCTAAAATATAACTCTAATTGTAAACTTTCGTCACCATTTTATTAAACTAACTAAAATGATATCGTATAATTAAGTGACACTTATAGATTAAAGTTAATCGATAACACATTTTGCACCATATGCCAAAAAAATACATATATCCCAGACCTTATCAGAGTTAGTCGTTAGGCAGAATATATATGTATATATTTTAGTTTTTTTTTATAAATGATTTAAAATATATAGAGTCAAATAGTCTAAAGCAAATCTAACCTTATATTCTGGAAGACCCAATTCATCTTCCATCCACAACGCCACATCTTCTTCAGACCAACCAAATGCATCTGGTAGAGGGAGTGAATCCACTACTTTTGCTGCCAATTCATATAACGTTACTGGTGACTTCTGGCAAGGGTTCAGTTTTCTATAAAGTATAAATTTTAAAAGTCATTGTTATAATGTCCTCTTGACCGATTTCTGCCAATCTCACTAAGACTAGCCAACTGTACAGAACATACTGTAGTGCACAAGTATTCGCACAAATGCAAGAACACCTTCTAATTTCAATTCCTGTCACTCTCATACTCCGGTGGGACGAAAATTTGACCGTACCAGTAAGAGATCAAGCATGAGCGACGGTTTTAGTGCGTCTATTTTATAATAATAATTCAGCCTTGGAATTCCTCTCATTCTCCACCTTTTATTTATTGGCAATTCTCAAAGCCCTCAGGATTGGTCTCCCTTCAATACGAGGGAGATTAGGTCACAGTCACGCTGACCAATGGCGAGTTGGTAGAGTTCAATGTCTGTCGAAAACTAGCTAGGTTTTCTCAAACGTAAAGTCATCCTCATGATGTTATAATTTTGCCAAAGGTATAACTGATGTAGGGAAATAGAAGAATGCCTTAAGGGCTTTTAACTTTATATAAAAAGTCTCTTAAAATCTGTTCTGGAGATATTCAGTTGCCAACAAACAGACATAATTTTTTAATTGAAAGTGGATATTTTGAATATGAATAATTTAATATACTTATTCTTAACATAAGGGTCCTTCGGAAAGCAGATGCACTCCAAGCAAGTGGTTTTATCAGGAGTTGGAAAAATTGGTATCCTTTCTGGTACAATCAGTGAGGGTTCACGTCGCGGAATTATGAACTTCTTTGGTGGATGGGTCTTTTGGGGCAATTCTGACTTCTTTGTGGTCTGCGAAATTGATGTTCATAGCTTAAGGCTATTGGATGTTGAAATTTACTTATCTGTGCAGTGATTTTTGCTTAATTTTTTTTTTTCATTAACATGAACAGAAAAAAATTGACAATAAAAATAATACTTTAAGTCAATAACTTCTTATATTAGAAAAACTAGTGTCTTTCATAAATCCCATCCCATTAATCCCATTATATATTAATTAATGTTTTAATTGCGAAAGTTTAATTGGATGTTTGTTACTCAATTACGCTAGAATGGCTAAACGGATATGGATGAAATTTGGCACAGAGATAGATTATAGTCTGGAATAGCACATAGATTACTTTTTATCCCGGAAAATAGTTACGGTTCCCGTGGGATGTATTTCTTTTTGGGTTTCAAAATTTTCATATAAACTTTATAATCGAGGTTTCAAAGTTACAATAACAATAATATTATAAGCACTATTTATGCCATAATCCCATTTTTAGGGATTTACTTTTTTAATTAAATACTATAAAGTAAATATACCAAGGCAATTTCTTCATTAGACATTTTTGATGTTTTTAAAATTAGATTTTTATTATGAGAAATAAGTTTTTTTTTTAATTAATCTAAAAGATGATTATAACGAACTAAAATAGACGAACTTTAGATAACGCGAAAATAATTTAGCTTTTGACTTATGTCATTCGCATTACTAGACGTTTTATTCTAACTTTTTAATTGTTGTCTATGAGGCTTGGGTCTACACGTTACATCCGACGAATAGTAATAAATATTAATTTTGATGTTGCGTTAAATAGAATGCTTTAATAAATATCATTTATTTTATTTAAGTACTTTTTTATTAAGAAAATATTTTTTGTTATTGAATTAAAAGTTTTAGATAAAATCAATTATTGGACTTGTCGGTTTCTTAACATGTTTTTTTTAATAGTGTATTAGTTTCCCAAACTAGTTGATGTCAGGCCGGTTATAAAACTTTTGCCAAAAACGATCAGCAGGAAGAAAGCTAGTGATTTACGGTTTCAACTTTCTTACGTTTTAAATAGATATGAATAGTTATTAGGAGTGTACCTCTTAGAAGAAAGCTTATGCTATTGCAGATTTTTCTATAGGCCTTATTAAACCTATAATTTGCTAGCACATTGTTTTGATATATCTATTAAGGTTTAGCCGACGTTAGACATGTACATTTCTAATAACAACCCGATAGAACCAGTTATTGTGTTTCTATTGGGAATGAAAGATTTTCCTGTAGTGAAAGGTATCCTAAATGTTGACCCGAGTAATAATAAGTTATCACTACACAATATAGACTATCGACTATAGACTATCGACGTACCCTCGCATCGCTCGGGTACGCTATCGTTATGACGTTAGTATAGATTTCTCATAGAAGAGATGTTTTCCCGCAGTAAAAGGTATATTGACTCGGATAACCAGCTATCATCATACCAAATTTCGTCAAAATCTGTCCAGTCGTTTTCTCGTGATGCGTTCCTAGACAGGCAGACACAAAATTCAAAATAATACTCGTAACTATTTCATTAAGATTTTCCAAAAAAATTTAATGTACCGATTCGACTCGTTTAGAGTTTTATTATATGTATAGATTATTATTATTATAATATTATTATTATCGATAATAAATCAGATATGTTTGTCCACAGGTCCACACAAGACTCACGTATCTCAGGCACTTGATCGTATCTCTTGCCCAAGCCCGAGATATAGATAAAACACTGCTCATATTCTCCCACGATTATTACGATGAAGAAATCAACAGTTTGGTTCGAAGTATAGATTTTACTAAGGTGATTATAATGTTAATTCTAAGTTTACCGACTTTGAAAGCAGGAGATTTAGGTTTTTTTTTGATGACCAAACTACTCCTTAGGTTTATGCAAAAGGTATTTTTGAAACGGGTGCAGAATTTTTTTTTGAGTTTAAAGCACTTAAACATATTATAAAGATCAGCTTTGCAATAATCTATGGAAGTCTGCCCGATCTTCTTAGATTTCATCATGACGTACTCATGACGTTCAGTAAAAAAATGTAATAATTTAATGCTGAATAAAATATTTTAAATTTTGAATTTTTGAATTTTGAATCTGTTGACATTTATGACTGCTCCGCTCCCTTGGGTAGTAGCTTGATGATATATAGCATATAACCTTCCTCAATAAACGGGCTATCTAATGCAACAAGAATTTTTCAAATCGGATTAGTAGTTCCTGAGATTAGCGCGTTCAAACAAACAAATAAACAAACAAACAAACTAACAAACAAACAAACTCTGCCTCATTATAATATTATGTAGTATAGATAGATATGTAGCTAACAGAATTTTTTTACCAATTTTCAGACTAAAGGGTAATTCATACTTTATTTATCTATCATTCTTATTTCTTATTATTTTTCATTTTGGGGGCTGAATATTCAATTATAAAGCCCTATATTTTTTATTATTGTTCATGGTCATCGATCAAAAAGTATTAGATACCCAATCAACGACAAAAAATGTCCTCACCGAATGAGCGCTCATTAGAACATTTGAGCGCGCTTCTAATTATTATTTTTGGTGAAAACAACTTTAAGCATTGCATTTAAGGTTCGTCATTGTTGTATATTTATTTCAACTAGAATAAATAAACACAATTGGTGACAGTTTTAAGAGAACTTTTGCATGGGATTGCGTGTCTAGTACTTTTTTGATCAACCTTCAAGGTATTATATATTTGTATTTTAAAAAATAGAAAAAAATATACCACAATGGTATAGTTGATACTTCTGTACTTGCAAAGTTTATTTTAAAATCTGGTTTTTACAGTTTATTTTTTAAGATCCATATAACTTTGGAACAACTAAAAATCGCTGAAGTCCTCGACTCCCACCAGCTTTCATCCATCAGTCATGTTACACACCGTATATGCGAAGATTTGTATGTGTTTGTTTGTTACTCCATATATAGTTAAAACGGCTGGATGGAGTTAGATGAAACTTAGTACTCTCATAGATATTGTTATTATTGGTATCCAGCCCTTTTTAACATCCCACTGCTGGGGGTGGGCCTCCCTTCAATACGAGTGGAACCAGGCCATAGTCCGCCATGCTGGCAAATTGCGGTTGGACTGAGCATGTCTTTTGAGAAACTTGCTAGGTTCCCTCAGACATGCAGGTTTCCTCCCGATATTTTCCTTCAAGACAATTGGTGATCATGTTGAAATGATTCGCTCATGAGGATATCAAAAGTGCGAGACCCGGGATTTGAACCCGCTTCACTCAGTTTCTGAAGCGAGCGCGTTACCATTGAGCTACCACTGCCTTCAATGTATAATATTACAAAAGGCACATAGGGATGCACCCGAGCGAAGCGTTTTTAAGTCGATAGGTCAATCGATAAATTAACATATAACTAAACTTATGAATTCTTTCCTTAACTCTTTCCTCCGTCACTTATTTTTAGATTATTTTTAATTAATAAAATATTTATTTACAGGCTATATAAATTTTTACAGGTTATGCAAATTTTTTTCCCGTATTCAGTGCAGACTCACCCCACAGAATTTCCAGGTTTCGATCCTAACGACTGTCCGCGAGACGTCAAATTAGAACAGTAAGTTAATGTAGTGTTCTCTATCTCTTTTTTCCTTCTATTTCTATCTTTCTTTCTTTTCATTTTTTTATAGCTACATATAAGGAGCTCAATTGGTCTGGTTAGGACGATTCTAAGGTTCGATACCGATAACACGCACACGCACACACACACACATAATATATATATATATATATATATATATATATATATATATATAGTATAAAAATATAGATACACATTTCCTGGCAAACATCTCTTCAAAAAGTGGCGTCGACATGTGACGGTAAGTCAAACCAAAGAATAAAAACGCACATAACATAAAGTACTTTTTTAAACGAAGACATGGTCGTTCTAACTTTGTCAACTGAAAAGCAATGCCCAAAAGACATTTGGAAAAAGCGTACAATTTCGAATTGTGCACTTCTTTTTGAGGGCAACTTTGATATGCTAATTGTTTATCTTGAGTTTTTTTATATCAATGTGTGTATTTCGCATATTTTGACACTCGCTCGCTCGTTGTAAAGGAAAAAATCCGAAATCCCGAAATTTGTAGTTACATTACAAAAACAAAACACATTTTTTTGCAATTATTAACTTATTTTAATGTTTCATGCTACGGAACCCTCGGTGTGCGAGTCAGACTCGCACTTGTCCGATTTTTTTTATTAGTTAAATATTAAACTTGCCGTGAAATTGACTTAGATCGATATAAATTAACTTACATTGAATTGAATAAAACAATTGCATTTAATTCAATTAATTATTGATAACAATTAAATTGAATGAAATTTTTCAGGGCGTTAAAACTGAAATGCAACAACGCATTACACCCGGACCTACACGGCCACTACCGGGAGGCGAAATATACTCAAACAAAACACCACTGGTGGTGGAAAGCTAACAGAATATTTAATCAACTACAATGTACTATGGGTCATACAGGTTAGTAATACTAGGCGGTAAGGTTTTAGGTTCGGGCCCCGGTTCGGGACAAGTATAGTTATTGAACCCTTTTTAACCCACTGATAGGGGGTGGACCTCTCTTTAATACAAGTCCACCACGCTGGTCATAAGCGGGCGGCCTGAGCGTGTCTGCAGACAACTCGCTAGGTTCTCTCAGACATGCAGGTCTCCTCACGATGCTCTCCTTCACCGTAAGGCAAGTGGTGATCATGTTGGAAATGATTCGCACATGAATATATCAGAGGTGCGAGAGTTTTTTAAGAGACGCGATACTACTGAGCAACTACTGCCTTTTTGGATACACTTAAAATTCCCAAAGAATAAGAAAAAAAACGTTATAGTGATTTAAAATTCAATGAACTCTTTTTAGTAAAAAATTATAACTAAATATTAATAATTAAAATATATGTTTATAGGTATGGTGGTTTTTCTAGAAGAAGATCACTATGTGGCAGAAGATTTTATTCACATGCTTCAACTCCTTCGTTCGACAGCGGATAAAACTTGTCCGCAATGCGAAATATTATGTCTCGGGACCTATCTCAAGACCTATCAGTACCACAGTAATAGTGATAAGGTAATGCATTAGTTTATCAATTTATCAACCGTTGTCAACCGTTATCAATCTTGGTTGATATTTGTTTTTTTTTATAGTTTTGCAATGTTTACCAATAAAGTTTCATTTTGATTAAGTTCAGTTGTCTTTTGAGAGTAAAGTAAAGTAAAAATAAATATTTATTGCCTTTAATTATGTATTTAATTATTACATATCGAGGGTACAAAAGAAAAAAAATCTATATAAAATTAATAATATTTTATTTGTACCTTATTTTCGTATCAATGCAAAATTTAAGCACATTTTATGAGATTATAATTTTTTATAATGTGACACTGTTTCAAATTTTTTTCTTATGTGCCCTAAATAAAAAAAACTGGTGATTATATCCATTTATGTTGTTTTTTTATGTTTTTTCATCAAAGTTTTTAATTGAAAATAATTTTAATGCTTAATATCAAAGCTTGGCGTCTATGTGCTGTGATTGATAAAAAACGGCTTTTTTAATATTTTTTTTCAACATGGCGGATAGACGTAAGTGATTTGTGTTCTCATTTAATGTTACACTCATTCATTCATTATAATTTGTTATTTCAAAACATGCTTACAAATAAAAACACTTAATTTAAAAATATACTACACTTTTTTTTTGTACACAACTTTTATAAATAATATATTTTTTAAACTATGCAAGTTAGTTACACAGCTGTTGACGTCAATTTATGACAAATATAACTTACGTCGTTGAGAGATAATATAATTTATCGCTTTTTGATAATAAAAAAAACTTACAAAAATTCAAATTTCCAAATACAATTTTTTCTCTTTTTTTTGGTTTTCTTTTATATTTTAATAAAATAAGAGTTCAGGCAACTGTACAAAAAATCGCGATTTTAATATAAAACAGAGAAAGAAGCAGCTCACTCTTAACTACATACAACAAGTGCGAGCGGTGAGTGAAGAGAGAAGAAAGAGACAGCAAGAGTGGAACTATCAAGTCTATCCGAATCTCTATTCGAGTACTCAAAAGGTTCAAAAAAATATAATTTCTAAATTTTTTTTTTCAATATTACCTTCCTTTCGATGTAATCTAGATAATGGTTGTGGTTTTAGCTTTTATTTTTTAAATTTAGACTTAAAAAAATGGATTTTTTGAAAAAATTTTACTCGTAAACGGAATGATATAGAAAAAATGAGTTTTTTTTTTTTCATTTTTGTAATATACTTTTTTTTATTTTCTACTATATTTTTTATATTATATATTTTAAATATAAAATCTTCGTAATGCATGCGAGCTGTAATTTTGCTAGGCTTTGAATGCACTTTAGTTTGTTATGCACGTAACGACTGAAAAAATACAAGAAAAAAGACAATTGTTTTTCTTATATTTTATGTTCATTTCTTAATTTAAATCTGATAATGTAAACAAAAAATGTTACGTTTTATCAAAATTAACTATTTCATTATTTATTGATTTTAATATGTTTTCTTATTTCAATTATATTAAAAAAAAGGTTATTTATAAAATACTTATTTAGAATTAAATTAAAAAAACTGAACTTTGGACCTCACGGAAATAAGCGGCAAAATATTCGGGTACAAAACACAAAATAAATGTTTTGAATGAATTTACTTTTCACACTTAACAAAAAAAATATAAATATAACAATTTATCTAATATATATATATATATATATATATATATATATATATATATATATATATATATATATATTTATTTATTTAGGTTTGAGTTAGGTAACGATAGCAAAAAAACCTTATAAATAATAAGTAATAGTAAGTTCAATTTGTGCATTGATTATTTTTTGGAAAATTTCATTGTCTGTCTGTGACCGCATTATGAGAGAACCACTAAATACAGATTTTGATTAAATTTGGTATGATGATAGCTGGTTATCCGGATCATCATATATTCTATATAAAATACTTTTTATTGCGGAAAATATCTCATTTCTGAGAAATCAATTCTAAACGTTATAACGTAACTAGGAACGAACCCGAGCGGAGCGAGGGTGAGTCGCTAGTCTTAAATAAATTTCATATCTACTTTATAAATAACCTTTTCTGAACGTTAATTTTGATCTCATAAGAATGGTGATAGATAAAAAATAAATAAATCCTAATAAAGCATTTTTTTATTTATACACTTCTAAATTCCGTTTGTCTTTTGGCACAGAACCCTAAAATATTAAGCCGGTTTCATAAACGTTTTTTTAAAGGTTAAAAAAAATCATTCTTCTGAGTTTTAAACATTTTGCATGCGCAAATAATAAATTAGTTTGATGCGTCTTAAAGCTTGTATAGTAGCTTAAATAAGTAGTTAAAGTAGTTAAGTAACTTTTAGATAGTTTTTTTTATTGTATAGATTAAAAATAATTTTATAGTAAATAGATAGATGCTTTCCTAATATACATACTCTTTTATTTTTAACCATGTAAGATTTTAGTTTGGGCTTATGATTCAAATAAACAGCCCACAAATATTTTAAAAATCAATTTATACATCAAATTATACAATATATCAAATAGTGTTTATTAATGTAATAAAATAAATGTTTCTAAAAATATATAGCTTTCTGTCACATGATTACAGACATTTTTTTTAATGTAACATCTGTCAAAATCATTTGTCATGGATTTAATATGCATTTACTACAGCTTATATATTACTACAACTAACCCGTTTCAATACATGTAACAAAAACATGACTAATATTTCTGCGCAGACAAGTGAGGGGCTGCCATATTCAAAAATTAAATATTTTACTTTTTTTTAAGGTGGAAATAACACCGTGGCACTCAAGTATGCATAACATGGGAATGGTTTTCAATAGGACTGTATGGGAAAGTATCATGGCGTTAGAGGATCAATTTTGTGCGTACGATGATTATAATTGGGATTATTCATTGTTACATTTATCCCAAAATAGACCGGGAAGGGAGAAATTCAAAGTTATACTGTGTAAAGGTCCACGGGTCTTCCATATAGGCGAGTGGTGAGTATTTTTTTTATTTTTTTTTTCTAAATATTTTCAGTGGCCATAAATAAATTGTGATATTTCAACGGGGTTCTTTTTAAATTGTAACTACATTAAGATTTAAAAAAATGTGTTTTTTATTTTATTTCAGAATAACAACTCACTTTTCCGCTATTTTAAAATCAGTTTAATTTTTCGTTAAAAATACATTGTTAAAGGATTATAGTGTTCATATTTTATGTAATAATGATTTAAAAATTGAGATAAGTAAATATTTTTGTCTTGAATCTTTTTTTTTTAATTTGCATTTAATTCATTGAGATTAGTAAATGTTTTTGCCATGAATCTATATTTTTTTTAATTTGCATTTAATTATTTATCCTAATTAGGAGATAAAAGAGGCTATTATTAATCCTTGTTAGACAAAATTATATTTTACATATATAAAGCTAAGAAATATGGGGAAATGACATATCTATTATCTATAATCTACACATTACGTGTCTCTCATAGCTATATTTTTCGGTTTTCTATTAGCCATAACGATCATAGAAAATCAGCTTGTCCAAATCACATAGTTAACACTGTCACAAAAATATTTTTGATTCATCGAAATGAAATCTTATTTATATAAAAAAGAAAGTCATTGTTTCTCTGTTTTTATCTTACCAATTTTTTTTAATTTAATGTTATTTTTTATTTTTTAGCGGTTTCCACCACAAAAAGTCTAATTGCAACGCATCGACAGTCATAAGTAAAGTACAAAAGCTACTGCAGGATGCTAAGCCCTATCTGTATCCGTACAGAGTTACGGCTACCATCAGTGCGGGGGGTGCGAAACATAACAAGAAATTGACTAAAGGGAACGGGGGATGGGGTGATTTGAGGTAAGTGGATGTATAAAACTTCCCTGTGGTTTAATTTTTTTTTATTTAATTTATTATTAATACTTTTTTAGATTTACGCGAATATTTGAATGTTATCGAAATTCTTCGCGGTTTTTTTTTGGTTTCTCACGTTCCGAATGCTTTCAGCCATCGTGGTCACGGAGAGATTGTAGCCTAGTCTCTAGATGGTTTTATTTAATTTAATAATAATTATTATAGTTTTTTTTTCAATTTCAATAAGTAAAAGTAAACGATGGAAAAATGACGCCTCTGAAATTTTTCTTTTCAATTAAGCGTTAAGCTTATAGATTATTATTTTTTATAAAAACCTATAATGTAAAAGTAAAAATAATGTAGGTCAGGTCGTTAGTAGGTTAATTCGTATTTTTATTTTATTTTATAAGCAAATATTAAAATTTCTATATTTTTTTACGACAGTTCACTCAGTTTGTAGTGGGTTCGAGTCCCGCTGGGGGCATTCATTCGTGTGATGAGCACGAATGTTCGTACTCCATTCATGAGTGTTTATAGTCAGAATAGGTATATACTTAAAGTTCAACTGTACAAATATCGACTATCTGGTATCCATAACACAGGCCTCGTAGCTTACAATGGAACTAGATGTCGCTGTGTGTTAATGTACCAACATATTTATTTACTACTATTTTTTAATATTTTTTCCAGAGATCAAGAGCTATGCACGAATATGACAAAGATAGGTCGTGAAATGAGAAAGTATATTTACTACGCGTAACTAATGCTTCTATTTATTTACACTCGTATACCAAAAACTAACCGAATATGATATACTTGTTAAAAAATAATATTTCGACGGCTATTTTTTATTACTTTTGACATTTCCGTCCGCCATTTGCTGTTTTGTTGACGGTTTTTTTTTGTACAAGATGTTTACTATTTTCAACTGTTGGACTGATCCAATTAACCAATTTTATTTTAAGGCACATCAGTCCAGATATTTTTCAATAAATTATAAACATATATACATAAAGATAAGTCATTCTTCAAACAATTGCCATTTTTTTAATTTTTTTTTTATATTTTCCATTTTGATTTCTTATTAGTACGTTTTTTTTATATTGATAGATAAAACATCCGTAAGGATTATATTTTTTTTAAACTAGAACAAAAAAGAAATCATGCCAATTTCACTTAATAAGCAATTGATTTATTATCTATGGTATTAAAAAGTAGCTGTCAAAGTATTATGAATATGTATAATGTAAGGTAAATTGTTATTTTTCATAAAAACCGAACGGTGCTTCGATTCAAAGTTACTAATTGTTTTTTTTTTTGAATAAGTTTTCTAATAAAAATAGACTATATATAAATTATTTTATATACAAATTGGTAAGTTGAGATGGACTTAGTGATATTTTGATTTGGTTATCATACGTTGTTCGATTCTTGGTTGATATAAAACCTTTTGTTAATCTAATATTTCCATCTTAATTTATCACCGGTATAATATCGTTGTCTCTCTTACTTTGGTTATGCAGGAAAAGGATAGAAATAAGGGATTTGAGTTAATATAATATAAACAACAAGAACTTTACAAATTGTAGTCGAAGATACGGACAAATAATTAATAAATAACTGTTTTGTATATAATGGATATTATTTATTTGTGCCATGTTTTTTTGGCAGCTTTTGTCATTTTTATCATATGTTTTAATGTATGATATGCTCTATTCGAAAAAAATTTTTGTTAAAAGACAAAATTTTGCATTTAGTCTTATTTGCGTTCATTTTTTTAAATGTGAGTGGATATTTTAAATTTATACTCATTGTTTATTTTTTATAAAACATTGCCATGAAAAAAATTAATACAAATTAATTTTTTGTCCTACATAGGAGAAAAAATCTTTCAATTTTCATTTTATTTTTTTCATCATAATATATCGTCCATAGATCAAAAAATGTACTTATAACTAACAATAGAATGTAAATATATATATTTTTTGTCTCGTTTTTAAGTAATTTCAGTATTTATTAAAATTAGTATTATTTGATTTGAAAATGCAACTTTATTCCTGAATGAAAAAAATTGTACGAAAAAACAATGTATTTTATCCATATATCTAGTACTTTATGTTGCTAGCAACCAAAAGTGCAAATGTCATGGAATGAGAAAGACTGCATATTATATCTATCTCTTTTTAGTTAAAAAACCTTTTTTTTTTAATGTGGGGAAATGCATTTACACATACCACCTCGGCATACATACAGGTGATTATGTTGAATTCACCGGCTAGAAAAGTCAGTACTACCCACTAAAACCCAACAGAACCTCCCCTATCTTAATGGGGCGTCGCAGGATCGCTTACGCACTCAACCACGACGCCCCAACGGCATGTCTTCCAAAGCAGACCACAACAAGCATGGGATTGCTTCCACAGTCCATTCTGCTGTCAGAAAACTACCAGGAGCAACCCGTATGGCACACCACCCACAGAGGTTGGCCACCTCCCAGTGCGTTTTTTGGCTTCGAAGTTAATGAAACCTGACTTTCGTATGTAATTTCGGTGACAATCACGGTTCCATAGAGCTAGCCCGATATTGGGGCCAGGAAGTGAGACAAAGGAACTGCTCGAATATATAACAAATTTGATAAATTGAAGGTTATTTCTAATAGAAATGTTATTTTCTTACAATTCCAGTGAGAACATTGATGATTTAGTGATTTTAAATTTATTTCATAATTGTTTTTCGAACTCTTAACATTTAGACACCAATGTAAGTGGCATCATTACGAATAGATTGTAAGTATGATGTCCATATCTGTCTCGCTCACGCCTTGTAAAGTGTGAGGGAGAAAGAATTTACTGCAACAGCTCTAGCAACACTACTGTACTAGATATATGATTTCATTAACTAGAAATTGCACGAATTGTAACAGATAATAAATTAAAAAAAAACTTGTAATCTAATAAATTTTGATATATATGTATGTGATAAATATTAAACATGTTGACATTTTGTAATGTGGGCAACTAAGTATTTAAAAAAAAAGGTCTTAATTTAAAAAAAAAATCGTTTTAAGGATTCCAACAAGAACGTTTCGACATCGAGTATTTAATCGTTTTATCGCAGTATTTTTACTATAGTGAAATTTAAGGAATTTTAGAAGAAAAAAAACGGATTTAGTCAGTGGTTTCTTCAAAGACAAAAGATGGGAAGTAAAAAAAGAACATACAAGACCGTTTTGTAAATTATTAATAAAACTCTTTACTGGCAAGTTGCAGAACTGATTTTAACAGATATAGTAAATATTAGAAAAGAAAGACGTTTTAATTGTTACTGTTCTAAGTATTTTGTTAGTTCCAAAACCAAGCACTAGGGATAGTCTAATTACTGCGAATTATTATTATTTTTGTTTATGGCTCACTAAATTGATAATTTATCTTTCAGGAAAAATTTTTAAAAAAATCGACACCATTATACATACATACATACATATATTATAACAGACGTTTAGTAGTAAGTTTTGTGAGCACCAAACACCGTATTGTTAAAAGACGGACATATGATAATAATCTGAAAATTGGCAAATCCAAAAAACTATCTTTTAAAGGTGAGGTTTTTTAATATTGGTATATATATATATATATATATATATATATATATATATATATATATATATATATATATATATATATATATATATATATATATATATATATATATATATATATATGACGGTCTCTAAGTAACCAAGCGTTATTAGAAATTTTATTGTTTTTACAGAAGTGCTTAGAAATTTCTTTTATATCAAAATATTTGGTAAAACGAAACACTCATAAGCTTTAAACTTAATATTTATATACATATATGTTTTGTTGAATGTTTGTTTATGTATCTCATATGTTAATTATTTTATGATATTGACCGCATTTAAATAATTGCAAACTGCAATATTTAACACGAGACGCAAAAGATCATATTTATCAACTTGCTAATATATAATTTTTGTAATAATTTTACTCGTAAATAAAAAAAAAAAGAATCCCAAAAGCTACATTTTGAAGACTTCAATTGAAAAAAGAACACCATATATAGATTTTTTCACACTTGAAAGTCATATTTTTGTGTCTTTTTGAAACTTTCAAGTACATATTACTCTTTTATTTGGTGTTACTGAAAATAAAAAATAAAAAAACAAATTGTTTTTTTTTCCTTATTTATTATATGAATGTTTACTTAAAGACCGGTCTATTTTATATAAATGCGATGGAATATAACAGCAACGTGTCTCGATTCAAAGACTCCACTAAGTTTTATCTGTTTTATATTTGAGTATTTTAATTTTTAAATAGTTTAAACATCAAAGTATGTATTATACTTTGATGTTTAAACTTAAAGTCTTATATTGTAGGTTTCTTATAATTAAAATTGCACAATAATGTTATCTGTCGTAATATCAGATTTAAAAAATGAAATAAAAAAAACAATGTTATTAGTTTTGCTTAATTTGGCTTTTTAGAAGAGTTTATTTCATGATCTTCTATTAAGAAAAACAATATATTTGTAATTTCATCGTTCTATTTTTTTTATATCAAATCTACAATATACGGTCTTAACAACTTTTCTATGAATTTAATAATTATTTATTAAGTATTTAATTTTATTTAAACATGTTTTCTGTGAATTTTTTCGATGTAACTTAATATTGTCACGCTTCTAATATTCGTTAAAAACTGTATGCAAAAATGCTAGTCAATATGGATTTGATAATTTTTTATATGAAACCTATTTTCCTTTGGCTAAATAGTTGAGTTGCTAAAAAAATGTGCGAATAACACCAAAAAAAAAAACGAACTCGAAAACCTTATATATATAGTCTGTCTCTTTCGCACACAACCTATTGACAGTTACAAAATGTCTACCTCAATAATTTTGACAGCTTTCGTCTCTCTTTATTATTGTAACTGATTTTTTTTAAATAAAAAATTGTCAAATCTCCAAAACGCAACTATAATACGCATCCAGTTGAATGTGACAGCTTAAAATTAAAGGAACGTTTGTATTAAAAAACAACGAAATTAATATATTTGTTTTATTTTCCCTGCACCATAAATTGCTTTAAAAAATAATTATTCCTAACACCATTAGAAGAAATCTAAAATTATTAATAATTTTTAATATTTAACTTATAAAAGCTATAATTATATTATATTTGTATATAGATTTAATTTTCTTAAAAATATATTTTTTTTTAAATTAATCTCCACTTATTTCAGCTGGCAACTCTTTTAGAGGTACTAGTTTTGGCGGGTCTTGGCTGTCACACGCACAATAACAGTTCTTGCTATTTTTTGGTCCTTGAGGCAAAATAAGAAGTTTTAAATTCATATTTACTTGTAGAGCTTTCATATTATCTGAAAAAAAAATTAAATAGATATAATGTTTTTCAATTAAAATGTCTCTTGATATCCATAATGATACGTTTGGCTCGGTTTATAGTGTACTTGCTGTGCCAAAGGTCGCGGGTTTGAGTCCCGCTGGGGGTATTTGTGTGATGAGCACGAATGTTTGTACTCCAGTCATGGATGTTTATATTTATAATATGTATGTATTTAAAGTTATATATGTGTAGTGTATAAACTCTCTGGTATCCATAACACAAGCCTCGTAGCTTACCATGGAACTAGGTGGTACTGTGTTAATGTCGTAACATATTTTTTTTTTTTTTTTAATATATATTTTATTTTATAATAATATATGACTACACTATACTACTATATGTAGATATATTTGAGAAAAACTATTGTTTTATTTCAATCAGTTCATAAATAAAAGTTATTTAAAGAATAACCTAAGGACGAACCCGAACGAAGCGAGGGTGAGTCGCTAGTTATCAATATACCTAAATATCTCTTTTGTCCTAATATGTGGTAATTATAAGAGCTTGGAGTCAAAAATAAAGTAAAATTATTTAAAATAACTGTCCATAGGGCGTTATAAATAATAATGCGTTCTTAAATTTATTATTCACTAATGATTGACAAATAACATATTGGAAAATGATTTTGTACTGTGTATTCATAGATGGCGCTGCTTATAATTTATAAGGTTTCGGACAAAGATGGTTAATAACACTGAAATTAGGTTTATTTTACATAATTTTAGAACACGTGTATTTATAAAATAAAATAGTTTGACACATTGGGGATCATCATTTGCCACCTCTTTTCAGCAAAACTCCTTATCAAGCCGGTGGTAGCTTCCATGATTTAAAAAATTAAATGGATGTTTCAAAAGAACTGAATATAACATTGTCTTAGAGCATATGCTCTTGAACTAATAATAGTTTCAATGGTTAATATATATAGGACTGGAATCTGGATTTTGCCGATTGTTAAATTCAGTAGTTGTTAGATCGTGACCTGAGTTCTAGGTCTGAGCGTGACTTGACAAATTATTTGTACGCATTATGGCGATAAACCTAACAGAAAAACAGGCCGATCAATAAGATCCGAGGCCGATAACGTATTTATCGATATTTTCTCGCAACATCGTGACATAGCTTTTGTAAAGTACCTAGATATTTTACATCTGCCCGGAACCTTTAGTAACTGATCTACTTATACCTGGCAGGGTGAGTCAGTTTGATTGCCAAATCACGAAGATATGGAGACGCATTCTAACAAAGGCATCATAAAGTGTTCTGAGTTACAGTTAGATACAGTTTGTTATTATTCCAAAGAACCATCTACTGTTAAGTAATTTAAGAGCTGCTGCTGTTAAATTACTGAAGTTCATCCGATGATATGTTAAATTATGCGTAAGTATACAAAATAATAGCTTGAATAACAAAATCATACCTCTGTTCTCTGGAGATAGACTAGTTTTGTTACCAGGCGCAGTCGGCTGTGATCCTGATCCTGATTGACTTTCATTTCTTGAAGTTTGTGTAGAGTTGGTGCTAGAATCTAAATTATTTTTTGGTTCTGGTTCGAGTGAGTCTTTAGAACTAATTTGTGGTTTAGATTCAGAAATATCAGGAGTTTTTTCAGAAACAGGTTCTTCACAAGGTTCGGGAGATGAAGATGGGGAATTTTGTTGAGAAGATTGTTGTTGTGAAGATGTATCTAATGAGTTTTCGTTAGGAGATTGTGGTTTAGTAGGTGATGGTTCCGAAGAAGGTGTTTCTGTAGAAGGTTCTTGTTGTGAAGATGAAGAAGTTGAGTTTTGATTTGAAGACTGAGGTGATGGGTTTTGTTTAGGTAATTCTTGATCAACAGGAGGTAATTGGGGTGGTGCTGTCTGATTTATAATTGGCGATTCTGTAGAAGCTTGTTCTGCTAGTTGTTCTACAGAAGGAGATGGTTGCTTTTCTGAAGAAGATTTGTGTTGTGTAGGAGCAGTAATTGGGCTTTGTTCAGGAAACTGTTGCTCACTAGGGGATGAAGGTTGCTTAACAGGTTCTTGCTTATTTGGAGATTCTGAAGGTTCTTTTGCAGGTGGTTCACTAGAAGGAGATGTCTGTTGTTGTGGAGATGCAGGTAGGGAGTTTTGCTCAGGAGATTGTTGTTCACTAGGAGTTAATGGTTGTACTGGCTTTTCTTTATTTGGAGACTCTATTGTTGTTTGTTGCGTAGGTTCTCCAGGAGATGTTTTTTGTTCTGGAGATGCAGATGATGTACTTTTTTCAGGAAGTTGTTGTTCACTTGGAGATGATGAAGGTTGTTTTAGAGGTTGTTCCCCGGAAAGATGTGGTTGTTGTCCTTGTGATGGCTGTTGATGTGCAGATGTAGGTAATGAGTTTTGTTTAGGTAATTGTTGTTCACTAGAAGGTAATGTTTGTTGTTCTGGCTGTTTTTTATTTAAGGATTCAATTGGTGATTGCTGTACTGGTTGTTCTTCACAAGAGGATGTTGTTTCTTCTGAAGATACAGGTGATGTCTTTTGTTCAGAGGGTTGTTGTTCACTTGGAGATGTGAAAGTTTGTTCAGTAGGTTTTTCTTTGGAAAGAGATGGTTGTTGTTCTTGTGATGGCTGTTGTGGTTTAGATGCAGGTACTGAGTTTTGTTCCGGTGATTGTTGTTCACTAGAACGTGATGGTTGTTGTTCTGGTTGTTCTTTATTTGGGGACTCTATTGGTGATTGTTGTACAGGTTGTTCTCCAGAAGAGGACGTTGTTTGTTCATCAGATACAGGTGATGCATTTTGTGTACTTGGAGATATGGAAGTTTGTTCTGTCGGTTGTTCCCCGAAAAAAGATGGTTGTCGTTCAGGTGATTGTTGATCTAGTTTTTCTCTTTTTGGGGATACTGATTGATCTCCAATAGAAGATGTTTGTTGTTCCGGAGATGCAGGTGCATATGATGTGCTTTGTTTAGATGATGGTTGTTGTATTGGCTGTTCTTTATTTGGCGATTCTATTGATGATAGTGGTGTATGTTCTTTCGTAGAAGGAGATGATTGTTGTTGCTCTGATGTAAGTGATGAACTTTGCTTAGGCGATTGTTGTTCAACAGTAGGTAACGGTTGCTGTAGTGAGTGTTCCGTTTTTGAGGAATTAAAAGAAGGTTGCCCTTTAGAAAGAGATGGTTGTGGTCCTTGAGTTGGCTGTTGTTTTACAAATGCAGGTTGTGGGTCTTGATTAGGTGATTGTTGTTTATCAGATGGTTGTTGTCCTGACTGTTCTGTTTTTAGTGATACTGACTTAAGTTGCTCTGCAGGTTGTTTTTCAGAAGAAGATGGTTGTTTTTCCAGAGATGATCGTTGTTGGACAAGTGCCTGTGCTGAATTTCCTTCAGATGATTGTGTTTCCTCGGGGGATGAAGAATGTTGTTCTGGCGTCTCCCTTTTGGGGGATGACGATTGTTTCCCAGGTTGATCTTCAGGAGGTGGTGATTGTCGTTCTGGAGATTGTTGTTCATCAGAGGGTTGTTGTCCTGACTGTTCTGTTTGTAGTGACTTAGGTTGCTCTGTAGATTGTTTTTCAGGAGAAGATGTTTGTTTTTCCAGAGATGATTGTTGTTGGAAACGTGCTGGTGGTGAATTTCCTTCAGATGATTGTGGTTCATCGGAGGATGAATGATGTTGTTCTGGAGTCTCCGTTTTCAGGGATATCGGTTGTTTTACAGGTTGATCTTCAGGAGGTGATGATTGTTGTTCCGGAGATTGTTGTTGTTGCAGAGATGCACTTGGTGTGCTTTCTTCAGGTGATTGTTGTTCATCGGGTGATGATGGTTGTTGTCCCGTCTTTTCTGTTTTTGAGTAATACCAAGAAGGTTGCTCTTTAGAGAGAGATGGTTGTGGTTCTTGAGAGGGCCGTTGTTTTATAAATGCAGGTTGTGGACTTTGCTTAGGTGATTGTTGTTCATCAGAGGGTTGTTGTCCCGACTGTTCTGTTTTTAGGGACACTGACTTAGATTGCTCTACAGGTTGTTTTTCAGGAGAAGATGATTGTTTTTCTAGAGATGATTGTTGTTGGACAGAGGCTGGTGGTGAATTTTCTTCAGGTGATTGTGGTTCGTGGGTGGATGAGAGATATTGTTCTGGCGTCTCCGTTTTCGGGAATATCGGTTGTTTTACAGGTTGATCTTCAGGAGGTGATGATGATTGTTGTTCCGGAGATTGTTGTTGTTGCAGAGATGCACTTGGTATGCTTTGTTCAGGTGATTGTTGTTCATCGGGGGATGATGGTTGTTGTCCCGTCTTTTCTGTTTTTGAGTAATCCCAAGAAGGTTGCTCTTTAGAAAGAGATGGTTGTGGTTCTTGAGATGGCCGTTGTTTTATAAATGCAGGTTGTCGACTTTGCTTAGGTGATTCTTGTTGGACAGAGGCTGGTGGTGAATTTTCTTTAGATGATTGTGGTTCATCGGTGGACGAGAGATGTTTTTCTGGCGTCTCCGTTTTCGGGAATATCGGTTGTTTTACAGGTTGATCTTCAGGAGGTGATGATGATTGTTGTTCCGGAGATTGTTGTTGTTGCAGAGATGCACTTGGTATGCTTTGTTCAGGTGATTGTTGTTCATCGGGGGATGATGGTTGTTGTCCCGTCTTTTCTGTTTTTGAGTAATCCCAAGAAGGTTGCTCTTTAGAAAGAGATGGTTGTGGTTCTTGAGATGGCCGTTGTTTTATAAATGCAGGTTGTCGACTTTGCTTAGGTGATTCTTGTTGGACAGAGGCTGGTGGTGAATTTTCTTTAGATGATTGTGGTTCATCGGTGGACGAGAGATGTTTATCTGGCGCCTCCGTTTTCAGGAATATCGGTTGTTTTACAGGTTGATCTTCAGGAGGTGATGATGATTGTTGTTCCGGAGATTGTTGTTGTTGCAGAGATGCACTTGGTATGCTTTGTTCAGGTGACTGTTGTTCATCGGGGGATGATGGTTGTTGTCCCGTCTTTTCTGTTTTTGAGTAATCCCAAGAAGGTTGCTCTTTAGAAAGAGATGGTTGTGGTTCTTGAGATGGCCGTTGTTTTATAAATGCAGGTTGTCGACTTTGCTTAGGTGATTCTTGTTGGACAGAGGCTGGTGGTGAATTTTCTTTAGATGATTGTGGTTCATCGGTGGACGAGAGATGTTTTTCTGGCGCCTCCGTTTTCGGGAATATCGGTTGTTTTACAGGTTGATCTTCAGGAGGTGATGATGATTGTTGTTCTGGAGATTGTTGTTGTTGCAAATTTGCACTTCTTATGCTTTGTTCAGGTGATTGTTGTTCATCGGGGGATGATGGTTGTTGTCCCGTCTTTTCTGTTTTTGAGTAATACCAAGAAGGTTGCTCTTTAGAGAGAGATGGTTGTGGTTCTTGAGAGAACCGTTGTTTTATAAATGCAGGTTGTGGACTTTGCTTAGGTGATTGTTGTTGGACAGAGGCTGGTGGTGAATTTTCTTCAGATGATTGTGGTTCATCGGTGGACGAGAGATGTTTATCTGGCGCCTCCGTTTTCAGGAATATCGGTTGTTTTACAGGTTGATCTTCAGGAGGTGATGATGATTGTTGTTCCGGAGATTGTTGTTGTTGCAGAGATGCACTTGGTATGCTTTGTTCAGGTGACTGTTGTTCATCGGGGGATGATGGTTGTTGTCCCGTCTTTTCTGTTTTTGAGTAATCCCAAGAAGGTTGCTCTTTAGAAAGAGATGGTTGTGGTTCTTGAGATGGCCGTTGTTTTATAAATGCAGGTTGTCGACTTTGCTTAGGTGATTCTTGTTGGACAGAGGCTGGTGGTGAATTTTCTTTAGATGATTGTGGTTCATCGGTGGACGAGAGATGTTTTTCTGGCGCCTCCGTTTTCGGGAATATCGGTTGTTTTACAGGTTGATCTTCAGGAGGTGATGATGATTGTTGTTCTGGAGATTGTTGTTGTTGCAAATTTGCACTTCTTATGCTTTGTTCAGGTGATTGTTGTTCATCGGGGGATGATGGTTGTTGTCCCGTCTTTTCTGTTTTTGAGTAATACCAAGAAGGTTGCTCTTTAGAGAGAGATGGTTGTGGTTCTTGAGAGAACCGTTGTTTTATAAATGCAGGTTGTGGACTTTGCTTAGGTGATTGTTGTTGGACAGAGGCTGGTGGTGAATTTTCTTCAGATGATTGTGGTTCATCGGTGGACAAGAGATGTTTTTCTGGCGTCTCCGTTTTCGGGAATATCGGTTGTTTTACAGGTTGATCTTCAGGAGGTGATGATGATTGTTGTTCTGGAGATTGTTTTTGTTGCAAATTTGCACTTCTTATGCTTTGTTCAGGTGATTGTTGTTCATCGGGGGATGATGGTTGTTGTCCCGTCTTTTCTGTTTTTGAGTAATACCAAGAAGGTTGCTCTTTAGAGAGAGATGGTTGTGGTTCTTGAGAGAACCGTTGTTTTATAAATGCAGGTTGTGGACTTTGCTTAGGTGATTGTTGTTGGACAGAGGCTGGTGGTGAATTTTCTTCAGATGATTGTGGTTCACCGGTGGATAAGAGATGTTGTTCTGGCGTCTCCGCTTTCGGGAATATCGGTTGTTTTACAGGTTGATCTTCAGGAGGTGATGATGATTGTTGTTCCGGAGATTGTTGTTGTTGCAGATTTGCACTTCTTATGCTTTGTTCAGGTGATTGTTGTTCATCGGGGGATGATGGTTGTTGTCCCGTCTTTTCTGTTTTTGAGTAATACCAAGAAGGTTGCTCTTTAGAGAGAGATGGTTGTGGTTCTTGAGAGAACCGTTGTTTTATAAATGCAGGTTGTGGACTTTGCTTAGGTGATTGTTGTTGGACAGAGGCTGGTGGTGAATCTTCTTCAGATGATTGTGGTTCATCGGTAGATGAGAGATGTTGTTCTGGCGTCTCCGTTTTCGGGAATATCGGTTGTTTTACAGATTGATCTTCAGAAGGTGATGATGATTGTTGTTCCGGAGATTGTTGTTGTTGCAGAGATGCACTTGTTATGCTTTGTTCAGGTGATTGTTGTTCATGGGGGGATGATCGTTCTTGTCCTATCTTTTGTGTTTTTGGGGATACATTTTGGTCTACACGTTGATCTCCAGGAGATGTATGTTGTTCCTGCGATTGTTGTTGTTCTGTAAATGGTTGTTGTTGCACAGATGCTGGTAGTGATATTTGTACAGGTGAGGTATCGGAGGATGAATGTTGTTGTTCTGGTTCTTTTATTTTTGAGGATACTAAAGAAGGTTGTTTTACAGGTTGCTCTCCAGATTGAGATGGTCCTTGTTGTTCAGACGCAGATTGAGAGTTTAGTTCAGGCGATGGTTTTGTAGGTGTTTCTGAGTTGGGAGATGCAGAGGAAGATTGTTCTCCAGAAGGAGATGGTTGTTGTTCTGAAGAGATAAGAGGAGGTCTTTGACCTCGTGTAAGTTGTTGATTTAGATGTTTATTATTTGGAGTGACTGTGGGAGATTTTTTTGTAGGCTGCTCTTCAGAAGGATGTGGCTGTTGTACTGGAGACAGCTGTTTTTCTAGAGAAGATTGTTGTTGGTTCTGTTCTGAAGGTAGTTGTTCAGGAGTTGATGTTTGTTTTCTTGACTGCAGTCCTGTATTGGTATAAATTTCTTGTTGCTCGATAGGCGTTTGTTGATTAGGACCACTTTGGGTGTCAGGAGATCCTGATCCATATGAGTTACTATAAGAATTTGAAGAACTTTGTGACCATGAATAATCTTGGTCGCTTCTTTGGTTGCCAGGTTTTCTTTGTTTAGTAGGATAACGGAAAATTGGTTCAAATATTATTGGCGTTATTGGGACAGATGTTATTGGTGCTGATGTTATTGGGGCAGGTGTTATCGTTGCAGATGTTATTGGTGCTGCTGTTGTTAGTGCAGGTGTTATAGGTGCATGTTTTATTGGAGCAAGTTTTGTAGTTGTAGTTGTTGTAGTCGCTGTTTCGCGCCTGTGATGTTTCGTTTTTACATATATTATCGCTTGAAGTATATCTGTAATGAAAACATTCATAGATTAGCAATAAATTGGAATATTATTATTTATTATTTGTAATAGTCGCATAACACATACGCTACTTTTTATCCCGGAAAAATGTATGGTTCCCGTGGGATAAATTTGTTTTTGTTTTTCTAGAGGCGAACCCGAGTGAAGCGAGGGTGAGCCGCTAGCAGTAGCACAAACAGCAAATTACGCTCCTTTTTGACTTAGACAATTTTTTTGGCAAACTCAGCCTTTATTATTCTTTAGTCTGAGAACAATATATGTATATAATAAACATCTCTTTAAATATGCAAATTTTAAATAATATAATAAAAAAATTTACCGCTTTGCTCCGTCGCTGCTCTCAATGCCGCTATAGCTCCAATTGGTTCTGAATCATAAATGAAATTAGGTTACAATTTAGAAATAACTAAATCAATTCTTTACCCGAGGCGGGAATCGAACTTAGGACATAGGGATAGGACGATGACACTAGACCAACTAAATTAAAATGGACAGCGGTAATTAAAAAATAAAATAGACAGTCATGGGGACTGCTGACAGAAGTGAAAACTTATAACTGTGTTTTTTTTTTTAATTTTTAAATCAATTATAGTATGAATAATTAAAATTTCATAATTTGTAAATTGAAATTATCATTAGTCTGGTTTTCACATCCATTGGCACTACGAGCAATAATTATTTAACATTTTGATATAGTTTATTTATTAATTGTAACGTATGACGTTGCGTGTCGCAAGTCCGCGCGGGACTGAGTCGACACGTCACATGTCACGTAGCGCGTGTCGGTGACGCGAACCCATGAGTTTCCCCCCTACCAAAAATAGCTCAACGAGGCTAAAGAAGTTTTCAGTTCAAAAATCTTTCATAGATTTAAAAATATAGATGCAGTTAATTAGTGGCAAGTTTACATATGGGTTCGAGTCCTGTCTGAAGCCAAGTAGATATTCTCAGTAACAGCCCGGAGTTGAGAAGTTGGTGGTATTTCACCCCCTTGCCTGAGGTAAAGCATGTAAAGTCGTTGTCGGGCCTGCGTTTGGTCTCTCACCGCGCGTGTCGAAGTATAGTCCCATCGGAGTGTGAGAGTGAGAGGGACAGAGTGCACTTGTATATCCCTCTCCCTCACACACTGCACTATAATGTCTCCATTCGAGTGAGAGGGATAGAGGGTGCATTTATGTGTATCTGTCTTCCTCACACGCTGCACTATAATATCTCCTGCAGTTGGCTAGTCTCAGTGAGTCTGGAGGACATTATAAATAGGTTCTTACCATTAACTCCTGTGAATTCTTGTGTGATGACAATAGCATCTTGCAACACTGAAAATATAAAATAAATAATTTTTACTATAGGAAAAACTTTAATTCCCACGGGAAAACACAATAACTGGTTCTATCCAGTCTACCTTAGAAAGGTATCTCACGCTGGCCTAAACCTTAAAAGATACATCAAAAGAATGTGCTAGAAAATTGTACGTCTTAAAAAGGCCTACAGAAAAATCCGCAATAGTATATGTCTATCTCCTAAGGTACACTCGCAATAACTATTTATATCTTTTTAAAACGTACCCAGGAACGCAAACGAGCAAAGCGACGGCATCCTGCTAATGTATAATAAGTTTATATATATTTTTACTTTATCTCTCTCGAAAGCTATTCGAGGAGACCAAGTTACATATTTCTTTTTCTTTCGTCATCAACTTCAACATATGTAGTTTAATGTTGTTACATAATCATACGTACCATGGGATTCGAACCCGTGAAACGAATCTTTCAAATGGTCGATCACATAATACAATTGAATAATTTTATTATCTACTTACAGAATCGAGAGCTCAAACTTGTAAAAGCTTCGAAGAACTTGATGAAATCTGGAAATAAAATGTATAAATTATAAAAAAAATATATAAATTATTATCTATTAATAACAAAAATAGTAATAATAAATAAATAATATGATTTTACTTCGACCGGCTAAACTTTTGATAAGATTTCGTAGAGTGTAGGTAATACCTGCTATAATACATTGGGTTATGTGGATTATTAATATCAAATGGATAAAGAAGAATTTTTCTTTTTCAAAAAAAAAACCATATTTTTAATTTATTACGTTTCTAACGTCTAGTATAGATTTCTCAGAGATGAGATATTTTCCCGCAGTAAAAAGTATCTTATATGTTGATCCGGATACACAGCGTCGTCCATACACACAGACAGACAGACAAAAATTCTAAAAACTATAGATTCCTTTTTATTATACATATATGTATAGCATAACGGACCCGGAAGGCAGACGTAGACCCTACCAGACTTCATTTTGTCGAAAAATAAAAAAAAACAGCGCCATCTACCGAGTCCGAAGCTAAGAACCATCTAGAAATTCTAGACCATGATAAAATACACAAAAATATTAATCAAAATTAATCAAGTTATTACAGAAGAGATCTGAGTGTTATATATATATGTAATTAAAATTAATTTAATAAATGCGTTAAATAATAATAAAAAACAGCGTCATATTTGAATTCAGACGATAAATACTATATAAAATCTGAATTAATATAATGGCCACAAATAATGTACATTACGAAATAAATAAATTATTTTTATAAACATTTTCTAACTCACCTATACGCACAATCTTGTGAATAATGTCGATCCATTCAAAGAAACCTGAAAGAAAAAAAATGATTGATGAGAAAAAATCGGACAAGTAAGAGTCCTAAAAAAATGGTCTGGACAGACAGACAAACAGACGGATTACAAAGTGACCTATAAGGGTTCCTTTTCCTTTTGAGGTACGGTACACTAAAAATTACAGTTATGATAAAAAAAACCATGATTTTACTGAGTTTCACAGGTCTCCAACTCACCAGCCGTTACAGCGTAAAGGCGTAACAAATATACACACATACGAATAAAAACGTGTGTGTAAACTTATGTACGCACGTGAGAAGTTATACTTCTTTGGCGTAACAGAACAAAAATAGCTAAAGATTTCATCCCGTATGTCACAACTCTCTGTTTGTAAAAGGAATGCAGCTAACTTCATCATGTCGCTTTTTGGCTGTCGGTGTGCGCGCGCATCGTAAAAATTTTACTCTCATATTTTTTTTCCAAACGTGCTAAAAGAATATAATTTCAAAAAGAAAACCCAACACGTACAAACCTTTTACTTTCAACAGCTCCCTTATTTTCTCAACAGCTAGACGAATGTTGGTCGTGTTTGTAAAGCGCTGTAAGGTTTGGAAGAAGTAAATGAAGTCGACCGAAGTATGTACTTTGATCGCCTCAATTAAAACGAAAATATCTGAAAAGAATATCAAAATAATATGAATATTCATACATTTTTACAATAAAATATAAAATTTATTTAAAAAAATAGCGCCTCACCCTTGCTTTGCTCGGGTTCGTCCCTAGGTGCCTTTAAATTGACAAGACCTTTTATTTGTTAACCGATTGAAATAAAACAAATACTAAATTTTAAGTGAAGTTTACCAGAATAATATTAATGAGTGAAAACCGAACCCAAATCGGTTAAGCCGTTTCTGAGATTAGCGCGCACAAAAGCACAGACAAAAATTCTAAAAATCATTGTTTTGGGTCCTATTGCGTTGATAAAGACCCCCAATAATCGTTTTTCTCAAATATCTTCCATGTACAGACAGCGATCAGTTACACTTTTATTATATGTACAGATATAAAACTGTGTAAGTTGGGCTTATTAAATATCATGTCATTTTACAATCGTTGAAGAATATAAATCTAAAAAAATATATTGGAATCACATATAATTTAATTTTTTATTCCATTTTTATTTTATTTATGATTCTAAAACATGACGATTTCTGTTATTTCAATAATATTTTTTTAATTTCCGCACTAAATAGAAATTAAACGAAATATGTTTTATTTTAATATTCTCAACATTTTGATTCTATAATATTTTTGGCAAAGAATTGCAAGAGCGTGTTTCTTGAAATAAATAAATAATATATACACACAGAAGAGTACTTACAGATTTTAAGTAAGCCATAAAAATATAATAAAAGACATAGAAAAGCGGTTTTTTTACAAGTAATATCTAATTCAAGAACACTTCGATAAGAGGATTTATGAAACTGAACACGGGACAGTACTATTCAATAGAATGATTTAAATCAAATCAACAAATTGATTTGTAAATATTGTTTTTAAATTTTAACTGACATTTTTTTAAAACATAAAAGATATATGCATACTCAGTCCGCCCACACTTGGCCAATGTGGTGGACTGTGGCATGATCCCCCACGTATTTAATGGAGGAACACCCACCCATCCAGACAGTGGGACGTTAAAAATGGCTGAATACATATATACATACTAATATTATAATATTAAAGTTACAAACCATTTTTCTTAGTTACGTCTACTACAATTCGCCACGCTGGACGGAGAGCTGAAAATATTAGAAGACTAATGTAAATAATTTAGTACGAAACAATTTTCCGAGTAAAAAATATATAGTGAAACAATGAGAGTAAAATATTTTTTGAACGCAATAAAATGTTTTTTAGTTTTTTTAAATACAAAAAAAGTATTTATCTATATTTTTCCTATTGTGTTTTCATAATATTTTCTTAGATTTACGCGAATGTTTGACATTATTAAATAAAACTATCTTTTCGGATTATTTCGCGGATTTATTTTGATTTTTGGTTCCCGACGTTTCGAATGCTTTACAGCATCCATGGTCACGGGAGAGACTGAGGTGTTACATGTCTTGAATGTATAGTTGTTACAGACAGCCTACCCACAATTAACAAAATGAAAGTTGCACCAATTACATTACAATATTTTTTAACTTTAAACATTTTTATAATTTTAATTATAATTGAATATGGAAAATTATTTATTTAATTTTTGCTATTATTTTTATAATTATTACAATTTTAAAAATATTAATTAGTAATCTATATTTAGTGTTGCCATTATTATATTTATAACCATAAAGAAAAATATAAAATATAGTATTAATTATTTAAGCCATATAATTTAAAAAAGTTAAAATTAATTAAGGATAATAATTTTAATTTAGTTTGCTATTATTTAAAAAAACAAATTACTAAGCAACACTATTAATATATACTTTTACAAATGAAAAATGAAAAATATTAATCAGATAAACTGTCATTTTGATCTACACAGTATGAACTTACTACATCTGCCTGTCTGTTATGTTTATATTTATTATTAGATTTTATTATATTAATAACAGGATCCCTATTGTGTTTTTTTTGTATAAAAAAAAATGGTGAAATTAAAAAATATCGTTAGATTTATTTAATGTAAAACCAATTTGCTTTACCTACCATTAGTACCGGTAAAGGAGATTAATTTCTTTAGAATATCCAACATGTCGCTCCTTCCAGTTTGTATTTGGATTTCGTTCATTATATCCAAAGCTGACACTGAAACAAAAATAAAACATTTTTAATACAGGAGATAAAAATAAAATAATATCGAATAAATACAGTTTTAACATGAAATATTAAATAGAACCAAAAAAAAATTAAATCATAGATAAGAAAAGGAAAAGTTGTGTAACGTGTCTCGAAGGACCAACTCTTAATAATATATTATGTATATAATATATATGTACTACTAGCAATTTCTATCATATTGGTACTCTATTTTATACAT
Source organism: Brenthis hecate (assembly GCA_951806755.1). Lineage (NCBI taxonomy): Eukaryota > Metazoa > Arthropoda > Insecta > Lepidoptera > Nymphalidae > Brenthis > Brenthis hecate. The sequence goes on along the minus strand of OX638273.1, from coordinate 5,786,739 downwards.
AGACAACGCATATGGCCATGAATTAAATCCTATTTGTATTATAAATGTGAATGTTTGTGAGGATTCGATCACGGCAGAACGACTGAACGGATCTGGATGAAATTTGGCACAGAGATAGATTATAGTCTGGAATAGTACATAGGTTACTTTTTATTAAGGAAAAATGTACGGTTCCCGTGGGATTGATTTTTTGTCTAAGGACGAACCCAAAGCGAGTGACTGATCACTAGTAATAAATAATTTGGCCCGAAGGACCAAATTTTTATAAACAATAAATTATTACTAACTTTGTCTAAACGTCAACCCTGTAATGGATGCACTACAGTCATTCAAATCTGTAGTCTGTGTGATATCTAGAAGAGCGGCAAACACAATAAGAGGGTCTCGTTTTTTCGTGATTTTGTTCACCTTTGCCATTACTTTTATTATATCTGAAAAAAAAATTGACACTTAAATGTGATGAAATATATTAGAATAAGAATAATATCATTGAAATAGTAATTCGTATCTTCTCCATTCCACATGACATTGGCAAAGTAATCTGTGCTCAACTGGCACGCTTTGAAGACATTCACAAGATAATTGAATTGTCATTAAAATATATTCGTTTCTTATTTCAAATACAATCCAAATTCAATAAAAAATTGTTTATTTTAATTAAGAAAAAAAACCTCAGCCCTAAGAAACACTAGTAAAAGAAAGTCAGTTGAATGATTTTTTTTATCTTTAAAATGATGTATGTTTTGATTATATTTGTGGATATTATTAAAAAAAAATTGAATATATCAACTTTATTTATAAAAACATATGAAAAAAATAAATAAATTTAAAGCTTACTGTCGAGTTGGAAAAGTCGTTGAAATTCTGTCTGTACGTGCTCCAGATCAGTTTTACCTGTCAGCTGGTACAAGGTTTCTACCATCAATTTTAGACCTGAAAATTGTATTAAAATATTATAGTATAACTTACACAAAAAAAAATACAATAAATTCAATAATTTTAGACTAAATGAATAAATTGTGAAATGAAAAATAATTTAATTTTTCTAAAAAAAATATTTTTTTTTTAATATTTAATTATAATAAAAATGAATATTTTTAATTTGTTTACTATACTTTTTTAACTTTTACTATATTTTATTAAAACTTCATACTCACTAACTTGAGCAGTCTCTTGAACAAGCTCTTCTAACGCATATCTCAAATCTGCAATAGAATTAAAAAAAAAATTACAGAGTAAAAAGTGTAAAAAGTATTATCAGTATAAATTATATTCGTTTATGATTTTTAGCAAAATTTCGAATTTAGCACCGTGTATTCTTAACTGATTTTAATTACGTAAGACAATCTTATTCGAGCCAACAATTTAGTACTTAAAATTATTTTGACGACACGTTTAGCTCAGTTTGTAATGACACTACTTGCTGTGCCAGCGGTCGCAGATTCGAGTCTCACTGGGGGCATTCATTTGTGTGACAAGCACAAATGTTTGTGCTTCAGGCATGGGGGTTTATATTTATAATATGCATGTATTGAAAGTTATATATGTGTAATGTATCAACTATGTGGTATCCATAACACAGGCCTCGTAGCTTACCATGTAACTAGATGGTGTTGTTTGTTAATGTCCCAACAAAAAAAGGAGCAGTAAAGAGTCAGTCAGTCAGCAGTCGGTAAAGAACGTCAGTGTAGGAGCGTCATTCCGTAGAAAAGCTACCACTGGATCGGGAGGCAAGAAACGAACTAGGTATATAGTTAAAATGATCTAAATTATGTATATAAATAAAAATTCAATGCTGTTTGTTGGTAAGCCCATGACTTTTGAACGACTGTAATGTAATACTTTCTTAGATTTCCGCGGGTATTTGACATTTTAAATAAACTGTAATATGTTACTATAACACTCAGTTTTTTAAACAATATTATTTAAATAAAATGTAAACTTACGCGTTGCTCCAGTAACTTGTTTTATTAGATTGATGGCTTCAGAGAAACTTCTTCTTCCAACTAGTTTCGTGGAAGAAACGACAGCTTCGCCTATATCTGAAATATTTTTTTTTTGTTTTATTATTATAATATTTATATTATAATATTATGTAAGTTATTATGGTTCATTTAGAAAATTTCAAACATTTAGGAAATAAAAACGTAAAAAAATAACTATAAAAATTTTGTGAGCATAGGAAGTAAATATATCATAATAAAAATATTATAATCGTACCACTAGCTCTCATCACAGTAATGAGTTGGTTGAAAGTAGCGTTCCAATCTGAAAAATGTAATAAAAGTAAATATTTGGTAAATATAAATATTATTTATTAATTAAATATTTTTTAAGTGGTTAAATTATGCTTTCTTAGATTTACGCGAATACTTGACATTTTAAATAAAACTAATTTTTCGGATGTTTTCGCGAAAAAATCCGAAAAATTAGTTTTATTTAAAATGGTTAAATTATTTTTATTAGATGATTTTTATATGCTAATTAGTTTTAAATAACAAAACAGATAATGTTTAAAACAAAAAAGTCATATACAATTAGGACCCTAATGTCGGGATCCTTAACTTACATATATATAAAATACACGTACAATCGCAGTTCACGATAAATATAAACAATACCAATTAGTAGCTCCCGGCATTCGAATCCCTGACCTGCACTTAGAGACATACATTATTATCACTTCACTTTGCGGTCAAAAAACAGACTACTATTTTGTGCATGTATGTATGTTTGTTATCATCATCCTAAAACGGCTGGACGAATTTAGATGAAATTTTGTGTATAGATAGACTCTGACCTGGAGTAACACATATGTAAACTACAGCTAAGCACCTAGGGACGCAAATGTATTTAATAAAGTTATAAAAACATCAAAAATATTTACCAATTTCTGATCTTAAAGCTTCAAAAACGTTCGCAAATTCTGCAGGACCGAGACCTCCTGTTAACTTGTCGATTTGACGACGAACTCCATCGATACCTTGAATTTATTGGTAAGAATCAATTAGTTGAATCAATGGGTTGATTGAATCAATTCATTTAATACTTTCTTTTTTTTATGTGGTTATATATTTTATTTATGATTTGCATGAATATTAAATGACATTTTAAATATAATATTTTTTTGGACATTTTCACGCTTTATTAGATGGGTAATTTTATTTTTTGTTCCCAACGTTGCGCGCTTCAAATTGTATAAATATAGCAACCCTAATTATAATTAAGAATTACTTAAATTAAAAAAAAATAAGGAGCGTCGAAGCCACTTCTGTGTTCTTCTAAATTAATGTATAATAATTTTATAAATGGACAAGTTTTGCAATAACTATAATTTTTGAGACGTTAAAGCCTTATCTCGTAAGTCGTAACTGTGTCTGATGTTAAGCATTTGAAATATCAGGAACAAAAAAAAACAAAAAAATATAGTTTAATATGCAATCTATTTAAAATTAATTTAAAAAATATTATTTTATTACATTCTTATCATAAACGAATTAGCCATAATTCGTTCATGATTCTTATATTCTGTAATTTTAAATGTATTTAAATGTACATGTGTATTTACAGTATGTGGTAATTCTAAAATCTAAAATTCGATTATTTTACCTCGAGCATGATCGACATCGTGGTCAAAGAAATCAATGACATCAGATATACCTGAAAGAAGATATATTACATATATGTAAGTAATTAAATAAAAGTCTTATTAAAGCTCATTGAAACTGCCAAATTCAAAAAAAATGTTAAATAACGTTTGTGTGCTAAAGGCTATTATACAATAAATGATTTTATAGAAGATGGCACACCTTGGGAATGAAATGATCGCCTCCAGGCTACTTCAACTTGACAGAAATATTGTAAATTATAATTTTACTTAAAAAAAAGATAACAAGTTAATATTAGTCCCGCTGAGTTTCTTTCGCCAGTTCTTCTCAGGTCTGAGGCTTCTTCTTTCCAAACTGGTAGTAGACTCATGACGTTCAGTAAACAATTGTAATAATTTAATGCTGAATAAAATATTTTGAATTTTTGAACCCCTTAGATTTAAAAAAGATGACAAAGTTTACATTAAAATATATACTTACTCTTTCTTCCAGACATTTTTTGTAAAATTTCTACGATACCATCGAAGTTGTTATGACCAGTCATTCGTTTAACAACTTTAAATGCAGAAAAAACATCTAAAAATAAAAACATTAAATTAAAATAAATATTTCTTTAAAGATAAATAATATTTATTAAAAAAAATACATTTCCTATAAAAACTATGTATTATGTATAGTTCCGATAAATAAAAAAAGTGGTTTATCGCTTAAATATTGATAAATATTTTTTTCATTTGAACTACTTACTTGTTTCATTTGTAAGGCATTTCAAGAGTTGCACAATGATTTTTAGATCTGAAAACAAAAGAAAATGTGATTTAATAAAAAATGTATTCGATGTAATAATAAATTAGGATGAACATTTTTAGAAATTACAAAAATATTTCGTTTTATAAAAAAATAATGTTATTTTACACAATTTAATCCAGATATTTCATACACGATTAATCATTGAAAGAAGAAAAAATAATTCAAATTAATGTTAATAGATGGCGTTATATGTAATGATTTTCACCACCTTAAGGGATTATTTCCGGGATAAAACGTCTCAAAACTTCAGGTCTCAAATTATCTTCTTACCAAATTTCATCTAAATCGGTTCAGTAGATCCAGAGGTTATTACCCCCTACAACGCCACAAACTCACAAACTTTACCTCTTTATAATATTAGTATTGATTTGTTAACGATATTTGCTTTAATTAATTAAATAGGCACACCGCCTCTATCGATTATTTAGACGAACACTATATACATATTATATCCCGAATGGCAAGCGTCCATTATCTTTGCATCTATCCTTACACCTTAAAAATTTTAATTAAATCCAACTTATATTTTAGTTTACGTTTTGAAATACAAAAAAATATATATACTTACTCGAATATCCTTCAAATTTCTTACAGAAACGTATTAAGAATTTGAAACCTCTGGTCCCTTTGCAGCATTTAAGAAAGTCGTACACTTCTCTGTGATCTGTGAAAAATATTAAAAACCTTTTATAAAATTGCAACTCTGGGAGACCGCCCGATTTCACCAACATCTGTTAAGCTACCACCTACGTATGGGAACATTTAAGCTAGGGCGCTTAAATGTTCCCCTAAACTAGCCCCTTAATTAAATTTTGTTTTACCATCGTCAGAGCCCGTATTTCTAGTACCTATATTTAGGTGGCATTTTAACATTTAGGTGATCCCTAACTGTCGGTGAAACAGAAACTGTCCCCTAACAGCCCCCTAACCATGCTTAGGGGATCCCTTAAACTTAGGTGACGTTGGTGAAATCGGTCATGACTCGCACACTGAAGTTAAAGTACAGTGAAGTTCTTAGCGTTAAACTTATGAGGAGGTAATATATATATTACTAATTTTCGAACAAAACGGTTTTTTTTTCAAAAATATTTAAAACAATATTAAAAATAATAATTAGAAAAAATATTTTTGTCAACTACTAACAACTATAGAAAAAATTATAAGTCCCTAGTAGTGTTCGTTTTCAGAAATATTATACAATTTTTTCTTTCATACGCAGCTTTGAATGCAATATTAATATTAAAGCAAATTTATCTTTTTTAGACATTCTGAAGAAATTCTTATTAATTGACCAACACCAAAACATACGTCATCAATCAATACTACAACTAAATTACACTTTGAGTCAGAACAAAATGTTCCATACTAGGTACTTTTAGTTTGCATAATTTTTAAATCGATTCACCTTATTTTTACAAATTGTCTTATAAAAAATAATAAGGTTGCAATATTTAACTTTTAATAAAAAAAAATGAATAAAAAAAAACAAAAAATAAAGAGAGTTGCATTTAACCAAAGAACTAAATTAATTTAAAAATTAAAAAAAACCCCGACATGTATGACTAGGATTTGAAATTTATCATAGTGTATACTTATATAGTATTCTACTAGTCAAGCCCTTTCATTTGATATCCATATTGAGGGAGTTGTGAAAAATATGTAATCCGCCATTTTGTGGCGGCGGCCATCTTGGACCGATTTTCATCAAACATATCTAAGAACATCCCCGACTAATTCACCTTTGAAACAAAAAAAAGCAAAATCAAAATTGGTTCATCCGTTCGGGGCTACGATGTCATAGACAGACACACACACACACACAGACACGCCAATCTTATAACACCCCGTCGGGGGTTAAAAATAAAAATTAAATTGAAAAAAAAAAGCACTTACGCAATAATCCAGTCATGTTTTTAATGAACGCTAAAGCCATGGTTTCATCTGTAATTAAAGTAAAATATATTTAAAAGACAGATATGGTATTAAAAAAGTATGATATTTTTTTTAAATCATACAAGCACTTGGTATGTCGCTGGAATTGAATCCCTACATAAGTAAAAAAAAAACGAATGAACTAAATACTTTCGCATATAAAGAAAATATTCATGGGATAAAAACATATTGCCTGCTGATGCTTTTCTTGATTGGATAAAGTGGACAGTACATTGGCGAAGTAAATTGTGCCCAAATAGCACGCCTGTAAGCCACAGAACAAAGGACCTTGAGAACATTGAAAAATATAGATAGACTAGCATTGCCCGCGGCTCCGCCCGCGTTCAGATGATCAAAAACCAAATTCTTAGGTTTTACATATTAGTAGACTCTTACATTACAGTTTTAGTATTTTTTTTCAGAAATGAGACATTTTCCCACGGTAAAAAGTAACCTATATGTTGACCCGGATAACCAGCTATCATCATACCAAATTTCATTAAAATCCCTCCAGTGGTTTTTCTGTGATGCGGCAACAGACAGACAGACAAAAATTCTAAAAACTATAGATTCGGTCTCTATATCGATAATAATGTTTATTTCAATAAGATTTTCCAAAAAATATTTAATGTACAGATTCGACTTAGTTACAATTTTATTATGTGTATAGATAGATATAAAGAGAATAGATAGCTTGAACAATTATTTCATTACAAGCATTTTTCACGGTTCAACTCACGCCATTTAGTAGAATAACTCCGTTCTCGTAACTCATAGTGGGCCGTGAAATAGCTTATAACTTTTTTCATACAATAAGCTATGAAAAGCTCAAAAAAATTCAAGTTGGACCTGTATAAAATAAACTTAAAACGATCTTTTAGATATTGAAAACAATAAAAGCAATTTTATATCGGTCTCTCATACACGTTTGGTGACAATACGAAAATATCTAACGTAATTAGCATATCTAACACGTCACATTTAGTTATTGTTAATAATATATACATATAATAAAATTGTAACAAAGTCGAATCTGTACCTACATTAAATATTTTTTGGAAATCTTATTGAAATAGATATTATTATCGATACAGAGGCCGAATCGATAGTTTTTAGAATTTTTGTCTGTCTGTCTGTCTGTTACCGCATCACGAGAAAACCACTGGACAGATTTTGATGAAATTTGGTATGGTGATAGCTGGTTATCCGGGTCAAAATATAGTATACTTTTTACCGCGGGAAAATATCTCATTTCTGAGAAAAAATACAAAAATTGCATTGTAAGAGTATAATAATCTGTAAAACCTAAGAATTTGGTTTTTGGTCATCTGAACGCGGGCGGAGCCGCGGGCAATGCTAGTAATACATATAATCAATTATTTGTTCAAGTGCAAAAAAAACACGTAATTATTCTCATATGAAACTTGACACAGCTTGTTAATAAATTAGTGTAACGACATATAATACATCATTGTTAGCGGACTATTCTAAATACTAGCGACTCACCCTCGGTTTGCTCGGGTTCATTCCTAGTTACGTTTTGACGTTTAGTATAGATTTCTTAGAGATGAGATATTTTCCCGCAGTAGAAAGTATTCTATATGTTGACACGGATAACCAGCTATCATCATACCAAATTTCATCAAAATCTGTCCAGTGGTTTTCTTGTGATGCGTTCCCAGACAAACAGACATACAAAAAATATAAAAACTATAGATTTGGTTGCTTTATCGATAATAATGACTATTTCAATAAGATTTTCCAAAAAATATTTAATGTACTTATTCGACTCAGTTAGAATTTTGCTATTTATGTATAGATTTTCATATGAAACTTGACACAGCTTGTTAGTAAATTAGTGTAACAAACTTAAATACATCTTTGTTAGCGGACTATTGTACTATTATACTATAAAGAATATTATTGGAATATAGATTTTATTTACAAGTCGCCAGGACTGACTAGACCTACGCAGATTTTGTTTACAGTTGCATAGGTTTTAATTTTTTAATACTTTTTCTAAAATATAAGTAATCAAGTTACTCATAACATCCGTTATCTGCCAGTGAAAGTCCCACCGAAATCGGTCCAGCCGTTTCGGAGATTCCGAGTTCGTAAATAGAGACACAACCGAGCGAAGCGTTAAAATATAAAAGTACTAAAATAAGAAACATTTTAATTTTTTTTTAAAGAAACATATATTTCGATCACTAAATATTAATTCATTTTAAATTATATTTTTTATATTAATTTTTGATAAATGATTGAATTTGATTCTTACCTCTAAATCCTGTCAGTTCAAAGAGCACTTCTCTCAATTCATGTTGATCTAAAAAATAAAAATAATATTTAAGTATAAATTAAAACAAATTAATTCAAAAACGAGATCTTCCATAAAAAATAATTTTCCATAAAATAAAAAAATTATCATTTTTATTTTATGAGGAATTGTTTATTATTTTCATAATCCGTCATTTTAAAAAAATCTTTGCTATTCTGTTTTTCTTCTTTGTAATTATATATGTAATATATTTTATTATATCACACTGCTTTTATGTTTCTTTTTCTAATAAAAATAAAATGATTTTTTTCCAATGCAAATAAAGTAATTATTTAATTTTGTCAGAAAACCGGAAAAAGAAATTTAATTTTACCAGATATTTCTGTTATGTCCTGTAGTAATTTTGATATTGGATGTTGATTAGCTGTATTCACGCCAGCTGTAAAAAAATATGTTTTACGTACAATTTCTTACTTGTATTTATTATTATCAAACCGACATTAAAAATATAATACTACAATAAAATACAATAATAATTCAGCCACGCCGGCCAATTGCGGGCGGACTGAGCATGTCAGCAGACAACTTGCCAGGTTGTCTCAGACATGCAGGTCTCCCCACGATGCTCTCAAGTGGTGATCATGTTGGGAATATTTTGCACAAGTAACTCACAGAGGTACAATACCTAGAGCTTATAAGCTCTTTCATAAGAGCTTATAATTTTATTATTATCTTTCAATAGGGCGGTGAACGGCAATCCTAAGAATGGGGAGAGGTGGGGGCGGGGGAGAGGTGGGGTTATATTATCCATGGAAAGAACAAAAACAACTTGTATCGCTCAGGAATAATAAATCCCCTTAATAGAGAAAAAAATTCTTAGACTGCGGCTTAGACAAGATGGCAATCTACAATCGTTGAAGAATAAAAATCTAGAAACATATATGGGAATGACATATTATAATACTATGACGTTTTGACACAACTTTTAAAACTCCAAAGTACGTAAAACGTGTCTGAGCACACTGATTGACTGGTAATTTTGAAGTAATTCCTCCAAATAGATAAATTCTTACCAGGATTAATAATCCCCTGTCCATTATGATGATTATCCAAAAGTCCATGTCTGGGCCTTTCTTGATTGGAACGCACTACAGCAAGATTATGTTGACCATGTTCCTTCTGTTCTTCGTCTGACTCTTTAGATTCGGAATTCTTCCTGTATACTTCTGCTGCTTTATAAGATTCTTCTCCATTTGTCTTAAATTCATGGGATTGGTGATGTTCCGAATTTTCGTGACCGTTCCCTTCATTATGTACTTCTTGATGGGTTTCATGGCTGAAATGTCTATGATGTTCAGATTCAACTGATTGATTTTCTGTAACAAAGTATTAAGTTTTTTTTTATGTCAGATTGTTTATTTTGATAAGATAAGTAATTTCTATTACTTTAATAAAAAACAAACAAACTGATTGTTTTAAGGAGACCTACATTATATAATTACCTAACAAAATATCGAGTTTATATTTCCAGAGTTTATAAAAATGAAAATGGTGTAAATATTTTAAACTATACTTTAATAACGAGATGGCGTTGGAAAAGCACTTTTTTAACATAAAAAGAGGATAAACTCTAGTCAAAATATATTTTTTGAATGAAATTGCTTAAATAATAGGCAATATCTAGCCTAAATCGCTTCTTTTCTGTTGCACAACTGCCAGGGATGTGGGACATCTAAAACATTCGAAACTATTTATAAAATGTTTTTTCTACAAAAGTCCCATATGGATGATTTTTTTTTCAACATTTATTTGGGACCAAATACAAACTGAGCCCAATGTGTCGTCAAAAGATATTAAACGTGTACATAAAATGACATCGTGTCTGAGCACACTGATCGGTAATTTTGAAGTAAATTCTCGAAATAGATAGATTCTTACCAGAATTAACGACCCCATGTCCATTGTGATGTTCTTCGTCTGGTTCTTTAGATTCGGAATTCTTCCTGTATTCTTCTGCTGCTTTATAAGATTCTTCTCCATTTGTCTTAAATTCGTGGGATTGGTGATGTTCGGAATGTTCTTGACCGTTCATTTCGTTATGTACTTGATGGGTTTCATGGCTGAAATGTCTATGATTTTCAGATTCGGCTGATTGGTTTTCTGTAACAAGGCATGAAGTTATTTTTTATGACAGATTATTTATTTTGATGAGATAATTTCTATTATTTTTATACAAAAACAAACAAACTGATTGTTTTAAACATACCTAGATTATATAATTACCTACCAAATTATCGAATTTATACTTTCAGACTTTAGAAAATTTAAAATATGTTAAATATTTTAAACCATACACTTTAATATCAAGATGGCGTTAGTAGAGCCCTTTTTTATAAAAAGAGAGGATTAAAGGAATCTAAACACTAGTTAAAATATATTTTTTGAATGATGTGATAGTTGAAATAATAGGTAATGTCTAACCTAAGCCGCTTCTTTTCTGTTGCACAACTACCAGAGGATGTGGGACACCTAAAACATTCAAAACTACTTATAAAATCTTTTTTAGTAAAACAAACTAACGAATGGATTTCATTTTTAATATTAATCATTTGGGACGAAAAGAAAAAAAATCAAAATTGGCTAGCATTTAGCGAATATTTTGTATAATTAGTTACCATCGAACAGATCTAATGATATAGATATACTTAAGAGTTTGTTTGTTTGTTTGTTTGAACGCGTTAATCTCAGGAACTACTAATCCGACTTGAAAAATTCTTTTTTGCATTATATAGCCTGTTTATTGAGGAAGGCTATATGCTATATATCATCAAGCTACTACACAAGGGAGCGGAGCAGTACCTAATCATAACTGTCAACAAATCGGACAGACTTCCATACATTATTGTAAAACTGATGTCTATATCGGAAGTTTAAACGCGGGCATAGCCGCGAGTAGTACTGGTTTTTAATAATTTCATACAAAGAACTAGGATCAGTGTGGGAAGACCGAGAAAATAAAATGGACCTTAATAATATTACTTACAAATTAAAGTAGGTAGTTGTTCATTATTTAAATCGTCAAATTCATCTTTCGAACATGGCAGATGTACTTACTGATTAAGAAAATTGAAATTGAATTAAAATATATGTACCAATCTATATGACGACACGTTTGGCTCAGTTTGTAGTGACCCTACTTGCTGTGCCAGCGGTCGCGGGTTCTAGTCCCGCTGGGGGCATTCATTTGTGTGATGAGCACGAATGTTTGTACTCCAGTCATGGGTATATTTATATTTATAATATGTATGTATTTAAAGTTATATACGTGTAGTGTATCAACTATCTGGATCCATAACACAGGCCTCGTAGCTTACCATGGAACTAGATGGTGCTGTATGTTCTTATCCCAACATATTTATTATTATTATATGTATAATGTATATAAATATGAACTTACGCAATGGTATTGGCTCAGCTACCGCCGTGTAGATCTATGAAATTTTAAAATAAATTATTGTTACATATTGGATGAATCTCAGAATTTATAATGTTAAAATAATAAATACTTGTATAATAGAAAAGGTTATCTACATACATTTTAAATAAAACTATCTTTTCGCGGACTTATTTTGATTTTTGGTTCACGACGTTTCGAATGCTTTACAGCATCCATGGTCACGGGAGAGACTGAGGTTATAGACGTCTCAAACTCATACATATGTATACTTGTTACAGACACCTATACATATAACTTTTTTTTCATTTTTACGTTTTCAGCATCGCTAGCTTATAATAGTCCTCTGCTTTTATAAAATGTTAATGTAAAAAAAGTCAATAAATATACTAAGGCAGTGGTAGCCCAGTGGTAACGCGCTCACTTGGGAAACTGAGTGAAGCGGGTTCAAATCCCGGGTCTCGCACTTCTTATATTTTCATGTGCGAATCATTTCATCATGAGGAAAGCTGCATGTATGAGAGAACCTAGCAAGTTTTCTAAACATCTGAAGTCCGCCAACACACACTTGGCCCGCGTGGTGGACTATGGCCTGATCCCCCTCGTATTGAAGGGAGGCCCGTTCCCAGCACTGGGACGTTAAAAAGGGCTGAATACAATAACTATACTCGTCCTGACCCGAGATTCGAACCCAAGACCTCCTGCTCTGCAGCCGTACGTACATGCTAGCCACTAAATCAGAGAGGCTCAGTTGGCTCAGTTTGTAGTGCTACTTGCTGTGCCAGCGGTAGCGGGTTCGGATCCCACTGGGCACTCATTTGTATGATGAGCATGAATTTTTGTACTCCAGTTATGGGTGTTTATATTTATAATAAGCGTATATTTTTCATTGGGAAGATATTAAATTCTTAAGACGTACTAAAATTAAGTGTCATCCAAAACATATGTTGGGATTTAAATAATTTAAATTCGTACTAAATTGCTATATTTTTTACTTTTATTAAATAAAATTATTTATTTTAATTAAATAATACTCAAAATGTTCATAATATTTCCTGAAATAGAGATTAAATTAATTTAAAAATTATATGTATTGCGCAACGCTTACACAAAATGGCGGCCATTTGTCATTTTATTAAAAATACGTTTAAGTATACATATTTAAATAACATTATTTATTAATAGTGTAAAAAGAATATATATTAATAAACTATTTGTTTTATTTTTTTAATATCTAATCCAATAGGTAATATCGATAAAAATAATAAAAAGATTTCTTTTTGACTTTTTCATTTTTAAAACACAATCATAAGCACAACACTAACACTACACTATCACTAGAGATACTTAGATACTTTAAGATATTTATAAGATACTTGTAAGATACTTTAAGTTACTTACATGTAGCAAGGCCACGATGTATACGCAAAAACGTATATCCATTGTGGCGATGTGGCCAGACTGAAGTCTTTATCCACCTAAAAAAATATAAGTTGAATTCAAGCTTTATAATATTTCTTCTATTTGTTTTTAAAACATCTGTACAAATATATTAATTGCCTTATTATATTCAAAGGGTGAATATTGCTGGCGATTCGTTATAATTTTATGTATGTACCTACCTGTGTTATTTTTTACACGTGCTATTCTGCGGCGTTGCTTGTTGTCGTGGGTCTTTTGATAAGTTTTATTATTAATAGTAAAAGATCTATATGTCAGTCTGTGTACTAAATTACATCCAAATCTGTCCAGCAGTTTCATAGTAAATTAGCAGGACCCGCGGCTACGCTCGCGTTCGTCTACAAAAAAACTCTTTGGTTTTATGTTATACAGCGACTCACTATATATTTATATACCTATTTTCACCCTTCTCATCCCCATTTTCACCCCCTTAAGGGATTATTTCCGGGATAAAAAGTATACTTTATCCTTCCCAGGGTCACAAACTATCTTCTTACCAAATTTTATCTAAATCCGTTCAGTAGATCCAGAGATTTTCCCCTACAACGTCACAAACTACACAAAGAGGGGTGTTATAAGTTTAACGTGTGTATCTGCTGTCTATCTGTGGCGTCGTAGCGCCCTAACCGATATTAATTTCGTTTTGTTTTGTTTAAAAGGTAATTTAATTAAGAGTGTTCTAATCTATAAATGAAAAAAATCTGTTCAGCCGTTTGCAGGCTATCAGCTTTTTTTTAGATAAAAGGATATGAGCAACTTCCACGCATATAACCCATTTGTAACTTGGTATCCTGTTACTTCAATGACATTGCAACGATATGATGACCTTGACCTGATGCTGCAGCGTCACCTGGAATCTACAAGATACTCAACTCTTTATTAAAACACTGCAGAGATATCGTGTAGGCTTATTGAATTGGCCTCAATAAATAGGTTTTTGTGTTGGGTCTTCTTTAAATTTTTAATTTAATTTCTCGTTCGAACCTTATTTTATGACGCGTGCTAATTATAATGATAATCGTATAAAGACAAACGTAGGTAACGTCAAAATAAACAGCATCTCGTTTGCGCGCAATTCTAATTCCAACTGTACAAATATTACAGGACAACGAAAATTGGCTCAATTAAATGAAAATGTAGAGAAATTTTCTATATCGTTTGAATTAAACAGAAAATTTATTCAATTATACGTCAAAAAATAAGCCCTGAAACAGAAATTCAAAGTCAAAGCTTGCCTTTAGCTTTAGTCTAAGTTTAATTTAAACTAGCGCATCACCCTTGCTTTGCTCGGGTTCGTCCCTAGGTGGTTCTTTAAATTGACATAAGTTTTTTTATTTATCAACCAATTGAAATAAAACACTACACAATGTTAAGTGAAGCTTACCACCATATATTAGTGAAACCCACACCCAAATCGGTTAAGCCGTTTCTAAATTTAGCGCACACAAACGCACAGAAAAACAGATAAATTTTTTAAAAATTATTGTTTTAGGTTCATACATTCAGTTCAACATTTTTAGGGAAGCCCACGCCCAGCAGTGGAATGTAAAATGGTGAATATGTAATAAGATGAAATAAAATAACTAATAGATTTTAAAATAATTTATTTTGCTTTGGTACTAACCTCTATACACGTAACTATGACACGAACTAAGTACAGTCAGCGTCGTACATTTTTTATTAAAACAATATTAACATCAACCGGAAATTGAACGTGTACTTCAGTTATATATATATATATATATATATATATATATATATATATATATATATATATATATAATACTTCAGGCAGTCAGTGTAAAACTGACATAACTCAAAATTTTCAATAGAAAAAGTGGTGAACAAAAGGCAAAACTTGCAAATAACACAATTATAAATCACGAGCTAAAACAACTGATATTTTAACAGCAATTTAATTTCTTTTTAAATATAACTCCTTAATTTCAAAAATTCAGTACAGTATGCTGTACTTTATACTTATACTAGCGCCTTAGGTGCTTTGTTATTTATAACTAGCGACTCGTCCTCGCTTCGCTCAGGTTCGTTCCTAGATACGTTTTGACATTACGGAATGTGTCTTTTTTATTTATTTTTTCATGAATTTTTCCGATGTTTTAATAGTTGTGCTATTTGGGATGAAAAGAAATCCAACAAAACAAAGACCATAAAAATCGGTCCAGCCTTTTTGATGAACCATTAAAGAGTTATAAAATTCTAAACTAAAAAAGCAAGCTTTCCCATGTTAATCATATGGAAAATTGAAATTTATCATGCGGGATATTTTAATATTAAGATTAAGGGCTGTGGCTTTCACAGGATTTTTTCCATCATTTCCAACAATATTTTCGATATATTTAAGGAAAAAATAGTCGATTTTTTTGAATCAGTTTAATATATATCCAAATCATTATCCAAATCAGTCCAGCCGTTTCCACGTCGACGTAACAAGTAACAAACACATACATACAAACAATTGTATTTATAATATTGTAATAATATCGATTAATGTCAAAAATAATAAAACAAGATATAGATCCCACCCACCTTCAGCCAACATCGAATGAAAACCTCGACCCTTGCAATTATGTCAACTTCACAATTTAAATTACTTTAAAGTTATGTCACTTTTGAGCTGAAATCTTTATTCTTGCAAATAGAAAACACGTTCGATTTCCGCTTGAGACAATTATAATAGCTTAAATTAAAATCAATGACTTAATTATTAACGCTGACCGTGTACAATATATGATAAATATATTTAAAAAACAATTACAAATTCTTTATACGTACGATAAGAAATTACAAAAAGAAACTAAAATTAACAGTTCGAACCATCCAGTCAAGTCTAAACTGCTATATTGGGAGTTCGATTCCCGTATGTAGTATTTTTGTATGGACCATATATTAAGTACCTTTTTATCATTTTAGAAAAGAAAAACAAGGAAAAGGTATATTATATATGTATACATTTAAGATAAAATTATATTATTTTAACCCGGCCTCTGGAATTGGGCCAAACTGACCCATTTTCCAAATTCACATCTTTAGAGAGGCATTTGTAGATTGTATGTTTGTTTGTATGTACAGAATAATCTTCGGAACTCACAAATAAAAAGCGACATAGGCATATGCTTTATTTCTTTACATCAATTATATTGTTAAAATTTATTGAAGAAATAACTAAAATATAGTGGGAATATTTTAATAGTAATTTATATTACATTACGCATATATTTAATATTTATAATATTATATTAATTTTCGAATTCGGTCAAATTGACCCATATTAAAGTCTTTTCAACAGTTTCTTACCACAAAAACGCCGGTTTAATAAATGATGACATTACTAATTGTGCTAAAATTCAACTTAAAATAGACCTTTTTTAATTTATTGAGTTTTTAATTAACGCGTTTGGTCTAAATAGTGCCACAAAGGTACAAACCCACATACATACATAAGCTGATAAGCACATTACCCTCCTTTGTGTCATGCAGTCGGGTAAAAATTCTAATCGCACGTATAAAATAAAAAAATTATTACAAATATATAATAACTTATACTATAAACAATTTAGTCTCAATTATGAATGTGATAGATAATAAATTAAAAAAAAATTAAATGCCTCTCGGAATTATTTTTCATCTATTTATATTTTAATTTTTTTATAACATAAAATATATATATTTTTGCTAATTATCATATTTAATACGAGATAATATGCGATAGGAATATATTTTTTAGTTTTTCTGCATTTTGTGCGTAATAATTATAATTCCAAAAAAAAAGTCCAAAATTTTTTTTTAATTTACAAAATTATTAATAAGTATTGATAAAACTATTAAAAAAGCTACAAAAAATGCTTTAGTAATTTAAACAAATGTGTTGTTTGACACAATGTAAAACTATCAATTATTGAAAAAAAAACACACAAAATGGCAGACAAAAATCTATTGCAAATAGTTATTAAATTTTAATTATTATTTAAATGATGATTGTCCAAAAAAGACAATGATTGCTTTATTTACTATCCTAAAAATAATGTTAATGAACAAAAAAGACCAGTGAACAAAAAATTAGCCTCAAAGATCTCAAAAATTTAGAGAAAAGTAATAAAAAAAAACTTTGGTTAAAATAATTTTCGATGTTTGCCATCTTTACATATAAGACCATTGTTGCTTCGACACGGAGTCGTTTGCCATTTTTTTTATTTTATTTTTTTTATATTTTAATTCATACGGCAAAGAGTAAAAAAATATCTTGATTTTTAACATTCTTTAATTTAATGCTCTCCATTTAAAGTTATATTTTATATATTTGATTGATTTTTTTTCAGTTAAAGACATTTCCAATGGCAATCAAAATTACGGTGAAGGAGAACATCATGAGGAAACCTGCATGTCTGAGAGAACCTAGCAAGTCTTCGAAAGACATGTGAAGTCCACCCGCACTTGGCCCGCGTGGGGGACTGGGGCCTGTTCCCCCTCGTATTGAAGGGAGGCCCACCCCCAACAGTGGGACATTAAAAAGGGCTGAACACAATACATACAATTCTTATTAATTATTTAAAAAAAACATAGTTTTTATTCATTTGCTAAGAGTACCCAACCACATTTGACATTTTAAATAAAACTATTTTTTTGGATTTTTTCACGGATTTATTTGGTTTTTTTGTTCCCAAACCAAACGGTACCAAAAATGAAAATAAATTCGCGAAATGATCAGAAAAGATAGTTAAATTTAGAATCATCTCCTTTACATGCGAGGTTTTCGCAAGTTGGACATATATATAAAGAAGGCATTCTAAGAATCCAGTCTCAATTTTTTTGGCTTAATACAACGACCGGAGGCGATCATTTTTATTTTTATTTAAATTTTTATTTTAATTTATAACATATTTTTTAAATACATAAGTATCTACGTCTAATGTGGAAGATTCCTAACGACTAGTATAATTTCGAGACGATATTTTAGAAGAAAAAAGAACTTTATTTTAAATAACCTTAAAACTATTACAACTTTATTTTTTTATTTTTTGATTTGATGATGTTTGAAATCTGAGTTTTTTATCATCAGACATTTTTATTTAAAATTACACCTATTTGTTATATTGTAAATGAAATATTTCACTTTTTTGTTAAAAATTAACAAAATAAAAAAGTGACACAAATGAAAATATTTTATTTATAATATCACAAATAAGTTTCATTTTAATCTGTTTAAGTCGTATTTTACTCTACGAATACCTTTTATTTGAAGATTACAAAATCAACTCAGAATAACTCGCTATACCGGTGGCCACAGATTATATATTTTAATTTACATTTTCTAAAACATCGTCTTTATCATTACAATTACATCTAATTAAGGAACGCTGAAGAGTATTATAAGAAAAAAATGATTAAAAAATATTTGAACTACAAAAAAATTCACTATAAAGTGTAAAAAAATTATAAAAAAAACATCTTGTTTAGAGGCAAAGGTCAAAAAGTGTTCTGCCATCCAAGAAATAATTATGGTATATTAGCACTATACTTAAAAAGAAAACCGTGTGTGTGTACTTATATTATACGAGTATGTACGCACGTTAGAAGTTATACTTCTTTGGCGTAACAGAACAAAAATAGCTAAAGATTTCATCCCTTATGTCACAACTCTCTGTTTGTAAAAGGAATGCAGCTAACTTCATCATGTCGCTTTTTGGCTGTCGGTCTGCACGCGCATCGTGAAAACTTTACTCTCATATTTTTTTCCAAACGTGCCAAAAGAAGTATAACTGCAATAGTATAAATTCATAATGCTCATGAATATGTAATAGATATTTAAGAATCTAAAAACGTCACATTACATATATTTTTTTAATTTCAGTTTAAATCATTTCTTGGATGGCAGCATCTTAACCAACTTTACAATAAAGATGATTACTTTTACTTACTTTACATACTAAGCTAACTATATCCGGGTTTACCCGGAAACGATACATTTGTAGTTACAACATTACTATTTGGTAGATATCTATTAAAAAAAAAGAAAAAAATTGCAATTATCAAATAATCTATAGTTCATATAGATCATTAAGTATAGTAAACGACACGACAGTTGGCCTAAAATGGTAACTTTTTTAGTCTGTGTGTCTGCTAACTCGTACAAAGCGGTACAAATGGTCACCCATCAAGACCAAGATGCTAATGAAGTTGCTTAACTTAGATATTTATTAAACCCAAAACTAAATCACTATCTTGGGTCAACTTACGTGTCACGTATTTAAAGTAGGAGATTTATTAAAATGATTCTAATTATACATATATGAGATCGACAGTATTCAGACAGATTATAATATTATAAAAAACACACAACCCTCCTTTGGGCCACGCCGCAGTTGGGTAAAAACTTCAAAATATATAGTAATTCGCTTTTCTTGAATATTCTCCAAAGAAATGGATCAAAACTGTTTTTCAAATTGGAAAAAAACATTCAATTCCACTACACATATATCCTTAAGACATTGTCAATTTATATTATATAACTAAGTACCTAAATAAGAAAGTATTGTCTAAGATCTAAACATTTATATACATTTTTTTAATCAATAAAAAATCAATAAAAAAAATCAGGCAGTATATCATCGGACAGTCTTGTAAATTTGTAGAGAAAAACAAAAACTTTGGCTTCGATTTTTAAAATTAAAGCGACAATATACACAAACCATAGACTTAACTAGTTTCTTTCTACTTTTTCATAGAAAAAGACAAAAAAAAATATTTTTTTGCTTAATAATAGGATATGACGTAGTTATTGAATAATATTCCAAATAAAATCAGATACAAAAATTATTATTTATTATCTATATGCGATAATATTTGTCCTAAACAAAAGTATCTACAAGACAAAGTATCTTTTCAAAATAACAATTAAAAGATACTAATCTTCTAACATGAATAGATTACAATCATACATATGTAGTAAAGTAGATAATTTTATACTATTAATTTATATAAACATAAGTTTTTTTTAAATACAATAATAATAATAAAAATAGTCAGTATTCATTTTTTACAATTTTCAAAAAGAAAAATCAACACCAGCAACGCCCATTATCTTTCTTTAAAAGAAAATCTTAGAGAGAAAAAAATAAGAATTTTGACAAAAAAAAAACATTTTTTCTTTAATTTTTTTAAGCTGATGTTTCCTTACGTCCAGTGAACGATACGATAGATCGTATTCCTTTAACTGAAGTCTGAAAAGAGATTTTTTTCATCAAAATCGATTCATCACCGTGATTAAACACCTCTAGCGGCTATTTTCGGAACTGACGACAGCAGTATTCTGTGACAATTACTTAATACAAAAGCACTCACGAGGACCGCCAACAGAAGTGAAAACTTAAAACTATAAACAAATACTTGTAATTTTTGGATATTCAAATTGTTTGATCTTAAATTAAAATGTGTAAATTAAATCTGTTCACATTTATCTGGGGTCGACATCTATCGGCACTCTGAGTGTTAGCGTTAACACGTCACGTGACCATGTCGATGACGACTCACATGAATTTACTCCCCATACAAACAAACCTGCCTATACAAGTTTTGACTTTAATAACAATTCTAAATACTATATAGTCTTTGGACACTTCGATTTGTATTCTATAAATATTATAAGCGTTTCAACGATTAGTATGGAAAATTGCTCTGTCAAAAACAAATCACTCCCACGGAAACCGTAATTTTTTTTTTACGGGAACCGTAATTTATAACTTAAATAATTAATATTAAATGAGCAAGAGTCTGACTGGATGTATATATGTATGGATGTTTGTTACTCTTTCACGCAAAAACTACTGGATGGATTTTAATGAAACTTTACAATAATATAGCTCATACAGAATAACACATAGGCTACTTTTGTCCTGAAAAAAAAGTACGATTCCCGTGGGATAGGTTTGTTTTTATATTTCCTGTATCTCGGAAACGGCTCTAACGATTGGAATCAAATTTTGTATTTAGATAAAGTTTTGTTTTCTAGATTCACCATATTTAATACGTTATATTTTTTATATCATATACTAATTCTAAAGTCTCAAGAGTATAAAATCTCACCTTCTTTTTAGATCCATTCAAGTAATCCTTATACATTTCCGAGCGCAAATATCTCGAGTAGCTGTCCGACTTCATCAGGTGGTAGACGTGCGCCTGAAATGAAGTTGCATTAAATAAATAAATATGTTGGTACATTAACACACAGCGCCATCTAGTTCCATGGTAAGCTACGAGGCTTGTGTTATGGATACCAGATAGTTGATACACTACACATATATAACTTTAAATACATACATATTATAAATATAAACACCCATGACCGGAGTAAAAGCTTTCGTGCTATCACACAAATGAATGCCCCCAACGGGACTCGAACCCGCGACCGCTGGCACAGCAAGGGTCACTACAAACAGAGCTAAACGTGTCGTCATTGAAGTCGGTGTGTACTTTAACCACATATAAGTTGAAACTTGAAATATATTCCTAAAACGGTTATTTTAATTATTAAAAAAAAAACAATAAACTTTACAAGCAATATTTGTGGACAACCATTTAATGTCACAACAACTAAAGTAACGATACAATATTGGCAAGATTCAAAATAAGCAAAAAATATTCTAAAAAGAAACTACAAAACAAAAAAAATAATTGGATTTTTAAGTTTAGTCATATAATAAATTAAAAAAAAATAGCAAAAAATTAATATATTAACTATTAAAATAAATCTTGGTAAGAACAATAAAAAACCTTTTTTTTTTTTTAATAAATACCTGCGCTTGATCAAAACAATATCTATCGGCTGTACCAGACTCGACCTTCACGCGTGTGAGTTCTCTGCAAAAAAAAAATTATATAAATGGCGACACGCGACAACGTAAAAAGCTAAAAAGAAAGAAAAACAAGATGACATAGAAACATAGTATTATCGCAGTATAAAAATCAATATATTATACTAGCGACTCACCCTCGCTCCGCTCGGGTTCGTCCCTAGTTACGTTTTAAAGTTTAGTATAGATTTGTCAGAGATGAGATATTTTCCCGCTGTAAAAAGAATCTTATATGTTGACCCGGATAACCAGCTATCACCATACCAAACTTCATCAAAATCCCTCCAGTGGTTTTTCTGTGATGCGGTAACAGACAGACAGACAAAAATTCTAAAAAACAATAGATTCGGCCTCTGTGTCGGTAATAATGACTATTTGCCAATAAGATTTAATTTACTGATTGAACTTAGTTAGAATTTTATTATACATATGTATAGATGCTGGCTTCTGATCTTAACCGAAGTCCCGCCAAATGGTCAATTTTTTCATCAATTTTTATGGCGAACGGTGTTAAATCTAAAACACTGTAAAGCCATCTCATGGCAAATTACAGTTATCGTCAAACCTGAATCCATCTCCCGACTGACACATAAAAGTAAGTATGTCAATCGGGAGCAACTTTCTATCTTGTATGGCTTTTAGTATTCAGTCCTTTATAACGTCCCACTGCTGGGTGTGGACCTCCTTTCAATAGGAGGATCAAGCCATAGTCCACCACGCTGGCCCAGTGAGGGTTGGCGGAATGCAACATGTCTTTCGAAAACTTGCTAGGTTCTCTCAGACATGCAGGTTTCCTCACCATGTTCTCCTTCACCGTAAGACAAGTGGTCATCATGTTGGAAATGATTCGCACATGAGAATATCAGAGGCGCGAGACCCGGAACTTGAACCCGTTTCACTCGTTTTCCCAAGCAAGCGCGTTACCACTGGGCTACCACTGACAGAACTTAAATAATGACCACGACCAGTCTGCGAGACTGTAACGAATAAGAAGAGAAAGAAGAAGAAAACGGTTTTTGTATACACTGACCTGCTTGCGGCATCAATATTGACGGGAGATGGAGCATCTACTGCTAGAAACTCCTTCCATATCTCCTTGGCTCGGGAGGAAACCCGGCGGACGGGTAAGGTCTTCAGCTCTTGAACTGCTAGCCAAAATCTGGAGGGGATAATTTTTTTTATCACTACATAGTATAAATCAAAGTCTCTTCCCGCTGTCTGTCTGTCCCTATGTATGCTTAGATCTTTAAAACTACGCAACGGATTTTGATGCGGTTTTTTTTAATAGATAGATTGATTCAAGAGGAAGGTTTACATGTATAATACGTGCATATTATAGTACAGAAAAGCCCAGAAATTCAAAGATTTGTATTTCATACTAACTGTTAAAACGTATCTAGTGTATTATAATTTACTAGCGATTTACCCTCACTTCGCTACGTTTTAATTTTTATGAATGGAACCCTAATTATTTTTCTAAAATAAAAGTAGCCAGGTTACTCCTTATAACATCACCTATCTGCCAGTGAAAGTACAGTCAAAATCGGTCCGTTTCGAACGTTAGCCGGAACAAACAGACAAACAAAAATTTAAAAAATTATGTTTTTCTTATAAGTACCGTATATAATTTCATATGTTATTAGTAAAAATCGATTATTTTGCCATTACACACAGACACTTCAATATTATTTATCTGTATAGACATTCGAAAGCGAAAAAATCCAAAAAGACAGTTCTACTTAAAATATTTAAATGTGTTTTGAATTTGATTAAGTTTCTTTTTTAATATAATTTTTTTTCACTTAAATCTACTCTACTCGACTCCACTCAACTCTACACTACTCAACTCCACTCTACTCAACTCCACTCTACTCAACTCCACTCACTTGAGGTTCTCCCCGCTGAACTCCTTGCCGAGGAACTTGGCGAAGTGGTCCCGGCCGGGCGGGTCGCGCAGCAGCTCGCGGAGGCCGAACGACCAGCGCCGCACCCGCCGAAGTGGAAGGGGCTCTTTGCTGGAAGGAGGAATAAAAAAAAATATAATAATATGGCGAAAGAAACCTAAAAATGATTTTTAAATACCTATACATTACTAAATAATAACAAGCGGTGTTATAATTTATTTATATACTAGCTACTCATCCTCGCTCCGTTCGGGTTCGTCCCTACTTGCGTTTTAACGTTCACTATAGATTTCTCAGAAATGAGATATTTCCCCGCAATAAAAAGTATCCTATATGTTGATCCGGATAACCAGCTATCGTCATACCAAATTTCATCAAAATCACTCCACTGGTTTTTCCGTAATGCGGTCACAAATAGACAGAAAGAATTATTCTTCACTTCCTGTGTAATATATTTTATCTCAAATAATTAAATAAGGCATATTAGGCGTATTACAATCATATATTTATAGAATATAATATTATATATTTGTCAGACAATATCAACGGTTACCATGGCGACATGGCAATGTATTCTATCTCATTCTCTCGCCGGCTTAATGCTATATATTTATGTGTTTGTCTCTTTCTCGTGTCGCATTTTCGTTTCATCGAGTTTCAAATCACAACGATCCTATAGAAGTTTGACTTCTAAAATATCCCTCCGTCAAACAGATTGATTATTTTGAATTAAACTGTATTTATTTTGAGGTTTTAGGAATAAATAAAGAGTTGATATGTTTTTCATTGCTTTCATTTGTATTTCTGAACCCTTCATATTATATGTATGTATGTATAGGATCAGGAGCCGACATATTTCTTTTTTTTTTTAAGTAACAGCAACCTTTTGTAACTTGTTTTATTCACACACACACACACACACACAAACACGCAACACACAGTTTTTTCACAATAATTAATTCGGCATGTGCACCGGACAACTACTGTGTTTGTTGGTGTGTTTGTGTGTTTGTTTCCACTCACCACTGTTTCTCCTGATCCCACAGCTCGGTGGTGTCACTGATCCAGGGGTTGGGCCACTCGGGGGGAGTCAGGAACGCGTCATATTCGGCGTACTGCTCGCAGTAGGATATGAACCTAAAACGAATAATAAATAAATAATAATTAAGTAGTTATTTTTATTATAGACTAGCGGCTCACCCTGGCTTCACTTCGGTTTTGTCCTTACAAAAACAAATCTATCCCACGGGAACCGTACATTATTCCGGAATAAAAAGCAACCTATGTGCTATTCCACACTATAATCTATCT
Organism: Brenthis hecate; assembly: GCA_951806755.1. Lineage (NCBI taxonomy): Eukaryota > Metazoa > Arthropoda > Insecta > Lepidoptera > Nymphalidae > Brenthis > Brenthis hecate. Next base: position 5,761,111 of record OX638273.1, on the reverse strand, counting down.
CTGTGCCAAATTTCATCCAAATCCGTTCAGCCGTTCTGGCGTGATTGAGTAACAAACATTCATACATACTCACAAACTTTTACATTCATAATATTAGTAGGATTAGGGGTTTAGATAAGATGTTATAAATATAACGTTTTAACAACTATATGTTCATTGAATAAAAAGCAGTCACGAGGACTGCCGACAGAAGTGAAAACTTAAAACTATAAACAAACTGTTGTTATTTTTGGATATTCATATTAATTGTTTGATCTTAAATTAAAATTTGAAAATGAAAACTGCTTACATTTATCTGGTTTCGACATCTATCGGCACTCTGAGTGTTAGCGTTAACACGTCACGTGACCATGTCGATGACGACTTACATGAATTTACTCCCCATACAAACAAACCTGCCTATACAAGTTTTCACTTCAATAAATATTAACATACTCACATCTCAGCCACCTTGCTCACTCTAACATTGCGTCTCTCCATCCTCGCTTTGAGCACAGACAATTGTCTTTTTGCCGCCTCTATTTGTTGCTCTATGGTTTTTTCGTTATCTGTTGCGTCTGGTTGTTGGGAGGTTTCACCTGAACAAAATAAAAAAAAAAATGTAATTATTTCTTAGATTTACACGAATATTTGATATTTTAAATAAAACGATTTTTTCGGATTATTTCGCGGATTAGTTTTGATTTTTGGTTCCCGACGTTCAGCAAGTATCTTCCGTGACCATGCTTAGCGTAAAGAATTCGAAACGTCGATCAAAAAAGTACGAGATACACAATCCCATGCAAAGGTTCTCTTAAAACTGTCACCGATTGTGTTTAGGTAATTGTTCTAGTTGAAATAAATATACAACAACGTAAATTAAACCTTAAATGCAATGCCTAAAGTCGTCTTCACAAAAAATAAATAAATTTAAAAGCACGCTCAAATATCCAAATGAGCGCTCATTCGGTGAGGACGTTTTTTATCGCTGATTGTGTATCTAGGTACTGTTTTGATCGATGGTTAGTTAAAACTAACATCAACTTGTGACTCACCGTTTTCTTTGCCATTATTCTCATTCGCCTTCTCAGCGTTCTTCTGTATCGCCTCTTCGCTCTCCTGAGCGTTTGTTATTGTTACTATGGGATTGTTCTGGAAATAAACACATACATTTTAAAACAGAAAGACAGAAACACCTCTTTTTTTCAAAGTTGGTCAAAAGCGACACCGACGGCTGTTCAAAATTGACGAAGATATTGAGTAACGTCTTTTGAAATTAATAAATAATGTGTGTGCGTTGCGTGTGTTTGTGTGTGTGTATGTGTGTGTGCTGCGTGTTAGGATATATTTCGTATATCTCGGAAACGGCTCTAACGTTTTGAATACAATTTTGTATGTCGATAAGGTTTTGCTTTCTAACTTTAAAATAAATTTATAAATTTTCTGAAAAAACACAATTTAACAAAAGAAAACTATGTACATACAATAAAACAATTTACAAACAAACATACATACCTTTAGATTATGCTGCAATATAAGGTCTTGTCTTTGCTTCAATCTCTTGGCCTTGATCGCATTGATCCTAGATAATTTTTTGGGGTCCATTTCGGTGGTATTCACACAACCGGGCTGAAAAAACATCAATTTAATAACACTAATATTATACACTAGCGACTCGCTTCTCGCGCTCCTCACTTCGTTCGATGCGTCCCTAAGTGCGTTTTAATTTTTTTGAGCGGAACCCCAATTCTTTTTCTAAAATAAAAGCAGCCTATGTTACTCCTTATAACATCAGCTATCTGCCAATGAAAGTGCCGTCAAAATCAGTAAAGCCATTCTGGAGTTTAGCCGGAACAAAACAGATAGACGGACAGATAGCAAAAACTGTAAAAATTATGTTTTTCTTATAAGTAACGTACGTGTACCATAGATAATTTCATAGGCATTTAGTAAAAGGCTGTTATTTTGAAATTACCTACATCCACTTCAATTTTATTTATCTAATTTTAATTTTTGTCTGTCTGGCTGTATGTTCCGGATAATCTGTGAAACGGCTGGACTGATTTTGACGCTACTTTCACTGGAGCTGATGTTATAGGGAGTAACATAGGCTACTTTTATTTTAGAAAAATAATTCGGATTCCACTCAAAAAAATTAAAAACTACGTGAGTCGCTAGTATTCGTGTAAATCTAAAAAATGTATTATGTAAATACAGCTTCATTCAAAACAATCATCAATCAATCTTCTTTACATAGCAACTGGCGACTCTCGCTTCGCTTAGGTTCATCCCTAGGTTGCTTCCCCATACAAATTTTCATTCCCATTTTCACCCCCTTAATGGAGGATTTCTTGGATAAAAACTATCATACATCCTTCCCAGGGTCTCAAACTATCTTCTTACCAAATTTCATCTAAATCGGTTCAGTAGTTTCGGAGCCTATTTGGTACAAACAAACAAACAAACAAAAAAACAAACAAAAACATCTTTCCTCCTTATAAAATTAATATAGATTAAAAAAAACATACCATAGGTCTATGCACATCCCAAAACGCTCTCTCTTGACTGTCGAGAACTTTACGCTCCAATTTATCCCGCTTTTTGTCCACCTGTGGATATAAATTAATGGAATACTTTCTTAGATTTACACGAATATGTGACATTTTAAATAATTTTGTGACGTTATTATAGGCGTGGTTATAGGGTTAGTGGTTTATATATGTTTATATGTTGGAACATTAACACACAGCATCATCTAGTACCATGGTAAGCTACGAGGCCTGTGTTATGGATCCAGATAGTTGATACACTACACGTATATAACTTTAAATATGTACATATTATAAATATAAACACCCATGACTTCGTGCTCATCACAGTAATAAATGCCCCCGGCGAGACTCGAACCCGCGACCTCTGGCACAGCAAGTAGGGTCATTACAGACTGAGCCAAACGTGTCGTCAAATTATTATTTATATATGTTATGTATGTATATGGTTATGGGATTATAGGATTATGGTGCTATTTTAATTACCTGATTGGTTTTTTGGTTTGAAGTTTAAGTAACAACGTGACAGGACTGAACAGCGTATATTATAGGGTTTTTTAAGGTTATGGCGAAATCATGACGTCATGGGATCAATCTGACCTTGGATTCTGTTTTAGCGACCCCAAAAAGATACAGTAAACGTGGTTAGACCCCAGGGCCAAAATTTTTTTTGTGTGTGGCTGTGTTATGGGACTTATTAGGCATGTTTATATATCGAATAAAATAAATGGTTGAACCAATTAATATACAATAATAAAATAAACAAAAATAATACTAAAATCATGCATTACTTTTCTTCAGTTTTTTTTAACGTAGGGTGGCTGAGGGTCCCTTAGCAGTGGGACGTTAAAAGAGTTGAATATAAACAAATACAAACAAACATACAAACCTTGCTCTGGGCTTCTGCTTGCATGAATATGAACTCCCATTTCCTACTGAACATCTTCTGTAACCTCGCCAGAGACTCCGCCTCATAATCTGCTAACTCTAACCTGGCTTTGTTCTGCATCGTTCTCTTGCAGAGATAGACGGCTAAAAAAATCCATATATGTTTTAGGGTTATCTAAGTTCCAAAAGCAAACGCAAAAAATATCTATATTTTTGTACTTCATTTTTTAGGGTTCCGTACTTAAAGGGTGCCAACAGGACCCTGTCACTAAGCCTCCGCTGTCAGTCCGTCCGTCAGTCAGAGGGCTATATCTCATGAACCTTAATAGGTAGATAGTTGAAATTTTCAAAGAGTGTGTAACAACCAACAAATAATAAAAAAAACCATGATAACGAATTTCCAAATGGCCGCCATGAAATTTAAAAAAAATCGATCAATACACAATAGGTTGTCTAATAGAAATCGGTAATTAGCAATAAGGCCGCCATTGCACATTCTTCATACATTGTTTTTTTTATATTTGTTATATTACTGACGTATATATATATATATATATATATATATATATATATATATATATATATATATATATACCCAGCCATACAAAGCAAAGCACACTGACTTCGAAAATATTTGATTAGGTATGTATAGTAAATGAAAACTGCCAATCAGTTATTTTTTACTTTTTAGTGCGTTTGTTTGAAGTCGGTTTTTATTTTTTGGTAAAAAGTTTTTTTTACTTAGTCACTATACATACCGTAATCAGTATTTTCAGGCTCCCACTGATTTGAAGGCCAAAAATATGGCGTTTGGAATCTGAAACAAACAAAGAAACAAACAATATATCAATTATATATTAATAATCAATTTCTAAATTTAAACAAATGTATACAGATAAATAAAATTGAAGTGTCTGTGTGTAATGTCAAAATAACAGCTTTTTACTAAATGCATATGAAATTCTATACGGTACTTATAAGAAAAACACAATTTTTAAATTTTTTGTCTGTCTGTTCCGGCTAATCTCCGAAACGGCTGGACCGATTTTGACGGGACTTGCACTGGTAGATAGCTGATGTTATGATGAGTAACTAAGGCCACTATTATTTTAAAAAAAATTAGGGTTCCGCTCAAAAAAAACAAACTTACCAATTAAACAAAACAGTTCGAAAGTATGCGAATTAGCGAAATCTATTATCTATTCAAGTAAACAAAAATAGTCCGAATAAACGTCTAATTTCTTTATATGAGATGAGGCATCTGTACTACATAGGATGGAATTATGTCACCTATGTTACTGCATATATTTTTCCTCGACCAAAAATCGAACCCACTACTCACCTATAATATGTGTTATCATTCTTCACAGTCAAACAGTGATCGTCTATTGGAAACAAGTACCCGTGGGCCGCCAATAGATGTGCTAAGTGTAGGGCTTCCCAGCTTTCTTCTAAACTAAGATGGCGGGTCAGCCAGGCGACTAGATCTGAGCCTGTAAATACCTAAAATAAACAGAAAGAATATAGTATAATAAGGCAGTGGTAGCCCAGTGGTAGCGCGCTCGCTTAGGGAACTGAGTGAAGCGAGTTCAAATCCCGGGTCTCGCTCTGATATTCTCATGTGCGAATCATTTCCAACATGATCACCACTTGTCTTACGGTGAAGGAGAACATCGTGAGGAAACCTACATGTCTGAGAGCACCCATCAAGTTTTTAAAAGACAGCGTGGTGGACTATGACCTGATCCCCCAAGTATTCAAGGGATGCCCAAAATTGTCAAAAGTGTGTAAAAACCAAGTTTTTTATAAAATGTTTAGGAGTTTAAAATGTTACATAGAAAAGGTTTCATGAATTTTTTCCTCCGGTTAAAATTAACCGAGTTAGGGAGGTTTTACCTTTTGGTTAATTTTGACATAATACACTTACCGATGGTATTTTCGTCATAAAGCTCTTCACAGTGCGAACTGGTACACCTGTGCTCTCATCCTGCATCTTTTCTATAATGGCCTCCATCTAAAAACAAAGAATTATAATCACATTTATTACAAGTTATCGCCCACTTTAATACATCGATAAAAAAAGTACTAGATACACAATCAGCGACAAAAAATGTCCTCACCGAATGAGCGCTCATCTGAACATTTGAGCGCGTTTTTAATTATTTTTTTAATTTACATTGTTGTATATTTATTTCAACTAGAACAATTACCTAAACACAATCGGTGACAGTTTTAAGAGAACTTTTGCATGGGATTGTGTATGTTATTTCTTTGATCGATGTTTTAATATCAAATACTTTGTTGGTCTAGTGGCTGCATGCATGTACATGGTATGCATGCATCCCTGTTTACCCGACTGCGGTGAAACCCAAAGGAGGGTTATATGTTTGACCTGTATGTATGTATGTCCGACCCTATGTTCCTTTTTTTTTCTTGTTTTTGTTTCGTTGTTTTTGTACTTGATAACGCGAGTGTTATAGGGTAGGTATATAGATATCATTAAAAATGAAAATGGCGGATATAATTGACCAATTTGTGTCTTGAAATTTTTTTTCGCTCGAATTAATCGAGTGGGTTATCAAAATACAGGTGTTTAAGAGGCGATTGCACCTTATATGTTTTAAAGTAATTTAGGATATGAAATTATTAAATAAAACCAAAAATGTCTGATTGAAACTAAAAAGATGTAAATACAACAAAAATAAAAAAACCCGACTGCGTAAAAAGCGAACTAAAAAGATGAGAACAAGTTGACGAAGAAACATAGTATTATGCAGTTGGAGATATACATACATACCGCTATTATAAAACATGTACATAATATGTATGTATATTATAAATATAAACACGCGTGGCTGGAGTACAAACATTCGTGCTCATCACACAAATGAATGTCCCCAGCGGGGCTCGAACCCACAACCACTGGCACAGCAAGTAGGGTCACTACAAACTGAGCCAAACGTGACGTCAAAAAATACTTACTTTTTTATAAACAAGGTAATTGGGCGATTCTTCCGGAGAAGGGATGGTAGATATCAGAGCTTGAACACTCGGTGGTAAGTTCGCAATCATGTTCTCCTTGTCCCTTTTCTCTTTTTCTTTGTCCTTCTCCTCTTTCGAGCATTTTGTTGTATCCCTAAAGTAAGGATAGCAGTAAAAATATTAGAAACTTTTTATATATAAATAGGTATACACTTAAAAATCGTCTAAAAAAACGTGTGTCTTATGTACGCACGTAAGAAGTTATACTTCTTTGGCGTAACAGAACAAAAATAGCTAAAGATTTCATCCCTTATGTCACAACTCTCTGTTTGTAAAAGGAATGCAGCTAACTTCATCATGTCGCTTTTTGGCTGTCGGTGTGCGCGCGCATCATAAAAATATTACTATCATAATTTTTTCCAAACGTGCTAAAAGAAGAATGATAACTTCAAAAAAAATTGTATTTAAAATTTTATTCATTAAATAATTGCAAACTTTAAACACGCAAGTTTTCGAAAGACATGCTCAGTCCGCCCGCACTTGGCCAGTGTGGTGGACTATGGCCTGATCCCCCTCGTATTGATAGAAGGCCTGTGCCCAGCTATGGGTCGACAAATAAGTAGTACATATATACAATATACATATTGGAAATTATACGCACATGAGAATATCAAACCTAGACCCGGGATTTGAACCCGCTTCACTCGAATTCCCAAGCGAGCGCGTTACAACTTGGCTACGACTAAAACACTAAAGAGTTTTATTTCAATTTAAATGCTGACCTAAGTGTGAAGAGCGCTTCAAACAAAAGTTTATTAAATATATTTTAAACGAGATGAGTATACTCAACGCTACCATCCAAAGTAACTAAATTATGCAGCTGCAAAATAATGGTTATTAGAGTCTATTATTTCTTTTGAAACTAGTATGATGCACTGGCTTGGCTCATTTTAAATGACAAATAAACATACATGTTGTATTTAGTCCTTTTTAACGTTCCACTGCTGGGTACGGACCTCCCTTTAATACGTGGGGGATCAGGGAATAGTCCACGTTGGCCAAGTGCGGGAGGACTGAGCATGTCTTTCGAAAACTTGCTAGGTTCTCTCAAACATGCAGGTTTCCTCACGATATTTTGATTCATCGTAAGACAAATGGTAATTATACTGGAAATGTTTCATACTGTATGAAAATAGCACAAGTGCGAAAACCGAGATTTGAATTCGCTTCACTTGGTTTCCCAAGCGAGCGTGTTACCACTGGACTAACACTGCCTTTCATACATGTTGTTACCCATTGATTTACCCACATCATATAACAACCAAACATTTTATTAATTGATGGTATTTTATGAAATATATAGCCTTCCTCAATGAATGGGCTATCTAATGCAAAAATTATTTTTCAAATCGGATTAGTAGTTCCTGAGATTCGCGCGTTCAAACAAACAAACAAACTCTGTCTCTTTATATTAGTATAAAGAAGAAAGTCTAGACTGAATGTAACCTCAAGTAAGATTCTGTTTACTAACAATTTGAATCTGTTTTACCCTAATGCAAAATTGTGAGTAAATTTAATCCCAAGTAACATATTTACCATTACTGATTATAAAATGTTTCAGTTTCAGTAAGTAATCATATTTTTAATAGTGGTTCTTCTTGGGATCGTATTTGAAGTAAACTAATATATTATATATAATAAATTATATATGGTACTTGTAAGAAAAACACAATTTTTTAAATTTTTGTCTATCTGTTTATTCCAGGTCTGGCTAATGTCCAAAACGACTGGACTGATTTTGACAGGACTTTCACTGGCAGATATTATAAGGAGTAACATATGCTACTTTTATTGTAGAAAAAGAATTATCAATTTCCTAGGGAAGCACCCAAGAGAAGCGAGGGTAAGTCGCTAGTATCAAACAAACATATTACAAGATATCAGTGAAGCTAATTTTATTTATTAAAGTTGAAATTTGATAGTAAAATGATGCATATGAAATAGAATATGTACATTAACTAATACATTTTCAGTTCTCGATATTTAAGATTATTTGAACTCCTATTATTTAGACACTATAATATATATATATATATATATATATATATATATATATATATATATATATATATAATATTTATGGTGCTAGAGGCCTACACTGTCTAGTTGTCCATCTAATAAAAAAAGGAACATAAAAATTATGTATTTTTCGATAGCAAATAAGAAAGGAGTGTCAACGAATAGTGGCAAAAGGCAGCAGGAGCCTGCCCTCTTGAGAAACCAAGTAAAGTTCAAATCTGGGTCTCACACCTCTGATATTTTCATGTGCATATCATTACCTCTTGCCTTACAGTGAAGGAAAACATTGCGAAGGAACCTGCATATATGAGAGAACCTAGTACGTTTTCAAAAGAAATGTGAAGTAGAAGAAATTTAATGATAGTTATTAGAAAAGTAATTATTTCAGAATAAAATTAGGTAAGGTCTATTCCAAAAGCTATGGGTAAGTCAAGACAAAGAAAATATTCAGAGAACTGATCTTTTAGAGTATCTTGGGAATTTAGGCTTCGCTCAGGCATTACTAAAAACCTAAAAAGAGCCTATATGTATTTAATTTCATTCAAATCTGTTCAGCTGTTTAAGCGTGACGAAGTAACAAACATACATACACTTTCGTATTAATAATAAGTGTCGTATAAAATAATATTATACCTTGAAGGGCCTTGCTGACAGGCTTTCTGCGCCTTTTCAGAAGAATTCATCGTAACCATTGTAATAATTTAATCACTTACAAATCAATTAAAAATCTATTTTAAGAGTCCATGGCAATAACTTTTTATCCACAAATATGATCAAAGGTATTTTATGACACCACAACACCATAAAAGTTGCACCAATAAACTACGAGCTTAATGAAGGAAATATTTACACTTAGAATACTTTATATCATAATTAAATTTCTTAGTTTATGACACGATATACAGTTATATATTAATTTGTCTGTCTGTTTACACAGGAACTTAAATTAAAGCATATATTCGAGTTATTATTTTAATAAACACCATGATCCAGATATGGGGAAACAAAATTTAGGACACCTGATTCACTTGACTAGGTTTTTGATATTTGATCTTTGGTATAAGTAATACGTAGAGCAAAAGTTATTACACGATAAAGTATTATTTAACTACATTTTATATTTAGTTTTAATTCATAAAAATATAAAGAATTGTAACATTTCGCAAAATACGTCGAAATGTCAAAGTACGGCCATTAATCAGTAGTATTTTTTTTTCTGTGCCCTGTTGAAAAGAGACGGGTATAAATTGTCTTCAATGACAGAAAGTGACGGAACATTTACGTAGATGTAATACGACTAATTTTAAGAGTTGCATGTTTGTTGAATGATTTATAATTCGAAGTGTCTATTTCATTTACTGTCTTATCCTAGAAGTTCGATAGCGCATGTGTTTACGAGTTTATTGAGCGCCTTGCTACTATTTTTAGATCGAGGAAATTTTAAATTGATCTAATATATCGTACATTTTAAATGCAATTTATATTTACATTTAGTAAATATTTCATTTAGTTTTATTATTAAAGTAAATTTAAAATAAACATTCATAAATTAATAAAAAAATATTTTAAATAGAACTATCTTTTCGGATTTTTTCGCGAATTTATTTTGACTTTTGGTTCCCGACGTTTCGAATGCTTTACACTTTACAGCAATCATGGTCTCTCCTGTGACTAATGGCAAGTATTCGCGTAAATCTAAGGAAAAAATATCATTATTATTAATCCTATTAATATATTTTAAAAATATGTAAAATTTTGTTTGTTGTTTAAAAAATCAGGCATAACAAAATCAATTGTATATTTTTATTCCACAAGGACACACAAATACATAAAATAATGTTTTATATTTTTTGATGTTTTTAACGTATCTTCTTTTAAAATTATCCCATAGGCTGTAGGATACACTTACCTACTTAAATACATAAAATACATAAAAAAAACTTTTTCCCGCCATTTCCATCGTAAATCGTAATTGGTTTGTTTTTCTTAGAGCCTGAACCTAAATGGGACAAAAAACTGATTTGAATAAAATTTTTCTCGGAACATTTATATAAAATATTTAGCGAACTGATTTTAAGACCATCCATTTTGTAGGAGTGTGATGGTTTTTGTTTGATGGTGTAGCGCTGGATTTTACACTAGGGGCACTCGGGGCGAGTGCCAAGGGCGGCAAATTTTCATGGACAGCAAAATCAGAGGGTAAAAAATAATTATCTTAATATTATCGAAAGTTTTTTTTTGTATTTTCCAAAAAAAATATTTATATTTTTTTATTAAGTAGTACAATTTTTGAATAGTTGAAAAGTGAAAACATTAATAAAAAAATTGCATTTTTCAAAAATAAAATAAAAGAAATTAAACTTTATTGAAATTAAAAACTATAGTCTTCCATATAAATTTTACTACATATTTATCCTCTTTAGGCCTCGATCAAAAAAATAATAAATAGATAAATATATTGGTACATTAACACACAGCGCCATCTAGTTCCATGGTAAGCTACGAGGATTGTGTTATGGATACCAGATAGTTGATACATTACATATGTATATAACTCGAACCCGCGACCGCTGGCACAGCAAGTAGAGTCATTACAAACTGAGCCAAACGTGTCGTCAAGATAACAAGTGACGTAATTGATACACAATCAGCGATAAAAAATGTCCGCACCGAATGAGCGCCCAACATTTGAGCGCGCTTTTAATTATTTTTTTTGTAAAAGCAACTTTTAGCTTTCCGTTTAAGGTTCAATTTGCATTGTTGTATATTTATTTCAACTATAATAATTACCTAAACACAATTGGTGACAGTTTTAAGAGAACTTTTGCATGGGATTGTGTATCTAGCACTTTTTTGATCGATGCCTTTAGAAGAACAATGGTCAAAAATCCTTTCTTGGAACTCATCTTCCCCATTTAAAGTAATCTTACACATATTTTCATGCTCTAAAGCCAGCGGTTTAGCCAGCATTGTCTGACAATGAGTCAGTGTTAGAGTTTTATTGAGTAGATCTTTGAAACATTATCTTCATTTTCTTATCTTACTATTATTGTATTGTAATTATTACATAAATTAAAATTTTGGTATCCATTTTATTTCTTAAACCTGGGAGCTCCAGATTAATGCCTTCAAAGAAACGAAAAACAAAAAAAGCTAAATATTCTTATTTTTTTTTAACTGCAGTATATTTATAATATTATAATATAGGTACTAGCGGCCTACAAAAACTTCACGGAAAACAAACGTATCCCACGGGAACCATACATTTTTCCGGGATAAAAAGTAGCCTATGTGTTATTCTAGACTATACTCTACGTCTGTGCCAAATTTCATCCAGATCTGTTCAGCCGTTCCGGCGTGAAAGAGTAACAAACATGCTCACAAACTTTCACATGTATAATATTAATTAATAATTCATAATACGGATAATAAGTAGTTACCTACCTGACAATTTTAGATGAATCTCTAAACATAAAAGTAAGTGGTATACTTTTTTTAAGGCAGAAATCTACTGGAAAGTAAAATTTTCTTTGATCGCAGGAAACAATATTTTTCCTTGGTCAGAGAAGATGTCGCCCTTCACGCAAGAAGTTCCTATAAAATAAAGCTATGTGTGTGTGTGCGTGTATTTAGCCCTCTTTAACGTCCCACTGCTGGGGGTGGGCCTCCCTTCAATACGAGGGGGATCAGGTCATAGTCCACCACGCTGGCCAAGCGCGGGCGGACTGAGCATGTATTTCGAAAACTTTTAAGTTCTCTAAGACATGCAGTTTTCCTCACAATGTTTTCCTTCACTGAAAGACAAGTGGTAATCATGTTGGAAATGATTCGCACATAAAAATATCAGAGGTGCGAGACTCGGGATTTGAACCCGCGGTTACCCAAGCGAGCGCGTTACCACTGGGCTACCACTGCCTTGAACAAGGCTATTATAATGGAAAAAAAACACAGATCAATTTTAGAGCTTATATTTTTAAAAAGAGCCTTGAGTTCATTTTAATTGATTATGCTTTAAAAATTGAAATTCGAAGGTAAGCCACATTATAATATTATGTACTAATATCCGTCCAGTGATCGAAATCCAACCATGATATTTTTTTATTGATAACACTAAAGCTCGTCGACAGCTACTAAACAAAAAAAAAGAAAATCACGAAAAAGTTTGACAAACAGAGGAGGAAAAGGTACAAAACTGTTTTGTCTTTGCCTATTTATTAACCCTCGACGCAAGAACGACCGGGTGTTATAAGTTTGACGTGTCTGACTGGCATCGTAGCTACCGAACGGATGAACCGATTTTGATTTTGTTTTTTTTGTTAGAAAAGTTGAATTAGTCGGGGGTGTTCTTAGCTACGTTTGATGAAAATCGGTACAAAATGTAGGATTACATATTTTTTCACAGCTTCCTCAATATGGGTATCAAATGAAAGGGCTTGACTAGTAGAATACTACACAGTATACACTATGATAAATTTCAAATTCAAGATGCCTGCCACCACAAAATGGCGAATTACATGTCGTTTTTTTTTAAATTTAATTTATAAACCTAGATGATAAATTCAACTAGATACTGCTCGTAACTCTGCTTGCTTGGTAAGTACATATATAAAAAAATAGCCAAAATATTATTCCAGTATATAGAAAACTAGCGACTCACCCTCACTTCGCTCGGGTTCGTCCCTGGGATAATTCCCCATACAAAGTTTCATCCCCATTTTCACCATCTTAAGCGATGATTTCCGGCATAAAAACTATTCTATGTCCTTTCCAGGGTCTTAAATTATTTTCTTACCTATCCAAATCGGTCCAGTATTTTCGGAGCTTATTCGGTACAAACAAACAAACTTACAAAAAAAATATTTTTTCCTCTTTATAATATTTATAGCTTTAGACATAGAAGACTACAAATTCCGATAAAACAAGATATATTACGCGTAAGCGAAACGATTGTTGTGAGAAAATAACTTCTTTATAATAGCACGAGATTCGTCTTATTTTAACATTGAAATTGTTTATTTTGTCACTTCAGTATAAGCCCGATTTTCAGCGAAAGTGCGACATCGCCCTGGTGTCGTGGATTTTGGGACTACGTGGTTGAGATTAAGATGTTAAAAGATGCGTCTGAATGAGGGCTACAAAATGCAAAAAAAATATTTGAAAACACTCAAAGGCTTTTTTTTAAATCGAAAAAATGTGAAAAATGCGGTCGCTTATCGCTCGGTTTCGGTGAAAAAAAAAAATCATATCTCGAAATGAAATAAGGTATCGAAAAAAAAAATAATAATACCCTAGAGTATGACTTCGGACTACGTTTAAAAAAAATTGGAGGTTCATATCACTGATGGGTTATTCAGAAGTTGTACCTTTGTGACGCTGAGTTTACGCGAGGAGAGTTCGTGCGCGATAATGACGGTGTATAAATGTTTTGGAGCATGATTTAGTTTTTGAACCGAAGTAATTCTTTGTGAATAAATAAATATGTATTTAAACTAATAACTAACTAATATTTATACATATAATAAAACAGTAACCAAGCGAAATTTATACGTGAAATATTATTTCAAAACAACGACTGTAACGTATTGTGTCCTACAGACCCCAAAACAATGATTATGAAAATTTTTGTCTGTATGTCTGTTTGTCCGTTTGGGTGTGCGCGTGTCACGAAAAAAGTACTGAACCGATTTTAACTAAATTTTGTGTACTGATAACTTATTACTCAGGTTAGGAAATTTAAGATATCTTTTACTGCAGGAAAATAAAATAAAAGGGAGAGGAGTGGAGCGGAGCGGAGCGGAGAGGAGCGATAAGAGAGGAGCCTGTTGTTGAGATTTGGCCTGTCTTTTGCAGCTCTTTTTCGCAAATCGCTTTGATCGGGTTTCTAGACAAACAAAAACAAATCTATACCACGGGAACCGTACATTTTTCCGGAATAAAAAGTAGCCTGTTTGTTATTCTGATGTATGAACTAATACACTTTTATTAAAATCCAATCAGTATTTTTTGTGTACTATTTTTTTAACTATCCCACGGGAACACTGTAATTTTCCGGGATGAAATGTATCTAAAATGTTGACTGGGGATATGAGGTACCACCATGCAAAATTTTATTTAAATCGGTCCTACAGTTTCGGAGATTAGCCCGTACAAACAAACAAACAGACAAAGAAACAAAAAATAATATATCTGGATTTGTTCTATTTCTCTTCTTACATCCCTCTGACTCGGTTTTTAGCATATTTTTTCTATGTACAGACATTCGACCTCTACAGTTTTATTATATGTATAGATAATATCTTTATGCATACAAATACTTTTTTGTTGTCTGAACGCGGGCAAAATCGGTTGCTCTGCTAGTAATTAATATGTTAAAAATTTAATTCAGTTCGTGGCAGACACGAGATCTGTGGATTTTTTTAAGTATCTGCGTATTATCAAGGTTTAAAAGCGTATACCACATAGGGTTGCCAACATTTCTTCAGCAAAACATATTTTTTTTTAAATAAGCTAAAAAATACAGTGCACTTAAAAAATAGTAGGTACCTAAGTTAGCAAAAGTTAGACAATAATATATGTATTTGTTATTTATTTATTTTTATAAAAACTATTTTTTTTGCACTTCTTCCATTTTTAAAGTTGTATTTCTTTTGGCACGTCTGGAAAAAATATGAGAGTAAAATTTTCAGCTATTTTTGTTCTTGTTCTTTGTAGACGTATAACTTCTTACGTGCGTACATAACAAAAGTTTTTTGAACAATTTTTTGTCTAAAATAAAAGTTTTATATGCTTTATTACATTCAATTTTAAAATTCATATAAATCAGAAGCTCATTTTTCATTATTAAGTTACTACTTCTGTTTCTTACTTTTCGCCATTTCGAGTTTGTTTGTTACTACTCGAAATGGCGAATCGAACTCGAAATAACTAAGCCGAATCTGTACATTAAATATTTTTTGGAAAATCTTATTGAAATTAACATTATTATCGATACAGAGGCCGAATCTATAGTTTTTAGAATTTATGTCTGTCTGTCTGTTACCGCATCACAGAAAAACCACTGGAGGGATTATGATGAAATTTTGTTTGGTGATAGTTTTATCCGGTTCAACATATAGGATACTTTTTACAGCGGGAAAACATCTCATTTCTGAGAAAAAATACAAAAACTGCATTGAAAGAGTATACTAATATGTATAACCTAAGAATTAGGTTTTTGGTCATATGAAACCGGGCGGAGCCGCGGGCAATGCTAGTACTATATATTATAGTGCGGTTGGCAACCCTAACTAATACCACACTACCATTTTAAATGCGATCTTGTATGTTTGTTACTCCATCGCGTTGAAAGGGCTGGACCGATTTTGATGAAATTTAGTACACAGATAGATTAGAAATTTTGCCAATATTGTATACATTTTAAAAAGGAACTCGATAAATAAGTCGCTATAATGAAAACGCACACTAACTGCATAACACGTTCTCTTTCGTCCTTGACATTCTCGGAACGTAATATTATTATATTATAGAGAATCTACTATTATACATTCTTTTAAAACAAGTTTTCGCACTTGGCTACGCTTGCGATGAACGTCGTTAATACCTATTCGAATTTAGAAATAGTGTAGTTTTCCTTAAATGAAAGAATAACTTTAAATATTTATATTATAAATATAAAAACCCATGACTGGAGCACAAGCATTCGTGCTCATCACACAAATGAATGCCCCCAACGGGACTCGAATCCGCGACCGCTGGCACAGCAAGTAGGGTCACTACAAACTGAGCCAAACGTGTCGTAAAATTCGTCGTAAGTTATCGTAAGTGCTGAGTTGCAAATCTGTTCAGTACTGGCACGGTAATATTACATATACATTACCGTGGTACTGGTATCAAAATGAGCCTTTTCATTAGCAAAAACGTTCAACAAAATGGCGTTATAATTATTAATTTATTATTAACTAGCAGAACGCGCGGCATCGCTTGCGCTAAAACTACAAAAAAAACCTCTAAAAAGGTAGGTTTCCTACAAACTTTTATCCCATATTTTGCCCCCTTTATTTTAAAAAATTCTAAAATACGTATTTATTTAATTGTGTTGAAAAGCATTTATAGTATATTTTAAAACTTAGTAGTTTCAAGTAATTCTGATGATATATATATTTTTTTGTTGTATTATAACGTGTTTTCCCGTGGGAATGAGATAATATAACGCGGTAAAAAGTAGTCTATGTCACTCGCCAGCCCTTCCAATTATCTCCACACAAAAATCACTCCAACCCACCCACTCACACTATTTCGACGTGAACAAGCGCGGATCCAGGGGGGGGGGATATGACCCCCCCCCCCCCCTCAAAGCCAAATATACTTTTTAGAGAAGTTTGAAGTCTAAGAAAGGAAGGAATAAGCGGATAAACATTTCAATTTAAAAATAAATGGTTTTTATATGTATTTTGAAGATTATATTCCCCTAGTTTCATGAATATAAAAAAGTTTTTGCTGAAATCTATATACATACGAGTACTAGCGACTCACCCTCGCTCCGCTCGGGTTCGTCCCTGGGGTGGGGTCTGGGAGGACCACCCTTATCCTTATCACTTAAGGGTATGGAAAATAGATAGTAACCAATTCTCAGACCTACTGAATACGCATATAAAATTTGGTAAAAATGGGTAAAGCCGTTTCGGAGGAGTACGGTAACAAATATTGTGACATGGTAATTTTATATATAAGACTAGCGACTCACCCTCGCTCCGCTCGGGTTCGTCCCTAGTGAAAATTTGGGTTTGTATGTATTTTTTAATGCCGAATAAAATTTTTTTTTTGGTGTGGACCACCCTTATCACTTAAGGGTATGGAAAATAGATAGTAGCCGATTCTCAGACCTACTGAATACGCATATAAAATGTGGTAAAAATCGGTGAAGCCGTTTCGGAGGAGTACGGTAACAAACATTGTGACATGGAAATTTTATATATTAGATAATAAAATTGTAACTAAGTCGAATCTGCACATTAAACATTTTTTGGAAAATCTAATTGAAATAGACATTAGTATCGATACAGAGTCCGAATCTATAGTTTTTAGAATTTTTGTCTGTCTGTTACCGCATCACAAGAAAACCACTGGACAGATTTTGATGAAATTTATATAAAGAATATTTTTCGATAAGATGTCACAGCAAGCCAGAAATTAAAAAAAAAAAAATTTTTCAAGGTTTTTTTTGTTCCTTATATACCTGCTAAAGTTTTAAAGCCATAAAACTTAAGGTCTTGATTTTTTGCCCCCCCCCCCCCCCCCCCCTCCCCCCTCCCCCCAAACGGAAAACTAGATCCGCGCCTGGTCTCAATTGTTTTTAAAAAATATTTTATGTACAGATTTTGCTAAGTTACTGTTTTATTATATGTATATTTCAGCCTATGACACCCCCCGCCCCCCCAAAATTTAACTCTGGATCCGCGCCTGGACGTGAAAGAACGACCGACAAACAAACAAACACACTTTTACATTTATGATAATATTAGTATGGTTTATGTAAATATTGAGTTGCAATATTGTTCTTTTGTTGCCTTGTTTTCTCTCTTGTCACGCAATTATGGAGAAATGGGATGACGTTATTTTCCATACAAATATGTATTATAATATAAGTGTGAGACTATCTCTGTATGTCTGTTTGTTACCATTTCCCGCTTAAACTGGACTGAACCGTTGGACTATGGCCCGATCCCCTCGTACGTGCCCAGCAGTTGGACGTTAAAAAGAGCTTAATACAATACAATTTAAAAGCTACTTTTTGCAACTTAGGTACTTAAGAAAGCTATAGTAAAAATGTGGAGTTTATAACTAAAATTTGCCCACAGTTGGGATTTTCGTGGGATTGGGCTCGTACATAAAAAAGGGAGAACAAAGTGATTGTAAAGCAAAATTTGATTCCGTATAGCTAAGGTCATTTACTTTCAAAACCCGAGGCCGTCTGGACCTTTTCCTTGTCAATGCACTTGCCACAGATTAAGTAACTTTGTATTTTTTTCTGTAATGAGGATGTATATGTTTTTTTTTTATTTATTTTTATACTTTTTAATACTAGCATCTGCCTGTGACTTTTCGTATGTGTATTATTTTAATCCACAAATACTAAGCTTGAGTTATGTTTTTAAAATACATACTTAGAAAAAAAAACAAATGATGCCTTACAGATATAAATAATAAAATAATCCTAAGCAAACTAGTGCAAGAAAATTAACGGGATTATACATAATTTATTTATACTTCAAGTTATACTTCTTTTGGCACGTTTGGAAAAAAATATGAGAGTAAAATTTTTACGATGCGCTGACAGCCAAAAAACGACATGATGAAATTAGATGCATTCCTTTTAAAAACAGAGAGTTGTGACATACGGGATGAAATCTTTAGCTATTTTTGTTCTGTTATGTCAAAGAAGTATAACTTCTTACGTACACACACGTCTTTTTACATTTATTCTAAACGTGCCAAAAGAAGTATACCTTCAAAAATTCAAAATTCAAAATAGGTATTTTATTCACCATTAAATTATAACAATTGCTTACTGAACGTCATGAGTCTACTACCAGTTCGGAAAGAAGAAGCCTCAGACCTGAGAAGAACTGGCGAAAGAAACTCAGCTTCAAAATTCACATCTACATTTTATAATCTATGGACTGACATTAGGATGCAAGAATGTTACTTATCTATACTTTATACATAGCTGTCTTTACATAGCAGCTGTGACTTTCGATTTTTACATCCAAGAAATAATCATCATATTACGCATATATGTATATTTTTACTAGCGATTCACCATCGCTTCGCTCGGGGTCGTCCCTATGTTATACTTTAAATTGACATTCTTTTTTTATTTATGAACCGATTGAAATAAAACAAATACTAAATGTTAAGTGAAGCTTACCACAATACATTAATGAAAACCTCACCCAAATTGGTTAAGCCGTTTCTGAGATTAGCACAAACGCACAGACAAACAGACAAAAATTCTAAAAAACAATGTTTTGGGTCTTATTGCGTTAATAAAGACCCCCAATAATAGTTTTACTCAAATATCTTCCATGTGCAGACAGCGATCAGTTACACTTTTATTATATGTACATATAGATATAGAATAGATGTGGCTTAATATATTTCTTGTGTGATAGACAGAGATAGCCTTAATAGTTTCTCGCTGTCATCTCTTTGTCTGTTGGCGCTGATTGAATTTTCCTAGCGACTGTTTTTGGAACTAACGACAGCTGTTTATAATACTAATATTAAACGTAGTTCAACAGTTCCAAATACCGGATTTAAATAAAATGTCATTCTGCAATTGTTAAAGGATAGAAATTTTAAAAATTGTATTGAAATCATTCATTTATATATATCGTTATGTCATATACCTAATAATTCACCTTTTTTTAACGTCCCACTGCTGGGGGTGGGCCACTGATCAATGTGAAGGGGGACCGGCCATAGTCTACTATTCTAAACAAATGCAACTTGACAAGTCAAATCAAATCAAATGAAAATATTTAATACAGCATTAAAATATAACAATCGTTTACTGAACGTCATGAGTCTACTACCAGTTCGGAAAGAAGAAGCTTCAGACCTGAGAAGAACTGGCGAAAGAAACTCAGCGGGACCAATATCTTTTCTTAAAGTATAATCTTTTTTTAAAGTAAAATTATAATTTACAATATTTCTATCAAGTTGAAGTAGCCTGGAGGCATGGACGATTGTGGTTAATTAGTTCATGCCTGGAGGCGATCATTTCATTCCCAAGGTGTGCCATCTTCTTTCTTTCTTTTCAAGACTACACATGTCTTCCGATAACTTGCTAGGTTCTCTCAGACATGCAGGTTTCCTCACGATGCATTTCTTCACCGTACGGTAATTAGTAATATCATAATTTTACGCGAATATTTGACATTTTAAATAAAACTATCTTTTCGGATTATTTAAAATAGTAATATAATGTTGAAAATGATTTGAAGGTATTTCTTCGTGTTGTTACAACTTTCCAGCTGAACGGATTTCATGGAAATTGGGCGTGGAGATAGTCTATATCCACAGCAGGGCTGGAGGCAAGAATAATGTATATTATAAAATATAAATAAATAAATATGTTGGGACATTAACACACGGCACCATCTAGTTCCATGGTAAGCTACGAGGCTTGTGTTATGGATACCAGATAGTTGATACACTACACATATATAACTTTAAATATATACATAATATTATAAATATAAACACCCATGACTGGAGTACAAACATTCGTGCTCACCACACAAATGTATGCTCCCAGCAGGACTCGAACCCGCGACCGCTGGCACAGCCAGTTATCCATAAACTGAACCAAACGTGTCGTCAAATTTATTTTTTGCCCAATTGATCAAACTTTGAACGCAGACCGTACAAGTATAAATTATCTATCGATAAAACACTCGATTCGACAAACAACTCGATAAATATCTTATATAAGTGCCAGATTAAGATATAATTTATCAATAAATATATAATTATAATTGCTCTTCAAAGAAACATTATGAGTATATCTATATTATAAAAATACTTTGAGTTCATTTGAAAAGTACTTAAATGGTGATAAAATCGATTGATTTAAATATACCTACTCAATAAAAAAACATGTTTACATACAGATAAACCTAATATTATTATGTACTTTGGCATTTTATATTTAAAAAAAACGAAATTTGTAATTAATATTATGAGTGCAGATCATTGTTAAAACGATTCAATATGATCTTTGTTGTCGGTTTTTATAGTCTAACTAGCGACTCCGCTAGGGTTCGTCCCTACTTTTTAAGGTAATTATAGATTTCTCAGAGATGAGATATTTTCCCGCATTAAAAAGTATTCTATATGTTGACCCGGATAACCAGCTATTATTGTAACAAATTTTATCAAAATCCCTCCAGCGGTTTTTCCGTGATGCGATCAAAGACAGACAGACAAAAATTATAAAAGCTATAGATTCGGCCTCTGTAATAATGTTTATTTCAATAAGATTTTCCAAAAAATATCTAATGTACAGATTCGACTCAGCATTTTATTATTTATATAGACTTACGATTAACGCTCGCTTCGCTCGGGAGCGTCTCTAGGATCAACAATAAGAGTAGCCTAAATTATTCCTTATATTTTATAACATCAGCTTTCTGCCAGTGAAAGCCGCGTCAAAATCGGTCCAGCCGTTTCAGAGATTAGCCGGAATAAACACACAAAAATGTTAATAATTGTTATTTTATGGGTAGGTACGTATAATTTTGTAAGTAAGAAGCTGTTACTTTACAAACAGACACTTCAATTTTATTTATTTGTATATATTGCTATAGATTTGTAATTTTGTATGCAAAATCCGGACAAAAATACAATAATTTGATACAACGTCATGGTGCAATGGCTCCTGACAGACTTTCAAGTCTGAGTACGTTTAATGATTTCAATACCTTGCTGTTGACTAAAAATGTGTAATTTTATTTTATTAAACTATCATAATTAATTAGAATTTAAAAATAAACATGAAAGTGCTAAAATTCTAAATTATATTTTCATTTATTCAAAAAAAGTGCGAATATTCTATTACAAAAGAGTAGATTAATGCGCAATAATTAGTGCAATGTGCTTCGATTTGAAAACTTGACCTCCATTTGAGTTTAGATTATCTGTAATTTAATTGTGATTTTGCAATATCTTATCTACACGCTTATTTGTAGAGGTACCACAGATTATTTATTTTATTATGATTTATATTGAAGTACCTTTAACAAGTTGATAAAATATACCGTCTTCATAAAAATTATATACCTAATCCTTAAATACGTTTTCACGTTTAGTATACATATCTCAATGATGAGATATTTTCCCGCAATAAAAAGTATCCTATATGTTGACCAGTTATCATCATAACAAATTTCATGAAAATCTGTCCAGTGGTTTTCTCGTGATGCGTTTCCAGACAGACAGACAAAAATTGGACCCAGTTATGTACCCAGGTGTTATAAAAAATAAAATAATTATAAAAAATAAACAATACTTATATAAATATTGTTCAATTTTAAAATAAACAGAAAAACAATACATAAGCCAAGTGCAACTATCGACAGAAAAAAGCTTATAACTCTGTTGGTACTTTTACGCACATGGCTGTTTTTTTCATAACTGGGTCAAATTGTAAAAACTATAGATTTAGCCTCTGTAATAATGACTATTTTAATAAGATTTTCCAAAAAATATTTACTGTACAGATTTGATTCAAAATTTTATTATATGTATAGGAGACAAAGAGAAATTGCATCATGGCTACATTAATTCAACTTACATTACTTTAATTTTCTTTATTTCTATTTTCTATATAAAATGTCAGTCTCTCCCGCGACTATGATTGCTGTAAAGCATTCGAAATGTTGGGAACCACCAAAAATCATAATAAATCCGCGAAAAAATCCGAAAAGATAGTTTTATGGTTTTTAATATTTAGTGTTCATTCTTTTACGGATTTAAAACAATTAAAGTTAAAATCATCTGACCATTTAAAAAAAATTATTAATTTATCCAGATTACGTTTTAGAATTTGATTCTTATGTGCGATAGAACACAAGTGTATTTTTCTTAAACTAAATACAATGGATTTGTTTACGTTCTATTATTTTGTATAAAATTAAAAATGTGTCTGATTGTAATGGACCCATTACAATCTCAATTTTAATTTTATACAAATTGCTTCGAAATACGAACTTTCATCCCTATTTTCAACCCCTTAAGGGATAATTTCCGGGATAAAAAGTATTATATGTCCTTCCCAGTGTCTCAAACTATCTTCTTACCAAATTTCATCTAAATCGGTCCAGTAGATCCAGAGATTACCCCCTACAACGTCACAAACTCATAAACTTTACCTATTTATAATATTAGTAATAGTTATAGATGAGCCCCAAAATTCCAATAAGCATTTTCGTTATCTCTTATGAACGCTGATTTCTGGCTGGTGATTTCTGAACGGTTGTTTACGGAGTTAACGACAGCAGCTTCTAGTACTACTTAATAATGATTGTATATATTTTGATGTATAAATAAATATATTGGGACATTAACACTCAGCACCATCTAGTTCCATAGTACGATACGAGGCTTGTGTTATGGATACCAGATAGTTGATACACTACACATATATAACTTTAAATACACACATATTATAAAATATAAACATCCATGACTGGAGTACAAACATTCGTGCTCATCACAAAAATTAATGTCTTCAGCGGGACTCGAACCCGCGACCGCTGGCACAGCAAGTAGGGTCACTAAAAATTGAGCCAAACGTGTCGTATTTTTTTTAAATATATATAGATTTTATACATACCTACTTAAATGTAAATAAAGCAATGGAATAAAATTAGTATGTCAATTGTCAACATGTTATCCTTGACTACACGACACAGAACACCACATCCTGATAAACGAGTTACCTAATGTTATCGAATTTTGTAAGATAATTTTGCAATGATTTTACTTTTTATACACTAGCAGAACCCGAACTTCGCTCGCGCTAAAACTACAAACAAACTCTAAAAAGGTGGGTTTCATATAAACTTTCATCACCTTATGGGATAAATTTTGAAAAATGTATTAATAATTATATAATATAATAAAACACGTATTTATTTAATTGCATTGAAGAGCTATAGAATATCGAGTTTCGAATAATTCTGAACATAAATATTTTTTTGGTTTTTATTTTTACGTGTTTTCTTGTGGGAATTAGATAATCTCCCGCGTTAAAAAGTAGCCTAGTCACTGTAGTGCCCTCCAACTATCTCCAATCTGTTTCGTCGTGAAAGAAGGACAAACAAACACACTTTCACATTTATAATATTAAGTATGGATACAAAAATAGCGTCACCTTTTGGTAAATTTTATTATAATTTATGAACAACATGCAAATATTTTAGACTAAGCTTGGAAAAACTATAGATTTATTATATGAATAGGTATGTGCACCTTTAGCCTTGTTTCGCTCGGGTGCCTTACTGTACCCTATCTTATAATCCCATTCAAATCCGTCCAGTCATTGCAGAGTAAAGGACTAACAAACATACATATTATATATAAACTTTCGTATTTACAGTGGTGTGTCCCTTTTCGAATCGTGTTACAACTCAAATTTTGATACAAAAATAAAAATACAATTGCGCAAGCGCAACTATTATCACCCCATTTAAACGAGTTCTTAACATTTAGACTTAAAAAATAAACCGGAAAATAATTCTGTAAATTGAAAGTTGTAATAAAAATATACATATATTTTTTTAAATCAGTGACGAACGAATTGACTAAAATAAAACAATAAAATGACGAGTATATTTGTAAAGTAAAATATCACAAAGAACTTTCAAAAATGAAGTATTTTTAGCAACATAAATACTCTTTGCTGTCAAAATTCAAAACTCTGTCAAAATCGAAATTATTCTTTCGTATCCTTTGCAGTAGAAACCCTTGACTCACGGAGTCGAAGTGCTAAAAACTTCTTAAAAGATATAACTCCTATTTCCTCTTCTGGTGACAAAAGATCTGGCTGATATTTCCTCAAAGCATTGACATTGACAGAAATGAAATGCAGCTAATCCTGCGAACATAACATGTAAAGTCATTTTAAAGTACTTATACATTTAATTTATTTATATATTTAAGTATAGATTTAACTACATGTCATCCAAAGAATGCTTTCTATGTCGATTTTGGTCGCAACAGCATATCTCATTGACCTATATGAAAACGTGAAGATGCACAATCCTGTGCAAACACAACTCACAAGAGCATTCTCAATTGCTTTCACTCTCATAGTATTGAACTATAGACGACACGTCTAGTGGACCCACAGCCCCAGATATTCCATGCAGGAGAGTAGTGACGCTAAAATCTCACCTCCATACTGTTACTGATATTGTCTAGAAAAATCCCATTGTTTATACTTCATCCGACCCGAGATAAATTTACGGCCTCCAAATTCATTAGAGCAACGAGCTATCTTAATTAATATTGGAATTTGGTATAATTAAAGAATTTCAAATCAAAAGTCTAAAGTCTAAAGACCCCTCGACGAGAGTGTATAATAATTACATATACATACCTATATAATTTTGTATACTTGTTTGGAAGCCCTAATAGATTATCATAAGTGAATATTTTGCAGTTCCAATAATATTACTTACCTTACATACGTGTCGAATTGATAGCCTCCTTTTTTTGAGTTAATTAAAATTTAAAAAGAATGATAACAATGGAAGCTATTATGTAGAGATCATGCCACTCTGTTCTCCGACTCCGCATGGAATATAACGTGAATGTATGTATGTATATTTGTGTTTCTGACATTTAACTATAATAAAATTTTATTTAAGCCATATTATATCGTTGTGAGTTATCACAATCGTGTAGAGGTGGCGGGAAGAGACCTTGACATTTAAATGTGACATCTTGTTTTTTTGACATTTCAATAATACCGCGAAAGTTACCGTAAGCTATTATTTTATTTTTATTTAATAAATTATAAACAGTCTATAGTTTTAATTTATTAATATTTTAAAGGTTTTTTTTTTAATAACAATCTTATTAGTTAAGGTGTTATATTAAATATAATTTATTTCTTCTCCGCTACAGAACGATATTTGTTTGGTATTTATTGTGCTGTGTTTGTTATATATTGTGAGTTCAGAGTGGGAGTAAGTTATATGAAAGGAAATAAAACCAATCATCATCTCCTGGATCCCTCATCAGATCAGCTCGATGGTATCAAATTATTGTACTGCTATCCGGAATTCATATAGACGTATAATATTAAATGAGCAATTCTTGCATATATAAATTTATTTCGTGTATCTCGGAAACGGCTCGAACGATTTGGATCAAATTTTGTACTTAGATTAGGTTTTGCTTTTTAAGTTTGTCTATATAAGTAAGTACTTGTGGGTTGTCCTTTCTGAAAAAGAAATGCAATTATACTTAATTATATTTCTTCTGAAAAACTTAATTAATAAACAAGCGCGTGAGATATCTTGAGATACGATAGGTATAGAGGCCTACACCCAGCAGTGGGACGTTAAAAAGGGCTGAACACATAAAAATAAACACACAAAAATAAATAAATATATTATAAAAATAAAAAAAAAACCGACTGCGTAAAAGCTAACTAAAAAGATGAATTTTAAATAAAACTATCTTTTCAGATTTTTTCGAGAATATATTTTGATTTTTGGTTCCCGACGTTTCGAATGCTGTACAGCAATCGTGGTCACGGGAGAGACTGATTGCTGTAAAGCATTACAAACGTCGGAAACCAAAAATCAAAATAAATTCGCGAAAAAATCCGAAAGGATAGTTTTATTTAAAATGTCAAGTATTCGCGTAAATCTAAGAAAGTATTATAAAAAGATGAAAATAAGTTCACGAAGGAATACCTATAGTATTATGCAGTCGGAGACATACACGTTTCATCCTTGCCGCGATATGTACACATACTCGTATGTATGTCTCCGACTGCATAATACTATATTCCTCCGTGAACTTGTTTTTATCTTTTTACTTAGCTTTTATGCAGTCGGGTTTTTTATTTTTATAATATATTCATTTATTTACAGCTTTTTAAGTATTTTTAAGTAGGAAAATTAGTGAGAATGGTTGTTAACCAACTTTAAATCATAACATATCCTAAACTTTCCTTTAAAATAAAAAATAATGAAAGAAACTTAAAAATAATTTTTAAATATCTATTCAACGATACCCCACTTGACATAGTTCGTCGATTTAGATTTTTTTTTTCTTTTCCAAATTATGGAATCTAGCAGCCCTCACATTTATTTATTTTTAATGTCACCTATCTAAGAACACTTGGATTAATGAGACAAATCTAACGGTATCTTAATTAAAGAAATCCATTGAGTGGTTTGGAAGATATGAGGGAATAAAGAATATTACAAATAAACATACAAGATAGGCGCGAAAAACATAACCCTTTCCTTGCAGTCGGGTAAAAAACATACCTACACAGATTGAGTTTTTAAATAGGTCAATTGATAAAATAATTATTGACGATTTCATAACACTTATAAAATAATTAATAATAAATAAATATGTTGGGACATTAACACACAGACAGCACCATCTAGTTCGATGGTAAGCTACGAGACCTGTGTTATGGATACCGGATAGTTGATACACTACACTTATATAACTTTAAATACATACATATTATATATTTATATAAACACCCATGAGTGGCGTACAGACATTCATGCTCATCACACAAATGAATGCCCCCAGCGGGACTCAAACCCGCGACCGCAGGCACAGCAAGTAGGATCATTCCAAACTGAGCCAAACGTGTCGTCTGAAGATGTCGACTACTGTGAAGATGGGAAATAAAAAGAACACAATTTTAACTCAGAGTTGTAGCCATATTGCATAGGACTAAAATACGAAAGAAAATTGATTTTTATCTTTAAATTATCTCAGTACAACAACAATTTTGTTCTTTCCAAAGGCGATTTACATACGTTCACTTTTCCATCACTTTAGTGTAATGACCTCACACGTTAAAAATCAAAGCACGTAGAGACGTCTCTGATGCCTTTTACTGCTACAGTAAAAATAGCTTACTGTTATATTAAAAATTAGATACTAGACTGATTTTGATTGTGCTTTTTGTTTACCTCACTGGTATTACTGTTGATGCATGAAAAACAAACAAACATACACTATGTTTGTTTGTCTTTCTAAGCAGTGGCGGAACTTTTTTACTAAAAAAGTGATATCACGGTACTTACATAAATTTTCAGCGGAATATTTTAATATTTAATAGGAATTTTAGAAACACATTGGTTAAAGAACAAAAGACGTACTATAAAGTCTAATACGATTTGAGTGCTTGTAATGTAGGTAGATACTTCCTTCCATCTTTTTTTTTGTAAGTAAATGTATTTACGTATATCATTTGCGTACAGGCGATTCTGTGGGGCCTCACCGGCTAGGACACGCACACATACATAGTATATACTACCCACTAAACCCAACAGAACCTCCTTCGCATAGGGACTTATACGTTGGAGGTTGCGTATATCGATTACGCACTCAACCACGGCGCCACGATGGCTGCCTGCCGAGGGAGCCTACAATAACCAGAGGGTAGCTCCCACGGTCCACTCTGCTATCAGAGAAATACCAAGAACAACCCGCATGGTACACCGACCACCGAAGTAGGCCACCACCCTGTGTGTCTCCTCTCCTGGCTTCACTTGCTGGATTGCCCCCCAGCGTACGTGCGTAAGTACACACACGTTTTTTTTAATATTGGGATATGCAATAATATATGTGGTTACGTGGGGCTCACTGGCTAGGAAGCCAATACTACAATTTATCTTTGATTTTTAAAATCATATACAGACTAAGCAATTGTAATCTATAAGTACATATAATAAAATTGTAACTTAGCCGAATCTGTACATTAGATTTTTTTTGGAAAATCTTATTGAAATAAACATTATCATCGATACAGAGGCCGAATGTATAGTTTTTAGAATTTTTGTCGGTCTGTCTGTTATCGCATCACAGAAAAACCACTGGAGGGATTTTGATGAAGTTTGGTATAGTGATAGCTGGTTATCCGGGTCAGCATATAGAATACTTTTTACCGCAGGAAAATATCTCATTTCTGAGAAAAAAATACAAAAACTGCAATATAAGAGTATTCTAATATGTAAAATCTAAGAATTTGGTTTTTGGTCATCTGAACGCGGGCGGAGCCGCGGGCAATGCTAGTTTTTATATATAAGTACAGTTTTATCTAGTTTTATCGAACCTGACCTATAGCAAGCAAATATTTCGTACTGCGACCTTTACTCTAAGTCCTTTCACTTTTGAGCACTATGATATTTATCATATTAAATTATTGCAATGTTGCATGTATGATTCATACAAATATTATTATCGATACTAAGAGATATGAATGTTTATGCTTAAATAGGTGTTAGTCGCTACATTCTTTAATTGTCACAGTGGTCTAGTGGTTAGCATTTACGACTGTAGATCCAAAGATCCTGGGTTCAAGTCCAGTTATCGGTTGGGCTAAGTTTAGTTACTGAGTTTTTCTGTGAAGACATTGTCAGTAACAGCCCGGAGTTGCGAAGTTGGCGGTGTGTCACCATCATGCCTCTTCCAAGTTTTTTTTGTTTAGTAGTTATTGACGAGCTTTGATGTTATGAATAAAAAAAATGATTATAGCCGAATATCGAGCACTGGGCGTTCATTTAGTGTACAAAAATGTGTTTAAATAAAAGGCGGTAACTATTTGCGTGTTCTTCGAGATAGTGTTTCACATTCATAATTGAGCTTATAAAGTTTTATTGCCAATTGCTATGTGCGTTTCTAAAGTTAGAACAGTTACGTTATTGCGACCTTGCTCTTACAACTATTACAAAAATGATTTAAAATTTGTTATGTATATTTTTTTAATTAATCAAATATAAAGCTCAGTGTCAATATACTTTCTTGGAAAACTAAGTGAAGCGGGTTCAAATCCCGGGTCACGCACCTCTGATCCTAGCAATCTAGCAAGAACCTAGCAAGTTTTCGAAAGACATGTGAAGTTCGCCCAGCACTTGGCCAGCGTGGTGGCCGGTGGGACTATAGCGTGATCCCCCACGTATTGAAAGTAGGCCTGTTCCCAACATTGGGACGGTAATAATAAAATTTAATACAATATACGTATGTATCTACTTTTATATGTATGTATGCAAAGAAAGAAATTGTTCAGCTGTGAATCTAAACAACCCAAGAACAAACTCAAAAAACATCATTAAAATCGGTCCAGCTGTTTAGGAATTCAGTGACACACACGTATAGAAGAATTATAAGTACCTATGTATATATAAAGATATACAATACAATTAACTTTTGTACAAATCTAGTTTATCTTGTTTTTGCACGCCTTGGTATGATTCATACATACACCGCACGAAACTCGAACCTGTGACCTGTCATTACAACAACATTCTTTAATGTAGCACAATGACATCATTAGAGCTATTAAATGCATTATAATTATTCTATTGAAGTAATAAAAATTACGTCAAAAATTCCAAAGTATCTAATCAGTATTTATTCGTTTAAAATTTTTAAAAATATAATTGTTAAATCTAGTTTTAACCGACGTTTCAAAGAAGGGTTCTATCAATTCGATTGTATATTTTTGTTAGCATGCATCTTTTTTTTTTATGAACAGGTTATATTTGTTTCAAGAATCCATTTAAGGGTGAAATTTATGTAAATAGGCAAAGACAAAACGGTTCACGACATTTTTTATCTACCTTTAAATTAGATGTTGAAAAGTTACGGTAAATACAAAAAACAATCATAAGATCTAATACTACAAGTGAAGTTACTAGGTGTCAACGACTAAAGTATCTAAGGACGTTGCTGGTCATCGCACCTTGGGTCCTCTTGATGGTGGATAAGGAACAGCTTTACCAAGGAGGGTTGACGTCAGGCAGGCGTGAGGCGGCCGGTCGTAAAACTTTGCCAAATCCTATCAGCAGTACAGAAGATGTACTGCGCCGACCCCAAGTGATTGGGAAATTGGGGAGATGTTGATAGATATGAGCTGGAGTAACACATACACGCTGTTTGGTACCTAAGGACCCGCCCGAGCGATGTCAGGAGAAGTCGCTAGTCTATACTTCTAAACTAATATTATAAAAGTGCAAGTTTGGATGGATGTTTCATATTAAATCACGACAGAACGGCTGAATCTGATCTGGATAAATCTAGCTTAAAGATAGATTATAGTCTGGAATAGCACATAGGCTACTTTTCATCCCGGAAAAAGGTACGGTTTCCGTGGGATAGATTTGTTTGGTTTCAATTGAGCCGCTAGTACGTACATAAAAAGAGGAAAGTGAAAATTTTCTAATTATAATAAATGTAAATATGCGATCAAAACCGCCGTAAATTATCTAGTTTGTAAATTATAATATCAGAAAGTAATTTTTGACTGTTGTTGTAATAGTTTTGTAATCGGTTGCGCTCGAACCGGTTGGGCCGCGTTCCCGCGAATGTTGAAACGTCTTGCTTAAAATGAATCATAGACAATTGTTATTTTTTACTGAGTTCAAAAAGGATGTATATACTTATTTTTTGTGTGTATACTTTTTTAATAGGTCATGTGTCCAATTTTAGAAAAATTCCACCGTTGAGAGTGGGATAATTACTTTTAAAGCAATTTCAATTTGCAATGCTTAAATGAAGTACTTTGCTTTTTAATTAATTACTTATTACGAGTAATACACAAATTGACGTCTACAAATCCGCCATTTTGGTTTTTATTAAAATCAATATTTAATAATTATGAGGAAATATAGGATCGGACGTACATACATACAGGTCAAACACATACCTCATTTGAACTTCACTGCAGTCGGATTATAAACATAACCTTTTTTAACATAAATAAATCCTTCGAACCTTGGACTCATAGTCTACAGTAGAAGCCAGCCACTTCACTAACGAGACATTTTGCAATATTCAAACCTGCAGGAATCGAACCCACTACAATAAAAATGATTCCTAAGCAGATTCCTTTACAAGGTCATCTGATAAATTATTTCTGTCAACCGGTTTTTTTTAGAATTTGCTTAGCATTTAATTTGACCCCCAAATGATCTTTAAACTTTTGTACCAATAGATGACATTTTAATGCCGAGAATATTATATGACTTTCGTTAAAATAATTATGATATATGTATGTCTGCTTTGGTTTTTACGCAACTACGGCGAAGATCAAAGTAGGGTTATGTGTTTAACCTGTAAGTATGTATGTTCAATCTACGTTCCCTCGTAATTACTAAACGGCTTAACCGATTTTGATGATTCATACGTCGATTCGATTGTATAGGTATTCGATTCGTCTTAATAACGCGAGTGTTATAAAGTATATAGATAACATTATAAATCAAAATGACGGATCCAAGGCGCCAATATATATCTTAAAAATTTTTTTTCATCCGAATCAATCGAGTGGAGTATCAAAATACAGGTTTTTAAGAGGCGATTACAAAAATATATACAACTAAGTAATTTATGAAGAAAAATTGTTAAATAAAGCTAAAAATGTCTTACTGACAAAAACTGAAAAGCTGTAAATAAAAAAAAAATATTTATTAAAATAAAAAACCCGATAGCGTAAAAAGTGAACTAAAAAGAAGAGAACGAGTTGACGAAGGAACATAGTAGATACATACACGCAACTAGTATAAAACATATACTTTATATGTATGTATGTCTCCGACTGCATAACAATGTTCCTTCATCTACTTGTTCTCATCCTTTTAGTTCGCTTTTTACGCAGTCGAGTTTTTTTATTTATTATGCTGCACCGATTTTGATGAAAGGTTTATAACCTTGAGGTATGATAAAAGACGACTTTGGCTATCTTTTTTAAAAAACCACCATCACCAACTACTATGGAAGTAAATAAGATTTGTATGGGAAGCCCCTCTTGAAATTTATAATAAAAAGGTATAGCGCAAGGGTGTGGAAGGTTTCCACCAGAGTGGAAAAATTACTAATAATTTTAGAAGTCAGTGTACCTGCTTTTATAGTCAAAATCTTATTATTATATTTTAAAGATAACGGAATATATATTGGGACATTAACACACAGCACCATCTAGTTCCATGGTAAGCTACGAGGCTTATGTTATGGATACCAGATAGTTGATACACTATACATATATATGTAACTTTTAAATACATATATTATACATATTATAAATATAAACACCCATGACTGGAGTACAAACATTCGTGCTCATCACACAAATGAATGTCCCCAGCGGGACTCGAACCCGCGACCGCTGGCGCAACAAGTAGGGTCACTACAAACTGAGCCAAACGTGTCGTCAACGGAATCTACATCAAATAAAGCAATTTTAATTATAAAATCATTCATGTGTACGTCCGTTTGTTCTAAATTTCTACCCAATTTTCTACGAGCATCAACCATTATGTTATGCGGATAAAATTGATTCGTCGTAAGTTATTATTGCTACAAATATTGTAAATGTCACAAGTTTTATTTTTTTATCACAAATATCGTGGTTATTTTAGGGTTCCTTGAAACCTGAAAAGGGAATAGGAATCCAAATAGGTTCAGTTCTTGAGGTCTATCTATTTATTTACAGGACACAGAGTTGTTAAATCTAATTAAAATATAATAAAATGCTTAACATTTCAAGGTGTCAAAATGCACCATATTGTAACACATATATAATATCTACTGTATATTTATTTTCGCCTGTCAAGTTCAAATAAAACAAATATAATATGTTAAGTGAAGCCTACCACAATATATTAGTGAAAATCGCACCCAAATCGGCTTAGCCGTTTCTGAGATTGTGAGAAAGCGCACAGACAGACAGACAAAAATACTAAAAATCATTGTTTTGGGTTCTATTGCTTTAATAAAGACCCCCAATAATAGTTTTTCTCAAATATATTTCATGTACAGACAGCGATCAGTTACATTTTTATTATATGTATAGATTTATGTTATGCAAGGCACTAGAAATATTTTATTTACCTAGAAATATTTTCGACTCTACGCATTCGACCGTAGAATTAACTTTATTTCTCATAAGACATTTATGTAATCAACTTTGATATTTAAAACACTTTTATATTATAATCAAGGCATTTCATTTACGTTTTAATACTACAGTATATAGGGTCCCTAATAAAACTTCGAGATATCCCTTGCTTATATTCTTATATTCAGTACTTTTATAATCGTCAGTGAGTTACATAATTTATAATCATAATTTTCAGTATTACAAACAATTCGTGAGTCGTGACTAGTCACTACATGGTGGTACCGACATCTCTGTGCAAAAGCGCGGGAACACAAATGAATATCCAATTTTTTTTTTTTTAAAACACATTCCTATCGGCCAAGGTCACATAAGTAAATGCCTGATACATAAATCATTACAAATTAATCAAATATATTATTTTCTATTAAAACACTCAATATATAAAAATGCAACCTTACAAGTAGATACGCCAGTTTTCAATTACTATCAAATCTATACTAATACCTATTTTAAAGAGGCAGAGTTTGTTTGTTTGAGGAAATCGCTAATCTCAGGAACTAGGTACTTATCCGATTTGAAAAATTCTTTTTGCATTGGACATCCCGTTTATATCACCAATAACACTTAAATTTAGTAAGTTAAGAGCTGGGAGTTTTCTAATTTTCTGCCAAAATTTGTATAAGAGCATCAAATTTTAACTTTTGGGACTAAATTAGCACTAATTTATACACTTATTTTTAAGCGATTCTGCTCATTTTGACTTTTGCCATAAGAAAATTAGTAGGTATTATAGATAAGTAAATAAGTATTTTATTTACTTTTAACGTAATAAATTACGTACTTTAAATGAGTTGTTTTATTCTATGGAACCCTTAATGTGCGAGCCAGACTCGCACTTGCCCGTTTTTTCTTGACTAACAAAACTTGAATCCACTTTAGAATACTAATAGAATTAAAATTTTCTTACAAAAAATAAAAAAAAACAATGTAAACTATAAATGTATTTATTATACAAGGAACGTAAAATCTCATAATATCACTATTTTAAGTACAATATTCAACTTAACACTAAATTGCTTCGTATAAAATTTTTTGACATTGACATGAGAAAGCGCGCCAAAATTACAAAACGGCTGACTTTTCATTTAACATAGACTATAATATATTAATATATTTACATTTTCGTTATATATTTTAAATATAATATTAAAAAAAAAACATAATTTGACAATATATTCTAGCTTGTTACATATTTAAAAATAATAATAAATTTATTACGCAATCATAGACTCATATTATAAAATTTTATTGTCTAAATTAAATTACATTACATATTTCTTATGCTAAAGGCATATAAACATTATGCCAAATAAACTATATTGTGACTCTTTCAATTTGGATTAAAATTATCATTTGCATAAAAAATATTTGGTATTCCAACCACGTAGAGATGGAATGACGTTAACGTATCACATAGTTGATTTTAAACCAAGGCATTGATCCATTGCTTCTCGCTTTCTCTTGTTTATGTATATACAAATTCTAATGTCGAAGGTAAATTGTAAAAAACGTGAAATTATATTATTGCTTTAAAATTAAGAAAATATATAACTTCACTAAGCACATTAACTAGTAAAATTATAATTTAACGGTTTTTACAATTTCTCTGCGACATATGTACAAATTCTAGTCTAAAACGAAAAGTAGCTTTAAGCTCCCTAAGTACAATTTAAAATGTCTACTACCTTCAAATAAGATTTATCCTTTTTAATTTTTGAAAAAGCACGTAAAGTGGAAATACATGATTAATTAAAAATAAATTTACTCGTTGTTGTAAATAACTCTTTACATCACAGTTCAGTTCTGTGTAATAATATATAAGGAGCGCTTGGAAATAAGTGGTTGAGGTTTAAAATGGTATTATAAATAACTGTGCGCAGAGTATGTGATTATTTATTAACACGTAATAGAGAACAAAGTAAATATGTCTATTCTACTTTCATATTTAAGTCTCATACTCTAAGATCCCGATCTATGTGGTGGACCCCTCACTCTTTTTCTGGAAAAAAATGTGAGGGTTCCACCATATAGATCGGGATCTTCTACTATCACTAGAGAAGTAGGAATATGAGATAATTAATTACGAAACGTAAAAAAAATATTATTGGACTGACATCGACAGTAGGTATCGTATTTTATTCTTTCGTTTTTTTCTTTTTCTTCTTATGCGGATTCCAATAACCTATCTATCTTTAATATTCCTTATTAGCGGTGAGAATTTGACAAACTTGTATAGAGTTAATATATCTATCAAATTTTTTTCTTATTAGAGATAAAAATATGGTGTAAACTCCATAAAAATAATATCAAAATCCTATCGCTAGTCAGGAAAACCATGGGATACATAGGTTTTTGGTAACCACTGTAAGGTAGCAATAAAATGATATACACCATATACCTATAGATAGCAAGCCACAAACAAGTTATAAGCATTTAGAATACCACATTATAATTTTATTATATGTATGTAGAGAATGGAAGTTATTCAATTATTACTTTAGTCTATTGTAGAAATCGTGATCCGCATAAATTATAATGTTTTATAACGATTAAATGGAAAAATTATGTATACAGATGGGCGGGCAGATGTTCTAAAAACTGGCAACGTGTTTACTTATTTTACATAAAAAAATATTCCACTAATATGAACTATTTTCAAATTTAAATTAGATCGTTATAGAGGTATAACATTGAATAAACACTTTTTAACAAAAAAATAAAAACCGACTTCAAACAAAAGCACTAAAAAGTGAAAAGTTGACTGATTGGTAGTTTTCATTTACTATACATACCTAATCAAATATTTTCGAAGTCGGTGTGCTTTGCTTTGTATGGGCTGGGACCGATTTCAAAAATATTTGATTAGGTATGTATTTAATAGGTAGGCTTTAATTACTTAGCCAAAGCCGTTGAAGAGTTCCACCTATCCACCTTCTGGCCTTACCATCAGATCAGGTCAACAATACCGAACCACTGTACTATCAACGGAAATAAAAACACTTGCAAATTTAAAGTTAATATGACAATTAGAAGTAGGTTAAATTCATCATTAGCTATTTTTCCACCCTAAGGGGTGGTATTTTTTTTTAAATTTAAATGGGACCAATCTGGAAGTATACACTTTCAAACAACACAAAAATTGTCCAAATCGGTTAATAAATGAAGGAGTTCTGAGGTAACAAACATAAAAAAAAATACAGTCGAATTGAGAACCTCCTTCTTTTTGAAGTCGGTTGAAAAATGTTCATTTGAATCGAAGATGATAACATATACCAAAAAATAGTTAAATAATGTTGGAAAATGATACTCTAGTTGTACATGCGACTTCGCTTGCAATTGACAATAGCAAAATAAAATGGAAAAAGTTTTATATAAGTTTAATCCTCTTTTTGCCCTTAAAAATGTGAATTCCCACTTATCCTATACTACAAATTATCATCTGACCTCTCATGACTTTTATTTTAGAAATTTGTATGATTTCATGATCAATCAGTTAGTGAGAGAATGGCATTTCGTTTTTATTACGTGACATTAGTATTATATATGTGTATGTTTGTATGTGCGTATGTGCAAAGTTGTATATTACAATCTAACATCACTCCTCCACATCCTTAGGAACAAACCACATATATGAAATGTATGACCAAATATAGAAAAACGTTTAGCCAAAAACGGTTTAAACTTTTTGGAAAGCTAAAAATACATTAAGATCGATAATATAGCAGTACAAGTATAAAGTTAGTTATTTAATATACTAAAAATGCCTGTTAAAATACCCACACTTCCCTCATTTCATCCTCATTTTAGTGTTTTTGCATAATAAAATTACACAATATCTATACATAATGAAAATTTTAATGGAAATAACCTTGAAGAGATAAGAACCACATCTAATGGCTATACGAGTATTATAATATAAAACGTGAGTATAATGACACGGTAGAATGTACTCGCTCGCCTATCTTTTGATTTTTTTTATTACTAACCGATATGCTTATGTTACTCCAGGTCATAGTCTATCTGTGTACAAAATTTCATCAAAATCCGTTTAGCTATTTTAACGTGAAGGAGTAACACACATATATAAACAAACTTTTGCATAATAGTTGGTATGATAATTACGTTTTAGTACAAAATAAATACAAGCGACTTACTCTCGCTTAGCTCAGGTGCGTTCGCGGATTTTGTTCACAATTGTATGGGTTTTAATTTTTTTGCGCGGAACCCTGATTATTTTTTCTAAAACAAGAGTAGCCTAAGTTACTCCTTATAACATCAGCTATCTGCCAGTGAAACTGGAAACCGAAAACGGTGCCGCATATAATTTCTTATGCATTTAGTAAAAAGCTGTTATTTTGACATTACATACAGACACTGCAATATTCTAATCTGTATATATAGAGAAATTACATAAAATATGTTTTATTAAATCTCTAATTTTAGTAATGAATAATCAGTTTACCAGTTTTTAGAATATTTGTACATTTGTACTTGATAGGTTTAAATAATTCATAGTATTAAAAAATCTTGAAAACTGACATCAGGAATAATGTAACAAAAAATAAGTTTATATAATATATTTAACTAAAAGTTCTTTTATTAACAAAAATCAAAACTAATGTTATGATAATTTTTATGAATAGTACCATATGTACTTAAATATATGTATATATTTATTTTTTACTCAAACATTGTCCAGCGACTATATGGAGGCATTAAAAACAAAAATAATTCGTAAATTTCATTTAAAACAATCAAAGAATTTATTTCATATAACTTTATTGTTTCAGGTACGAAAGGTCTCTTACAATTTCATTAAAAATAGATTAAAAATAATTAATGATTTCAAAATTTTGAAAACAATTTGATGTTAATGGCATAACTTATTCTAATTATTGCCTGCTTTAATATCTTTAATGAATATTTTATCGTTAGTTAATGGATATTTATATAATTAACGGATAATGATATACAATTATTTACAAACTAACGATTGACTTACCATTCATTAATGATTACCATTTACACCATTTGTAATAGATTCATGCATACTTTTCAAATGGAATGGGGAAATGGTGAAAACTTCATTTTCAACTAAGTCTTTTAAATTTTCACCTCCGTATGAGAGCAATGGAGAAATTTCGACATCAATATGATCTTCTATGATACCTCCAGCTTCTCTTATATATTTTCTGTGTAGTTCCAGTAAATCTTGCCTAGCAGTGGATGGGCAATCTTTTTTAGCTGTATCAGCATTTTTTAAAGCCGAAAACTCTACATCTCTAGCAACTTCTAAACATATAAAGTTCTCTGCAAACTCAAACACATCAAAAATGAACTTTTCCATTTTAATACCATTAGGATCAGATGGTTTTTGACGGACACCATTTTCATCTACATACGGTATCTTCTTTTTAGCTACATGCAATTTTAGTTTTGATTCATAATCACATATTTTTAACAAGAATTCTAATGAAAAGTAGTGGTTGCAGATGTTTCCAGCGGAAAATGTGAGACGTCCATCTGGATTCCTCCTTTCTGCTGCTTCGTCAGTTAGTTCGGAGTACTCAACCACTTTGTAATATCCATTGACTCTGCACACAACACCAACTGGTTCGCTCGGTGATGATTTTCTTACAACTTTAGCAGCACAATCAGCATTCTTACTCTTACAATATCCGATGAAAACAGGATCAGCCACTTTAATTAAGATATTGTCTACCGAGTGTGCATGTAAGTGTTGGATACCTCTTTTAACAATATCATTTAAGACTCCCTGACTCTTCAGAGCTCTGTAAATGCCTCCATTGCCATCAGGAGCTGATGATAAATGATGTTTCTCATCCAAAAACATTTTACCATCAAAATCAAAACATGGCAGTCTTCCCTGTTCAAAGAATATTATATTTTCTTTATTTAAGCCAAAGTAGTTGTGACTTCTAAAGAAATCCGCGGTAGGCGCTTTTGTGTGTTCAGAAGTCATAATGTACCAAGTGATTTTACCTTCTTTTCCGGTCCTTTCTTCAGCCATCTGCTCTACTCGAAGAATCCTTTCTGCTTGGATTTGGAATAGAGTTTTATGAGATGGTAAGCCAACATCGTACATTCCTTTGGGATGACCGAAACCCAATCTTGTCGCTTGACCACCAGCTAAAAGCAAAACACCAACTTTGCCCTCAGATATCTCACCGAATCCTATGTTTTCGTACTCCTCGATTTTAGCTTCGGACAGTCCAGGTACAGATTCGTAGTGGGTCTGCGGTATGGGTTTCAAGTCTTCGTCTAATTTTTCTAGAATAACTTTTGTAGTGTCCATCGCGCGCCGAAATAATTCGTTCATTTCTTCCAAATCTAGCTTTCGGATTTCGGCTGCGAGTTGTTCCCGCTCATTTTCGCTTAGTTCCGGCCAATATTTGATAAGGTGCTCTTGACCGTGAGCCCTTAATTGCTCCAAAAGATTTTCGTACGACATTGTCGCTCAACGTTTCGCGCTATAATACTTTATCAAAACCGATCGCGGCGATTAGAAAGTATAAACTGGCGGTTCGACTCAGCGTATAACATTTTCACTGCACCCCTCCACAATCGGTGTAAAACACGTCGGCCTTACTAACATTTCGCACTTTTCTGTTTATTTACATTTAGAGAATGGTGTAAACGTGTTACGTCAATTCAAATTTGACTGGTATTTTCGATTTACATTGCGGTTTTTGCCACTTTTATATTAATTTAGTGGTTTTACAGCGGCGATGTATTGTGGTGTAACGTCAAATACATTATGATGTAATGACATTTGAATTTTCGTACGGAAATCTACATAATTATAATTTACTTTATAAAGTTATTATAAAAATATTATAAACATATTTTTTCCTTTTGATCATATTTGATCATTTATAAAATAATTTAAAATAATAAACACAACAAAAATTTGCAACAAAGTGGGTTATTCTTTCAGAAAAAATATTAAGTTTTGTATATATAAAACACTAAGTTCTTTTTCATTTATTATAAATTTTCTTAGCTTTAAATAATAAATTGCTATTAAAATTATTATACGGCTGAAAAAATATATGTCTACCTCTATTAAAAGCAGTGTTGGATTTCGTAGTATAATTATACAATTTGTACCATTATTTCATAGTGTGTAGTATGTAGTATCGTATTGCCACTATACTACGTAAAAATACCATAATTTTATCTTTACGTCGACCGACTTGTATTATTGGTGAGTACTTTTACTTTTTAATATTAACTCTACAATCTCGGGAATTTCTGAACGTGCACGGCAACACTAAACCACGCACTGACAAGGTAGGCGGGGATTCCCCATGTAATGTTAAATGTTTTACTATTCCATCCGTTCTGACAAAAAGGATTTATAAATAAATGCGAGAGAGACGATATCATGTTCATAGC
The DNA here is from genome assembly GCA_951806755.1 of Brenthis hecate. NCBI lineage: Eukaryota > Metazoa > Arthropoda > Insecta > Lepidoptera > Nymphalidae > Brenthis > Brenthis hecate. The sequence goes on along the minus strand of OX638273.1, from coordinate 5,719,483 downwards.
AATATTTTGACTAAGTACAAAACTTGACAGTGAATTGTTGCAGTATAGATACATAATTATAAACTAGTACAATATTGTAGAATGTGATGTGTGTACATTATTGTTTCTTACGCTTTGACAATTTTGAGAATAAACTATTTTATAATCGCAATTTGTAAACATGAGTGAAAGTGGGGGCGAACAAAAGTGCGAAGTTTCGACGCCAAAGAAAAAACGCGTTGATACTTGATAGAGGCGATTTAAAAGTGAAGGAAAAACATAGACAACAAAAATACAGAGTCGAATGGGAGAGTGATCCAAAATATAGTAAGTGGCACTCGTGACCCTCAAGATAATTTCAAAGCACGATGTAAAGTATGTAATGTTTCAATGATGGCCGCAAAGCATGTTTTATCGACTCATTCTGAGGGGAAAAAACACGAGAAAAAATTATATTCGTCATCAAAATTGTATATTGAAAGAAGAATTGTTTTAAAAATCTTTTTCCATTGTTTTTTTTTTCTCTCTTTTAATTTTAATACTTATACAAGTTTATTCAATACAAAAACGCCGTAAAACGAAACATGAAAAACATGAAACGTCAAACGTAGTATAATTTTGGACAAGTAGTATAATTTTATTCTCTGTGTACAATATTTTTTTGAGGCTCTGGATCCAACCCTGACCTCTATTAAAAGTAAAAAGCCATGCGGAGTGCTATGTCAGAAAGAAATGTCAGACCGTCTCCACTTGGATACGAGTTATTTACTTTTGGGAATACTAAATTTTTTATTTTATATTCTTACTGCGCTTTTACATTGCTTATTTTATATCTTAAGAGTAATAGTACAACAAATCTTCAATGTAAATATGACTGAAAAAACAAAAAAACGCAAAAGAACAACAAATCCACAATCTAACCAAACTGTATGTAAAAGAGGTGCAATAGACGCAAATTGGCAAAAATTACTATCGAGCACGTTAATGGATGATAAGAAAGAGAAAACTGAAGAAAATAAAGATCATTATACAGGTACCTTTCGTCGAGCTCGCAAGAAAAACAAAGATATAATAAACAACGTCAACTTTAATAATTTAAATATTAATAATAAAGAACCAAGTGGGGATGGGTGTAGTAAAAAGGTAGAAAGTACAGTGAAAGAAATTAAGAAGAATAAATTAACTAAATTTGTAGCAATGGACTGTGAGATGGTAGGAGTTGGCTATGATGGCAATGATCACATGCTAGCTCGTGTGTCCATAGTAAATAAGTTCGGAGATTGCATATATGATAAATTCGTCAAAGCAAGAGAAGAAGTCGTTGATTACAGGACAAATATCAGCGGTATTAGAAAAGAGGATCTGTTAAACGGTGAAGATTTTACTGTAGTTCAAAAAGAAGTGGCAAATATTATAAAAGGAAAAGTTCTTGTAGGTCATTCGTTGAAAAATGATTTAGGTGTATTATTTTTGTCTCATCCTAAACGAAATATAAGGGACACATCCAGATATAAACCTTTTAGAAAGGTAAGTATCATTAATTTTAGTGTTATCACCCATATTTTAACTTATACATAACATAAATGTTTTAACAGTTAGTATGGAATAGGTATTATATTCTTTGAGAAATGATTGATTCCCCATACAAACTTTCATTTCCCTTTACACCCCCTTAAGGGATGATTACTGGGATAAAAACTGTCCTATGTCCAGGGTCTTAAACTATCTTCATACCAAATTTCATCTAAATTGGTTCAGCAGATTTTTAGTTTACACATTACAAACAAACAGAAAAAAAAATTTTTTTCCTCTATATAATAATAGTATAGATATTCTTTGAAAGCTACTTGATGTAGTTTATTTAACTTTATTTGACTCGTTAAGTTTAAAAATTTAAAGTACAATAGCACAGAACTGTCTAAGCATTGTGTATATTCATTTTATTTTAGTTGATTTTTAATAATCTTTTTAAGATAATTTATTATTAATAGCTGATTTCTCAATCCTATGTTTAAAAAGTAGCATAAGTTCCTGTGTTGCTATATAAATTTAATAACATAAAATGTTATTTTTAGTAATGAAATAAATTAATAAATATGAGTAAAATTCATAAACTTAATTTTTAATCTTTATTATAGATAACCAAAGGAAGTACACCATCTTTAAAAAGATTAGCAAAGGAAATACTAAACATTGACATTCAGCACGGAGAACACAGTTCAATAGAAGATGCGAAGGCAGCAATGCAATTGTATTGTACGGTAGCTAAAAATTGGGAACAAATTTTAAGTGAAAAGAAAGGTTATAGTCAAAAATTTGTTGAAAGTTAAAATATTGGCTTTGCGTTTTTGATTCTAAGTTTGTTCTGTACATTGAATAGTGATATTTTTTATAATATTCTTAGTTTTATCTGCGGCTTTGCATATTTATATTAAATTTAAAATATGGGATTGAAAAATTACATGAAAAGCTAATATATATATATATATGTCTCTGTGTGTGTGTGTGTATTTAACACCTCCAGGTAAATTTCTAAGAAATTAATTACATTCTAAGAAATCTATTGTTAACTGTAACGCTGGCGTGTCCACAGTTGTGGAGGGATTACTAACTATTGTAATATGTAAAAAAAAAACTCCAATTAACTGCTGGTAATAATAAAAAAAAATAAGTCCTATTTTTAAGTCCATTGAAATAAAAAAATCATTTCATCAAAAAGAAGAACAGGATAAAAAAACTCACTAACATTTTATAATCTGCTACAGCAAAGATATTGAAAATAATTTGCAAAGCCAAAACCTAAAACTAATGAATTAAAAGCATGAAATTAAAAATACTGCCAAATTAGTGATTCTATGTTGTTTGAAATAACAAAACTTATCTGTTAATTTATCCGAGCTCATATATTTTGTACCACAATATATCTAATATTGCTATATTGTTCGAATTTATAAGTGAGACGGCAGATGCTTCTCTCTCTTTTCTTTTTACTTTATATTTCAATTTTAATAGGGAAAATGCATGTTTTTTTTTTAATTTTTGTTGAAGTGAAAACTTGTATATATTTTATACATGTAATAGTTCCAGGCCTGGATTTTAAGGGTCCCGGGACAGTGATGGAGTAAAAAGCTTATAATATTGCAAAGAAGTTAATTCAAGCTTTATTGGCTTAATTTTGTTTAAGTAATATAAAAAATATAATAAATCCTCAAAAATAGCTTGATTGATTTTTAATCATCTATCAAAAAAGTACTAGATACACAAACCCATGCAAAAGTTCTCTTAAAACTGTCACCAATTGTATTTGGGTAACTGTTCTAGTTGAAATAAATATACAATAATGTAAATTGCACCTGAAATGCAATGCTTAAAGTTGTTTTCACAAAAAAATTAAATGAAAAGCGCCCTCAAACGGTCAAATGAGCGCTCATTCGGTGAGGACATTTTTTGTTGCTGATTGTGTATTTAGTAATTTACACCCTTTCAAGTAAAGGGAATAAAATATTAGATAAATTTTGTACAGTTTTGTCCAAAATTTTTGAATTAATAATACTTGTGTTTCACATCTCTTCTGATTTTGAAATGTTTATAATAAATATATTTTTTTGTATGTATTTTGTTTTATTTTCAACTAGCCACTTACCCTCGCTTCTCTCGTGTTCGTCTATTGGTTGATTCCCCATACAAACTTCTATCCCCATATTCACCCCCTTATGGGGTGATTTTCGGGATAAAAACTATCCTGTCCTTCCCAGGATCTCAAACTGTCTCCATACCAAATTTCATCTAAATCGGTTCAGCGGATTAAACGTTAAAAGATAATACACAAACAGACAGTTACTTTCGCATTTATAATATTAAAGTATGGATTTGGCAAAGTTCACTAAGCGCCATCTATCGTCTGTTTAAGCAGACAAAAATAGCGCGAAGTATATTTATATGAGAGTTGGGGGCTTCACGTGTAGATATAGACACGTGTATTATCTGTGGCTAAAGTACAGGGATATTTTATTAAAGAAACAAAAAAAAAACATTGTCTGTCTATACATGAATTTTTATAATTATTATATTAATCACAGATTTAGACTTAAATAGATACCGCTTTCCATTCCAGCAGAAAAACCTGATGGCCTGCAAATGGCTGAACGTATATTCTTGATTTATAGCTAAAAACACTAGATCGAGTAATTTTCCAAATAAAAAAAAAATTAAAATCAGTTCATCCGTTTGGGCGTTACGATGCCACAGACAAAGACGTTAATCTTACAACATCCCTTTTTTCGCGTCAGGGATTAAAAAAACAGTCATGAGGACTACCGACAGAAGTGAAAACTTAAAACTATAAACAAACAGTTGTTATTTTTGGATATTCAAATTGTTTGAACTTTAATTAAAATTTCTAAATCAAAACTTTTTACAATTGTCTGGTTTCGACATCTATCGGCACTCTGAGTGTTAGCGTTGACACGTCACGTGACCATGTCGATGACGACTTACATGAATTTACTCCCCATACAAACAAACCTGCCTATACAAGTTTTCACTTCAAAAAATAGGGCAAAATTAAGCCATTGTAAACTGAAAAACATTGATATATAAAAACATAGATACACAATTTCTAAGATATATCTCTTCAAAAAATGGCGTCGACATGTGACGTTAAGTCAAACCAAAGAATAACATTGAAAAATCGAAAGTTCTAATTGTCATCGCAAATTCGAACTTAAGCACACCACATAAAGCACTTTTTCAAACGAAACAAAGTGCGTTTTAATTTTGTCGTCCGAAAAGCAATTAACAAAAGAAATTAGAAAAAAATCGCTCAATTTCCAATAGGGAATATGCGTGAGATTTATTTATAATCTTTATTGCTATTGAATTAAGGCTATATTAATATTTTTTAATTCTCTTTTCGATTAAGAAAATAATTATTAAAAAGTGCAAATATATGTGGGAAATTCAAAGTAGTAGAAACGCACGCCATCGGTCCGACCGAGTGTGACGTCAGAGTATATCACAACAGAGCGATGTCTGTGTGCACATCACCCTGTGACGTCACGCCGAACGCAAGGAATGGCGAGCGTTTAAAGTATCGGTATGATATTTTTAAATTTTTATTTTATACTAAATTATAGTTTTTTTGGTGCTGAATATTCTTTTTACAATTATATAATCCATATAATATTATATATAATATTAGCATATTAGCTATTATATATAAAAATTAAAAAAAAAGTCACGCATATTCCCTCTATTGTGTGGTTTTTTTTGAGAACACTTTTGAGACGCTAATTGTGTGTCTGAGTTTTTGTATATCAATACTAAAAAAAACCTATGTACGCACGTAAGAAGTTATACTTCTTTGGCGTAACAGAACAAAAATAGCTAAAGATTTCATTTCTTATGTCACAACTCTCTGTTTGTAAAAGGAATGCAGCTAACTTCATCATGTCGCCTTTAGGCTGTCGGTGTGCGCGCGCATCGTAAAAATTTTGCTCTCAATTTTTTTTCAAACGTGCCAAAAGAAGTATAACTTCAAAAAATCTTCCATAGCATTATTAAATGTTCTTGCAGTATCTATCTTATTCTATATCTGTAATATTGATATTTATTAGCGGGTTTATTGGAGGGGTTTGTAGCGTGTTAGGCATCGGCGGGAAGTATTGTATTCTGTTCACTTCGACGTGCGTGTAGGGCTCGGGCTTTTTAACCTGTACCCGCGTTTGCTAGAAAAAAGAAAAAAAAAATAATTTTTTTTTAGATTGACGCGAATATTTGATATTTTAAATAAAACTATCTTTTTGAATATTTTCGAGGATTTATTTTGTTTTTTGATTTGTCATATAAAAAAATTAAAATAAACCCGAGAAAAATCTGAAAACATGTTTATTTATATTATGAATTTCATTTGAGATACACTTTCTTTACCCCCTTATCATTGATTAAAAAATAATTTAACCTATATTTTGACAGAGATAATTTTCTATAATAAACATCATTCCTACTAAAATTACTTTGACTTCGACTAACATTTTTTTAAAATAATTATTGACAATTATAAATCCAAATTTTTGTAGCAAAACCATATACGGACTTTTTTTATATTTTTTTTATTTTTTCTGTCTTACTAGATACATTTTTTTTATTTTTTTTACTCACCTTAGCCCGTTTACTAAAATGCATCATTTTCATATGTTTATAAATGGAGGTCTGCCAGGAGAAAGTCGCGGGACAAAGTGAGCATTTAAAACTCTTCGTATTCGATCTCTTCGTATGCATCGCCCACACGTGGCCTTTTAACCGTTTCACTGTCTGTGAAAAAAAAAACTAACCTTACACATTCAATTCAATAAGTATACTAATCTATACATATTACATATAATAAAATTCGGAGTCGAATCTGTACATTAAATATTTTTTGGAAAATCTTATCGAAATAGTCATTATTATCGATACAGAGGATGAATTCCATGGTTTTTAAAATTTTTGCCTGTCTGTCCATTTCTTCCGGCTAATATCAGAAATGGCTAGATCGATTATTTCGGGACATTGACAGATAGCTGCTTTTATAAGGAGTAACTTAGGCTACTTTTATTTTAGAAAAAGCATGAGAGTTCCGCGCAAAATAACTAAAACTCATGAAATTGTAAACAAAATCTGCGTACCAAGGAACGCACCCGAACGGAGCGAGCATAAGTCGCTTATCTATACTAATATTATAAAGAGGTAAATTTAGTGAGTTTGTGACGTTGTAGGGGGTAATCTCTGGATCTACTGAACCGATTCAGATGAAATTTGGTAAGAAGATAGTTTGAGACCCTGGAAAGGACATAGGATACTTTTTACCCCGAAAACCATCTCTTAAGGGAGTGAAAATGGGGATGAAAATTTGTATGGAGGATCAAGCTAGCGACGAACCCGAGCAAAGCAAGGGTGAGTCGCTAGTTTAAAATATTTTAACTTTACAGTATCTACTTACTTTATATGATTTCCCGCAAATCTCGCACAAATGTTCTCCGTCTGGCTCCTTCTTGTTTTTACCTTCGTGTATATTGTTCATGTGAGCTACCATTATTTTAGCCGTTTTGAATGCCTAGAAAAAATATATGAAAACAACTTTTTAAAAATAATTACACCGATTTCAAAATCACCTTTGACCCCATTTTATGGTGTAATTTATTTAATACTTTCTTAGAATTATTTCGCGGATTTATTTATTAAAAAAAAAAATATTACGATCGACTACCAATAATTTTATCACAAAAATACAAACGCAAAATATTTCCTTTTAGAACGCGACCAAAAAACCATGACCATGGTTGCTGTAAAGCATTCGAAACTTGGACATAATATTAAAAATAAAAAAATATATATTAAAAACATTAAGTAAATTAAAAAAAAAGTATTTTACCTTAAAACAAACACTACACTGATATTTGATCCGCTTGAGATGATCCCAGTCGATGTGGTCGATCATACACCATTTCGCCGCGAACTTTTTGCCACAGAAATTGCATATATGTCTAGAAAAAAAATTAAAATTACCACAAAAAAATCATGAAAAAAAAATCATTAAACTCTTAGATTAATTTTTAAAATGTCCCGTAGAAATAACCCATTGAGTAAGCATATTAAAATAATTATTTTAAAACTTTAAAACTTCTATTTAAAAAAAAACTAAGAAAAATATCATTTTTAGGGTTCCGTATCCGAAGGGACTACTGGACTCTATTACTATGCCTTCGTCTGACAGAGGCTGTAATCTCATGAACCATAATAGCTAGATAGTTGAAATTTTCACAGAGTGTGTATTTCTTTTGCCGCAATAACAACAAATAATAAAAAACCAAGATGGCGAATTTCAAAAACGCTGCCATACAAATAAAAAAAAATTGCTACGGAAACCTTCGTGTGCGAGTCTGACTCGCACTTGATCGATTTTTTTTCACCTCAATATTCCGTCACATTTTTAATAATAGTAACATTATAAAAAAATACATATTCATTAATGATATGAAACTGACCTTATGTACATGTTTCTTACTCAACTATATGTGCATATTATAGCAATTCTATTTGACAATACATCGTTCAAAAAAATACCATTTATTTATTTAATTTAATTCATAAAACTTTAAAACCCATGCAACATAAAAAAATACAGGCCAATAAAAAAACCTGAAAGATACCGGTTTTTTAATTTAATTCATGAAAACTTTTAGCAAAAAAAAATACTTAATATTTTTTTTAACAACATATTAGTAAACATTTTTATATATATATCAAAACTTTATTTAATTTATCAAAAACTTTTAGTAAAAAAAAGACTAACATACTCACATATAACTGTCCTCGTGTACGTGTTTCTTACTCAACTTCATGTGGTTATTGAAGCAGTCTCTACTCGAGAAACTCTTTCCGCACTCCCTACACTGGTAGAGGGCGCCGTTCTCTCTCTCCCTGTGGTTCCGCGTGTGTCGCGCGAGGTTCCTCTTCCATTGGAAGAGTTTACCGCAGATTGGGCATGGATAGCTTACACCTTCGTGTATTACGCTTGAATAGATTTTATTATTGTTAAAATAGAAAAAAAATGTTTTTTTTTTCAACAAAATTTATTTAAAAACCTGTAGGGATAATTGCAAAGATGCATTTTTAATTATATTTTGTTTTGTGTTTTAAAATAGATTATTTATAAAAAAGAAAATATTTTTTTTTTATATCTTTATAAATGTTCAAATTGTTGAAAAATAAGCCTAAAAATATTAGATTTTTTTGTTCTCTATTCTCAAGTGCCGCGGGACGTTCCTCTTATTATTATTATTCATTTTTTTATTGTTAAAATTGAAAAAAAAAAGATTTTTTACACCAAAACTAAAAATAAAAATATTAAAAACCAATTGTAAAAAAATAAACCAAGAAAAATATACTCACGCATGTGCCCTATAACTCTTCTTCGAATGAAATACTTTGTTGCACCCTTTGCATGGAATGAACAAGTTCTCTTTCGGCTTTTCATCCTTGTTATTTGGCAATAATCTAGAAAAAAAAAGAATTAATTTAAAAAAAAACCTTAAAATAAAAGGGTGATTTTAGTGATATATAAAAAAAAACGAAACAATACCAATATTTTTCATCTTTCTATTAAATGTAAGTCAATTTTTTCTTGTAATAGAAAAAAAACATACAAAAATTAAATTTTTTGTGCTATCTACATATTTTTCAACTGACCTCAAAAATAAAGTTTTAAAATTGAATATATTTGTGCAAATTACGAATGGATTACTATAAAAGCTAATATTATGCTATCTCTCTCTCTCTCTCAATGGTAAGAGAACTAATGTTTAAACAATACAAAAGTATATAGTATTATTTTTATTATTCATATTTGCCCCCCAAAAATTGAATTCATATATTGATTTAACAAATACATATATAAAATTTCCCTTATTCATAAAAGAAAGTAAACTATCTGTATAGCAAAATCGAGAATAGTCCCATAAACAGCTAATCACGCTACTGTTTTTTACTTTGACATTAATTTTGGCAGATTCCGTCTGTATAATTCTAATTATAATTTAGTCTGAGTTACAAGTAATTTTGAAATCAGCGTATTTTATAAAGTTATAAATTAATTATACTTACTTCAAATGATATTTCAATGTTATTTTATTGGCAAATATCTTCCCGCAGCAGTCGCACTGAGGCTTCTCTTGATGCGACACCGTTCTATGGTAGGATAACTTAGATCTAGTGCTGAAAATACAAGTATTTTATTTATTTGAAAAAAAAGTCAATTAAATAAAAAAAATGCATCAAAATTATGTAGTATCCCTTACCTCTTGTTAATATAAAAACGGTTATTTTTTTAAATTTTCAAAAGACAAGAACTTTGTAAAAATTGAATTATTATAAAATCCGATCAATCTCATACTATTTTTCCTATCAAATTAACTAATAATTCATAAAAATATCAAAACAGAACACAAAATACAAATTAAAAAAAAAAAAACATTTTTATGCATTTCATATTTTTTATTTTTTTTTTTAAATAAGCATGTGTTTACCTAAACTTTTTATCGGGACAATCGGGACACGTGTACGCGGGCACTTTCTTAGCGCAGTCATGCCCTAACATTATCCTTTTTAATGTAGTAATTAAATTACATTCTCGACATCTGAAACATGTTTACTATATTATTTTTCCAGTAAAAAGTTTTAATTTTTGTTTTGTGTTTAATTTAAATAATTAAATAAAATCTTTTATTGAATAGAGCCAATGATTTTACTTTAAAAAAAATTACAGTTTAGAAGTAAAAAACTTTTCATAATATTAAATCAACAAAATTTTTTTTTATATTATTTCATTAATTATATTTTTTTGACATTCTTTTCCCATAAAATACTTACTTGAAAGCAGAAAGGTGTAGTTTTCTATGAAATTTAATATTTTCTTTCGCTAAAAAGTGTGCTTTACACACATCGCAGGTATAGTCGTTGCCTGTTTTCTGAAGAAAAAAAAAACTTTATTATCAATAACTTTATTTTTTAACGGTTAGTATAGATTTCCCAGAGATGAAATATTATCCCGCAGTAAAAAGTATCCTATATGTTGACCCGGATAACCAGCTATCATAATACCAAATTTCATCGATTGGACTGATTTTGACCGGATTTTCACTGGCAGATAGCTGATGTTATAATGGGTAACTTAGGCTACTTTTACCTTAGAAAAAAAATTAGGGTTCCGCATAAAAGAATTAAAACGCTCGTAGGGACACGCTAGTCATTAATAAACAATAAAAATATCGTGAGTCGCTAGTCATTAATAAACAATAAAAATATAATATACTTACTGAAAAATGCTTGCCATTATCATGAAACTCCTTTAGTTTCTTCGTATTAAAGCTAATAATGCACAAATCACATCTATATTTCAGTTTTTGAAACTCTTCGCTAGATACATCTCTCTCTCTCACACGCCACATCTCCTCTTCACTCATTGTGTAAAGTTCCACTAATTTTTCCGGTAAATTCAATAACCTCCGATTTTTTCTATCTTTCATCTCTTTCTTGAAAAAAAAAAATCTTTTCTAATTTTTTTTACAATGCTTATACAGATAATAAATGTTTATTCGTATATTTTACACGCTTTTATTAGCTTTTAGTAGCAGATTAACTTGAAATTTAGCACACTTATCAAAGATGGCAACACAACAATTTATAAAAAAAATTACAAAACTAAAAAAACACGCTTTTATATCAGATCAAACTAAAAAATGAAGAAAAAAATTATAATAACATTAATTTTCTCGTTAGTCACTTTTATTCTTATACAAAAAAAATATTTTTTTACTTATTAGTTTGTTTCATCATTATAGCGAGTTTTTTAGTTTTTTTAAACTATAATTTCTTATTATATTTTTTTTCTGCAAAGTTTGACCATATTTTTGTCATCGTAAGCAAAAACAAATGAGTACCTTAACATCATCCTTACTTCTTTGTCTATCTTTTTTCTTCTTCTTCTTCTTCTTTTGCACATCTTTCTCAGTCTTTAGTTTGGACAGCGCTACGTCGTCAGATTCACTGTCACGTTGTATTTCTTCATAATAATCCATACTTATATCTTCTTCAATGTGTTCATCTTCTGTTTTTACTTCAATATCTGGTATTTCTGAAAAAAATTACATTTTATTATATTTTTTATCTTACTATTAAAAATAATGTCATGCATAATAATTCAAATTAACCTTCAACAAAAAAATACTTAAAAATCACATTTTTTTTAATTGTTAGTGGTAGCCCAGTGGTAACGCGCTTGGGAAACCGTGTGAAGCGGGTTCAAATCCCGGGTCTCGCACCTCTGATATTCTCATGTGTGAATCATTTCCAACATGATTACCACTTGTCTTACGGTAAAGGAAAAACTGCATGTCTGAAAGAACCTAGCAAGTTGTCTGCAGACATGCTCAGTCCGTCCTCACTTGGCCAGCGTGGTGGACTGTGGCTTGATCCCCTTCGTATTGAAGGGAGGCTCACGCCCAGCAGTGGGATGTTAAAAAAATTATTTAATTTTGTTTAATAAAATGTTGTTTAATTTCATGTATATCAGTTTATATTAAATGTATGTATAATATGATTATAATCAATATATTAAGATTTTTTATGTAAAAGATTAAAAAAAAACATATCACCAAAATCATTTAACAATAGTTGATGACATTGCACAAGTAAAACTTACCAATTTCTATTTTGTCCATACATTCACTTATTTCTTCCTTTATGACTTCCACATCTGGAGTATTTTCTACCTTAATTTCAACATCGTCTAAGTATATATGGCTTGATAGTCTCTGAGTAGCATGCTTTGATAAATCTTCAGGGCTATTTAAAAAGGTATGCTGGAAAAAATATACATGTATATTTTTTTTCAATATGGTATTACAAATAAAAAAATATGGCATTTCATATGGCAATACAAATAAAAAAATATAGTTTAGCTACATTTATCAAAGAGGCTCCGCATCCATAGTAATAGTAGTTTTTGAGTGATTTTTCTTTTATTTCCACACTTTATTTTAAATTTATTATCATTTTAAAAAGAAAGTTTTACAATGAATTTTATGGGATGACAATATAACAACTTACTTAATAAAAATAACTTAACTAGAGTATCTACATAATATACATAAATCTTCAAAGTACAGAAAATTCAATTATTCAATGTATAGAAGTATTAAATATGTTCAGACAGGATGTCTGTTGGGTTCGCTAATTACATATATATTTTATTGTATACTAAATGTCATAGGAAATTTCTCATATTGAGCATTTAATTTTTATGTATAATTGAAATGAACCAATAAGAATTTTTTAAAGGAGCATCAATAAACAAACACAAAATAAAAATTCTATGTAGTTTTATGTTATTTAAAACATCCTCATTTTAAATGAATATAAATTGATACAAATGTCTGATCCATACTAATATTATAGATGTGAAAGTTTGTGAGGCTGGATGGATGGATGTTTGTTACTCTTTCACAACAAAACGGCTGAATGGATTAGGATGACATTTGGTGCAGATGCACAGATAGATTATAATCTGGAATAGCAGATAGATACTTTTTTTTCCGGAAAAATGAACGGTTCCAGTGGGATAGATTTGTTTTTATCTAGGGACGAACACACAGTGAGTTTTTAGTCAGACATAAAGGAAAACATTTGCTCGGACACCACAACATTTAGTATTACTTACTGTTTCAGAATATTCACTAAGTACTTTGTAAGATCTAAGTACTTTTTCCCTAAATTTCATAACACTTTGTATATATGCATGGCACTCCCAGCACACTCTAATAGAAAGGCCATCTGGTACCTGAAAACAGTTTAATTTAAAAAATAATTCTTTTTTAGTAACTGTGTTTGTTACTCAACCATACCAGAACTGCTGAATGGATCTGGATGAAATTGAGCACAGATATAGATTATAGTCTAGAACAGCATATAGGTTACTTTTTATCCTGCAAAAACGTGTGGTTCCCGTGGGATAAATTTGTTTTTGTTTTTCACTAGAGACGAACCCGAGTGAAGCATGGGTGAGTCTCACCCTATTATATTTAATCATTGACTTCTAAATGCAACCACCAATTCAAATAACAACTTGTATCTGATTCTCATTCACATCCTTAGGCCAAATTTAAAAAAAATATACAACTTTTTTTACATTATTTTATACATAAATATTTTTAGTTAGTACTTTTTAATGTTTTTAACTTTTTCAATACACTTTTAATTATGATGTAACTTGCAAATAAATAGAGAAATCAATTATATATTTAAACAAGTCTATATTTTTAGTTTAATTAAATATATTTTTTAGTACCTACCTATGTAGTGTTTTCTACAACTTTTTATGAAATTTCTGAAAAATACTTACTGGATAATAAGATTATAAAAAAAATCTATTATTACAATTTATTGACATACAACGTAATATTTAATTTAAAAAAAACTTCACTATACATAGAAAGCTCTAGGTATATGATACTTTTTGTACAATCAATAAAAAACAATGGCGGTTCTAAGGATTCCTTTGTTCTGCCTAACTTCACTAAATGTAATGAATTAACACAAGTTTAAGTAAACATATATATTTATAGACATTACAAACGTATTTCTAATAATGAAAATAAATGAATTATTTAAAAAAATCGTACTAACTTCAATGTCGGCTAACATTTTAAAACACTCTTTTACATTTTTATCATAAAACATTGTGCGGTTATAATTCAAACAGCCCACACAAATACCACTTTCATTATATCCTTCAATGTTTATGTTAATTTCTTTCATTTTTATGGAATGTTTATAACAAAAATATTTATTACGAATGAAAGCTTCACAGCTTTCTTTCGGCCATTTTGTGTAATTGTTTGACAAATGACATTTGACACTGGCATATTGATTTTTTTTAAATATTTATGGAGGGTAGAAGCGAGGAGAACCATCTCTGTGTATAAAGAAAGTGTCCTTCGAAAAGCGTCAAATTAGGGTACGCCACGGTAGCAAATGCGTAAATTTTGAAGAAAGTGCCAAAAGTATTATTAAAAGTTCACAAAAAATAAATTACTCTCTACCTTTATATCACCACAGTTTCTTCGGATTTATTAATTACTTAAATATTTTGGATTACGGAAATAGTTTCAATAACAACTCCAGTCACCCAAAAGGGAGAAGACGTGGGAGATTGTATTGGGTTTAAGTGGGAAGTACTGGCTTTCTAGCCGTTGAGTCCCACATAACCATCTATATGTATAAAGGTGCCATGAGTAAATTAAAAAAAATCAGTCATGAGGACTGCCGACAGAAATAAAAACTTAAAACTATAAACAAACTGTTGTTATTTTTAGATATTCAAATTAATTGTTTAATCTTAAATTAAAATGTGAAAATAAAAGTGTTTAAATTTATCTGGTTTTGACATCTATCGGCACGACTTACATGAATTTACTCACCATCCAAACAAACCTGCCTATAGAAGTTTTCACTTCAAAAAACATAAAAAAAAGAAGGTCACACAGTCTATCAGCGTAACAACTGAATCTGTTGAATCGTTTTAGCGTGATGGAGTAATAAAGATACACTCACACACTGTTGTGTTTCGCATGTTTAATAGTACATACTGTGATACGTGTTGAGTACTAATATAGCATTAAATTATTATTGGGACCATGCGTGAGTTGACATTTTTAGCAGTGCGATTAAATTATAAACGTGATTTTCTCTTATTAACATACCTTGGGATCAGTTTATGCCTGATTAATAATTTTATCATATATATTTGAGTAAACAATATACAATAATTTAAAATATTTCATGAATGAAGATGAAATAAATAATCTTATCAATAAAAAGCGGTATTTATAGAAAATAATTTATTAAATACAAATATAGATTATATAATAATTTGTATATGCAGAGCTTAACTCATTATATTATTATAGACGAGCCTTTTTCGCAGTTGGGCTAGTGTTTTAAAATGATAAAAAAGGTACACTTGATTGAGTACCTCCTATTTTTTAATGCCTATTTTTTAAAATGAGTGTTAAATCACGAAAGAGAAAAAACAAGTTGCTTTTTAACTTCCACGAGCATCATCGTCATACAAAAGGTTGTATACCTATTGTTTTAGCAGTAATATGCATTATTAAATATACACTTTATAAGGTCAGCTTAAAAATGTCATAATACAGATAGACTATATAAAAATATAAAAATACTACATACACGTATATACACGTAACAATAAAAATAACAAAATATTATTCTATTAAAACTGTATTACAATAACTTGCTAAATCTATGATAGCTCAATTGCTAACCATAAACAATTTATTTTTTTAATTTATAATGCACTGTATCACACTCTCGAAGTTTTTGAGCGGCTTGTTCTGGAGTTAAATCTCTCTGCGGTTGTGCCAACATTTCGAAACCAACCATGAATTTTTTGACTGTGGCAGAGCGGAGTAGCGGCGGTAAGTATACACCGTGGAATAACCAATGGGGGGAATCCCCTGTTTTTTTTGATGGGCCTGTTGGTGCTCCTGGAATAGTAATATTTAGAATGTATTTTTTAAACTTTAACTTAATTAATCTTTTGGGAATATATTTATTTATTATTTATTGACGTATCTTTAAAATACATTAATAGAATTTTATTTTATTTCTAGCGATTCACCATTTATTCTTGTTAATTATTATTATTCACATTTTATTTTTGGTAATTTCTTAATTATAATTATTATATATGCAGATACCACTTACCATGCCATCCCATTGAATAAGGGAAGCTGCATTTGAACAGATTGTCATATTTAGTACATATTTGTTTCATTATATCGCCTAAACCTTTTTTTTGGTCGGCATTTAAATCTGTCATACGTTGTGGCTTATTATTTATGGGTAATAACATGGTCTCGTAAGGCCACGCTGCCCAGTATGGAACTAATGCCACCCATTCGGAGTTCTCAACGACTATACGTTCCTGAAAACAACAATAATGTCCATATTAATATTGTAAACCTGAAAAAATGTCTGTGTTGTAAACTTTAGGCCAACAAGTCAATATGACTATCTTTTCGGATCATCAAAATGAAAATTGTACCAATGTTATTTTGTTATTCATTTTGTTATTTGTGGGTAGGCTGTCTGTAACAACTATACCTCCGAGACATCTAACACCTCAGTCTCTCCCGTGACCATGATTGCTGTAAAGCATTCGAAACGTCGGGAACCAAAAATCAAAATAAATCCGCGAAAAAATCCGAAAAGATAGTTTTATTTAAAATGTCAAATATTCGCGTAAATCTAAGAAAGTATTAAGTCAATATGAATGAAATGTGCAACAGGAGAGCTAGCACTTTTTGTTAATTTTGAAAAAGATATCAGTATATATTATCATTCGTATTCCTAGCTATTGTATTTATTAAAAAGTTAATTTTAAAAAGCGACAAACAGATATACAGGCACACATATCGTTGCTTAAGAGCAATCATAAAATAAGTACATTTATAACTAAGAAGAATGTATTCAAAGTTAAAGCCCCCATTTAAATTTGCTAAACCAGTCGAATACGTTGTAAAGTATCCAGCATTGGAAAATATTACCTTAGTTTTTAGCTCTTGCTGTAAATAGTCCACTAACATACTTTTGCCATACTTTGTATAGTATTCCTTTTGACATCTAAAAAAATAATATTTATAGTAAATAAATGAATATGTTGGGACATTAACACACAGCTCCATCTAGTTCCAAGGTAAGCTACGAGGCTTGTGTTATGGATACCAGGTAGTTGATACACTACACATATATAACTTTAAATACATACTCATACATATTATAAATATAAATAGGACCATGACTGGAGTACAAACATCCGTGCTCATCACACAAATGTAATATGTCCGCAGCGGGACTCCAACCCGCGACCGCTGGCACATCACATAGGGTCAAAACAAAGTGAGCCAAACGTATCGTCAAATAAATAGTGTCTAATATAAAATACAGAACTGCCGTCATTCTTTACGTACAGTCCTATCCCATATTTTATTAATACGCCTTTATTAACTTCAGGTTGCTGAATTAATCTATACTAATATTATAAAGAGGTAAAGTTTGTGAGTCTGTGATATTGTGAGTTTGTGACGTTGTAGGGGGGTAATCTCTGGATCTATTGAACCGATTTAGATGAAATTAGGTAAGAAGATAGTTTGAGACCCTGGGAAGGACATAGAATATTTTTTATCTGGGAAAGTATCCCTTAAGGGGATGAGAATGTGGATGAAAGTTTGTATGGGGAAAGAAGCTAGGGACGAATCCGAGCGAAGCGAGGGTGAGTCACTAATATTCTATACAGGTAAACATCATTTATTTTTTTCAGACAATTTTGTCTTACTGCCATGAAAGATGTGAAAATATAGGTGTTTGGATGGATGGTTGTTACTCAATCACGCCACAACAGTTGAACGGATCTGGATAAGTTTTGACACAGAGATAGATTATAGTCTAGAATAGCACATAGGCTACTTTTTATTTCTCAAAAATGAACGTTTCCCGTGGGATAGATTATATATATTTGCTTATTCATAGATGGCGCTGTTCGTTGTTTACTCAGTCTATTTAACCTTTATTAGCCTATTTTTTTAAGATCAGCGCCATCTATCGTTTATGTACATAAAAAATACAATAATGAAAAAAATAAAGATTGAAAGTTCTAGTAAAAAATCTATTTAGTTTAATCAAAAAATTGTCTTTTTTTTCTTATTTCTCAAAGCACCACTCTAAAAATCAAACAGTCATATTATGTACATTAAAAAACAACATAAAAATATATTAGCATAAGTACGTTTTTTTTTATTTTTATCATAATAAACACCCATAGATAAATAAAAGTGACTCACCTATCTTTCACCCTTGGCTCATTAGGCAAGAAACTGGAGGCCCAAATCTGGCAATGTGGGTGCGGGTTCGAGCAACCCATTATAGCGCCTTTGTTCTCAAAAATTTGAACCCACGTGTACTTTCGACCTAGTTCTTGCAGTTGGTTAATCCACCTGAAAAGATAATATTATGATTTGTTAAAAAAAATAAGCAAAATCATGGCCCTTTCGAGTCTCAAGTTGAATTATGAAAAGACCAAATGCTTATCACTTCTGCTGGTGACAAGGAGCTAGCTCATTTTTCGCTAATAGAATCCCAAAATACTGTGTACTATTTATAAAATACCCTAAATAAAGTGGTAAAAAAATTAATATAAGAAATATTATGTGGTAATAATGTATGTTTTAAAATTAAAAAGTTAACTGTTTATGGATTTTTTTTAATTTTAAACCGAACAACCGTTTCCATGAAAAGAAAGAAGATATTTTACAAGACGCCTTATTTTATTTTTAGCTCACGTAATGAATTGCAAAAATGAGTATTCAGCCCTTTAAAATGAGTATTCAGCCCTTTTTTACAGTCCACTGCTGGGCACCAGCATACTTTTCATGAGGAACCACGCGTGCCAAATGCGGGTGAACTGAGCATATCTACAGACAACTTGCTAGGTTCTCTCTAGCGATGGGTCGTGGACGTATTTAGCGTGAACGAAACTAGACCGTTCATTTTCTTTCGTCGACTAGTCGATCGACTAGTTCAAATCGTGGACTGTGGTTCACGTACGCTTCAATGTAGTTGTAGACGCTAGACAGTCTATAGTTAATAGTTTACGTTGCGAGACGGACTGTTTTAGTCTATGAATTGAACTATTCATTTGAAATACGTGAACTGTCGAACTGTCAACGCATCGTCGATCGGTTGATTGAACTAGTCCGTTCATTCAACGCCCATCGCTAGTTCTCTCACATATGCTGGTTTCCTCACGATGTTTTCCTTCACCGTAATACAAGTGGTAATCATGTTGGAATCGATCGCATATGAGATATTCTCATTCTCTCATTTGAGCGAGCTTCACGGGGTTTCTCAAGTGAGCGCGTCACCACTGAGCTACCCTGCCTTCCAAAGAAATACTAATACTAAATATACATATGTTAAAAACAATTTCAATTAATTCACGAAATGAGGACCTGCACTTTGTAGAAGTTATTTAAAAATTAAAACACTTACTCTTCTATAACAGCTTCTACTTCTTCGAGAGACATCAAAGGTATCGTCATGTTAGAGTCAGGATGAAAGCACATTACCCTGAAATTAAATGTAAACATGAAAAAGTTCAAAATATGTACATATTAGATGTAATATGTATAGATTCTAATTAAAAGCAGGCAATGGCAGGTCTCAAATCTGTAATATACAAGTTATACGTACTATATTCAATATTATATAAGTACTAGCGACTCACCCTCGCCCCGCTCGGGTTCGTCCCTACTTATCTTTTAACGTTTAGTATAGATTTCTCAGAGATAAGATATTTTCCCGCAGAAAAAGTATCCTATATGTTGACCCGGATGACCAGCTATCATCATCATCATAACAATTCCGTCAAATTCCCTCCAGTGGTTTTTCCGTGATGCGGTAACAGACAGACAGACAGACAGACAAAAATTCTAAAAACTATAGATTCGGCCTCTGCATCGATAATAATGTTTATTTCAATAAGATTTTCCAAAAAAATATTTAACGTACAGATTCGGCTTAGTTAGAATTTTATTATATGTATAGATTTTATTTAGGCTGCGATATAAATTGAACGTCTTATCCAGCTCATGGTATTAAATGCCTAAAGGATTCATTTTAGGTCGTTAATTGAGTCACAATTAGAGTTGATTGCCATTTATATAAATATTTTCTTTTTTTTTATTATTATAGATTCGAATACATAATTCAATTCAACACAGATTAGATAATTGCTATAATATCTATAATCTATATACCTGCACGTCCCTTTAGCCTGACAAGCTTGGAAGAGGGGATGTTCAGGCGCAGGAGGTTCTGGCACCCTCTCCAGAAGAGCTGGGAAGTCATTGGGGAAAACATATGTGGATTTATAGGGAGGATTGCGCTGTAATAGAGAAATATTATTTTTTTATAAAAAAAATCAAGTTCAAGTCAAGTGGGAGCTTGCTTTTTACAACACAATGCTTTTAGAAGAATATAACTCAGTAACTTACAACAAAATAGTTATTTATAAACACCTATCTCAATTTTAAAGACCTGTTCAAAGATACCCCCATAAACTTATATGAACTCATTTTCATTCCTCACGTATTTGTATGAAGTGTCACTGCTTTTTTTTATAATTTGATAGCATCATTATGTAGCAGTTCACATCAGACTTGTACTTACCAAAATTCAGCCAAAAGGCTTTAATAGTGGCCGAATAAGTTCATGAGGATTAGAAGAATTTTAATTTTTCCTTTCGGTGGAATCATCAGTTAGAATATAAATATTGAGAATTTCGTGCATAAACTTATTTTTATATTGAATCATCGAAATTAAAAAACTTTTTTTTGGCTAACACAAAAAGAATATTATAGTAACAAATTAAATAAATAATGCTTTTTTTTGGTTCACGCAAATATCTCACATTTTAAATTAAAAAAAAAAAAACTATTTTTTCGGACTTCCGCATTGTGCGTGACACTGTCGAAGTAATCTGTTTGCAACTGGCACACTTCGAAGCCATTAACAAGGGAATTGAATTGAATCTTTTTGTGGATTTATTTAGATTTTTGGTAAATTTGGAAAAATAAAATAAATAAATAAAAAAAAACTGAAATAAAAAAAAGGAATCTTACCTGCCCATTGGCTCTAACAGCACCAGCTCTCAAGGGATTGTTAGGGTCTGGAGGCTGTTCTTCAGGAGTGTCCTCAGTTTGACCACTCCAGGGTCTCTTGCAACGGTGAGGAGAGACCAGGATCCACTCATCCTTGAGAGGATTGTACCTTATGTGCTGGTGTTCTGCCAAAAAATAATGACATGAGTGGTCTAGTTCACTTTATAACAAAATATCGGACAAGTGCGAGCCTGACTCACACACCGAGAGTCCCGACTTCCGTCCGTAGCATGAAACATTAAAATAAGTTTGAAATAGCAAAAAAATCCTTTTGTGATGTACCAAACTATAAATTTACGGTTTTTAGATTTTCCCCTTACTTATGCTATAACTTATAAGTCATTGCTTTTCGTCAAATTCTATTATTTTAGGTCTACGGTAAGTACGCATGATGACTAATAATTACCATAATACCTAATTAAAATGATAGTTAAAATGCTTTTATGTGTTGAATGTAGTAAGTCCAATTATAAAAAACATTAAATGTGATGTGTTAAGCTATTGGTTTTGATACCCTTGTGAGTGTCAAAGTATGCGACCTAAGCTGACGTATCCTGAAGTGATCCTTTAAGGGTTCCTTTATTCTTTGTGAGGAACGGAACCCTAAAAAATCGAACTAGTGTCGGTATGACTTACGAATTTATTTTTGTCAGACTGATAACTACTGACTGTGAATTACTCAGTTGCTCAGTTGCGTCAGAATAATCTTAATACTGTGACGTGAAGAAGAGAGAGTAGAATCAGTCAAGAAAAGAAAAGAAGATAACGAAATGTGAAAGTCTACAAGAAATTCAAATGAGAAATGACTCAAGAAATACAAAAAATGTACCTCGACTTCAAAATCATTTAAAAAGTATTTTTTTTTTTGTAATTTATACGAGACTGTCTTTGAGGTATGAATATATCATTTAATAAAAAAAATAATCTAAAACTTACTTTTAATTGGCGAAGATCCTCCTCTTTCTCCTTTTAAGTCGGTTAAAAGCAAAATATCTGTGCGCGTTTGTTTGTATGCTTATTTCTTCTAAACTACTGGATCGATTTTGATGTGGTTTTCACTAACACTTAGAGATTTTTTTTCTGAAGTTTTACATTATGTACAATACATATTTTTATAGGTAATAAAAAAATGATGTTTTGTAATTAAGCCAAGAGTAAACAACGCCAATAAAAATCTAAGTGATATAACCAAGTGTCACTACAATATGTTCACTACACAAATTAACTCAACGTTTGACAAAATCTATAATAATAAAACAGTAACTTAGCGAAATCGATGTGCGCGTTTCAAACAAAAAGTACTGAATCGATTTTAACAAAATTTTGTGTAGTGATGGTAACTTATTACTCGGGTCAGCATTTAGGATACCTTTTACTACAGGAAAATCTTTCATTCTCACGGGAAAACACAATAACTGGTTTTATCGAGTTGTTCCTAGTTTTATATATCTAATGCTGGCTAAACCTTAAGAGATACATAAAAAATGATGAGATATAGAAAAATCTGCATTAGCATAAGTCTATCTCCTAAGGTACACTCGCAGTAACTGTTCATATCTATTTAAAACGTATCTAGAGACGAGCCGAGCGAAGCGAGAGCAAGTCACTTTATCCAATATAAAGCAGCTGTTTGGGAAAAATAATAACTAATTAGGAAATACACTCGCAACAATTTGAAACAAAACCACTACACCATTTTAAAACTAAATGCTTTTTAATATACTACAATATAGATTTTAGCTAAATTTTTCCATTAAATTAATAAAACTAACCTGTCGCTTCAAACTCGTTCATTGTTGAGCTTGAGGCGTCCTCTACTCTCTAGTTACAGAGGGCATGATGTAGTGATGCTATCGAATATCGATGTTAGTATATTTATGGATAATCGATATCGATTTTTTATAGTAAATATTTATTCAAAACTAGCGACTTGCATCCCTAGATACCAGTGGTGAAGGGTGAAATTTTAGCAGAGGTAAGCCCTTCCAAAAATATACAATTTGTATGTACGTATTAATGCAGAAAGAAATAAAGCTATTACATATTATATATTGTATATATTTCCAAAAGAACATTTTTACATTTAAAAAATTAAATGTATGTAAAATTATAGCAAAATAATTTTAAGGTAAGACGTCTTGTATGGACCCTTCGCCACTGATAGGTACGTATTAAATGCATATACATAAATAGCCATTGCGAGTATATTTTGGAAGCAAAACTTTGCTATTGCAGATTTTTGCATATAATTGATCCATTGCTCTGTGAAAACAAAAACAAATCTATCCCATGGGAAACGTAAATTTTTCCGGGATACAAATTAATCTATGTGCTATTCCAGACAATAATCTATCTCTGTGCCAAATTTCATCAGTTCACTTCGTTCATACTCTAACTGTATCTTGAAATAAATGATCTATTCTAATCTATTCTAATATTATAAAGTGGAATAAATATTTTTTTTTGTTTGCTTGTTGTTTGGATCGAATAGGCTCCGAAACTACTGAACCGATTTAGATGAAATTTAGGAAGAAGATAGTTTAAGACTCTGGGAAGGATATATGATAGTTTTTATACCGGAAATCATCCCTCAAGGGTGTGAAAATGGGGATGAAAGTTTGTATGGGGAAACAACCTAAGGACGAACCCACATGAAGCGAGGGTAAGTCGCAAGTACTGCCGGAGTTTGAATAAAAGGAATAGAGTGCACTTTGTGTCTGCGTGTATGCTGCAATGACATTACCTTAAATAATAAAAAACAATTTAATACATAGCTCTTTTGCGGTATGAAGAGCGACGTACCCTATAGCAATACACATAATCTAGTCAGGATATCAATGGTTTCAGTTTTTAGTGGTTGGAAAAAAATACCTCGATTCTTACAAGAGGTGATAGGATATAAGATTGGGGTTTGGTTTGCTAAAGGACCAAATCATGCATTTTTTTTAAAGATATAATAATTATTATATTTTTTTAAGCCCAATCCTCACCATGTCTTTTCCATTTACCCAATTGGTATGTATAAAAGTTACAGAAACAGAAGAAAATTGATTATTTTTATTGTTTTAAGTACAAAACTATTTTAAGTTACAAATCTAATTAATTAATATCACAAACCAACACTATAATTATAACAGGCAAAAACATGAACAATTTTTAAATTTAAAGAACATCGCTTGCAGACCTAGTTAACTTTTTAAGCAGAATAATTTTATTGTATCGATATTGCATTGTTTAAAACAGGAACATCACTACTTGTTATTTATTGCCGGCTTACTCCGATAAAGAGGTAGGTATACGTTATCATCTATACATATAATAAAATTGTAACTAAGCCGAATCTGTACATTAAATATTTTTTGAAAAATCTTATTGAAATAGTCATTATTATCGATACAGAGGTCGAATCTATAGTTTTTAGAATTTTTGTCTGTCTGTCTGTTACCGTATCACGGAAAAACCACTGGAGGGATTTTGATGAAATTTGGTATGATAGTAGCTGGTTATCCGGGTCAACGTATAGGATAATTTTTATCGCAGGAAAATATCTCATATCTGAGAAAAAATACAAAAACTGCAATGTAAGAGTATACTAATATGTAAAACCTAAGAATTTGGTTTTGGTCACCTGAACGCGGGCGGAGCCGCGGGCAATGGTACAGTACACTACAGTACACGCCCTTCGGTAGTAAAACAATAAAATAGCTAATCGTTTTAAAGCCTCTAGATACATTTTAATCATATCTTGTACCTTTTAAGGTTTTAGTTGTTATAGTATAGATGAGGTGTTTATTGTTTCCTTGCTTTTTCCCTTCTAAATATTCGTCAACCCTTATCCATTCGACCCTACAATACTTGGAAGATCACTTTAAGGCCGCCTTTACACAGAAATATTTACTATTATGCAGTTTCTATTTACTTTTTTTTACATTTTTTTTTTTAATAAATATATTATCAATTCTATTTCTGCTTTGTGCAACTTTATGTTTATTGATCGATTTCAAAAAGGAAGTGGATGAACTTCATTTGCGTGCATGTTTTCTTGTGTAACATTCAGTTATTTTATGTGCCAGTTTGTAGATTTTGACAATAGATTTTTGATATGTCAAGTGGACAGTCGGTGGTTCGGTATATATGAGTTAGGAATATAAAAATATAAATGTACCTAAAATGAGTATACAGAAAAAAAATAATTGTTAATTGTTAAATATTTGTTTTCCTGGAAAATCCTTCTGATCTGTTTTACTTGTTTGTATGTATATATGTCATGATACCTGTGATCGAATAATTGAAAATAAAGTTTTAATTACTTAAAAGTTACATCCTTAGGCGTAGAATTTTTTTTTTATTTATATGAGCCCAAATAAGAGTATTTATTTAAAAAAAAACATTAAAGTATTAAATCAGAGTTATGAAATCATATATTGTGAAGAAAAACGTTATGCTCATATTATAAAATAATTTTAAAATAGTGACGACATCTATTATCTTATTATGAAACTAATTATTTTGCGTATTGTCCAACGCCATCTTTTATCCTATCGTAAAACTAAATGATTTAGAAATACATCGTTTCATTAGCGCCATCTATTAGCCTATCTAGTTAATAAATAATTAAATCTAAAAGTTTTATTTTCTTTTCCTGCTATATAATTTCTATATTTTTATTTATTATTTAATTATTATGAGAGTGTATCAAATTATTTTCTTTCGTTAAATATTATATTGTCCTCTGAATACATTGAATTGATGAATAACATTAATAATAACAAAATTGTCATTGTATTATCAAATTCAAAATGAAGAAGGAAACTAATCAAAATAGATACATTTTTAGAATGTATAGTAGTTTTAAGCATTAGCATTTGCGCTAAGACATGAGAAACACAGATACTATGGTAATGCAGATCAAGATGCCCAACCCAACAAAGATATTGGACAACCCTAATTAGAGATATTTTTGCTTACTTAAAGAGGCGATAGATGGCGTTGACCCATAAACTAATCTATACATATAGTAAAGTTATAACTAAGCCGAATCTGTACATTAAATATTTTTTGGAAAATCTTATAGAAATAAACATTATTATCGATACAGAGGCTGAATCTATAGTTTTTAGAATTTTTGTCTGTCTGTTTGTCTCTCTGTCTGTCTGTTTCCGCATAACAGAAAAACCACTGAAGGGATTTTGATGAAATTTGGTATGACGATAGCTGGTTATCCGGGTCTACATATAGGATACTTTTTACCGCGGGAAAATATCTCATTTTCTGAGAAAAAATGCAAAAACTGCAATGTAAGAGTATACTAATATGTAAAACCTAAGAATTTGGTTTTTGGTCATCTGAACGCGGGCGGAGTCGTGAGCAATATATAAATACATTATCCAATTCACACCAAACTCATTACTTAATGGTGTTTTCATTAATTACGGTTTATTTCATTATCCTTTTCATATTCGATATTTTAAAGAGCATCTGTTGAGTTTTTCGCCGGCTCTTCTCAGCATAACTGTATAAAAATCGGTCTAGCAGTTTTCGAGTTATAAGTGTTGTAACAAGTCCAACTTTGTTTTATATATATATATATATATATATATATATATATATATATATATATATATATATATATATATATATATATATATATATATATATATCTGGTACTAAATATACTACTGTCAATACGCCTGAATTATAAAACCTCATATTATATAGAATGGATTAAAGTAATTAAGTTTAAAAACCTGTTTAGATTACATAGCAGGTTTGGACGGACGACACGTTCCGCTCAGTTTGTAGGGACCCTACTTGCTGTAACAGTGGTCGTGGGTTCGAGTCCCGCTGGGTGCATTCGTTTGTATGATGAGCACGAATGTTTGTACTCCAGTCACGGGTGTTTATATTTATAATATGTATGTATTTAAAGTTATATATGTGTAGTGTATCAACTATCTGGTATCCATACCTCTGGTTACCATGGAGCAAGATGGCGCTGTGTGTTAATGCCCCAAAATATTAATTTATAGCGTGCCAAACAATTATATATATATATATATATATATATATATATATATATATATATATATATATATATATATATATATATATTTAAAGTTATATATGTATAGTGTATCGACTACCTTTTTTTTTTAACGTTGGGAAATGCATTTATCTCAAAAAATATTACCCACTTTTTAGAGAAATCGGATAAAAACAAATAGTTCTTAAATATACAGATCGCGCTTCACTTAGAAACATCTGGTCGGATTTTCATAAAAGCGACTATAGAAATGCTTTAACTTTTGAAATAATACGATAATCTTATTAAACATCATTTCAAAATAGCAAAATTTATTTCGGAATCACAGCAAGATGTTCCTTACTAATATTATAAATACGAGTGTTTTAGGGTTCCGTATTCAAAAGACACAAATGGAACTATTATATTTGTGACGACACGTTTGGCTCAGCTTGTAATGATCCTACTTGCTGTGCCAGCGGTCGCGGGTTCGAGTCCCGCTGGGGGCATTCATTTGTGTGATGAGAACAAATGTTTGTACTCCAGTCATGGGTGTTGTTTATATTTATAATATGTATGTATTTAAAGTTATATATGTGTAGTGTATCAACTATCTGGTGTCCATAACACAAGCCTCGTAGCTTACCATGGAACTAGATGGTGCTGTGTGTTAATGTCAAAAAAATAATCATTTTGTTAATAGTAAGAAAATGTATTAATTTTTTATTTATATTATTTTTCAACAGGATTAACTATATTTTATACTATTTGCATATTAATATATTTAATAATTAACGGTTTCAATTTATTATCAATTTAAATTTTTTATGATGAAAATGTCCGTCTGTCCGTAAAGTAAGTAGTGAGTAAAATGCCTGTTAGATAGACATTTTACTCAGAGATAGTTTGGGATATATTGCTGAAATGTGGTAATTACTTGTCTTACATCTGTTCAATGAATCTAAACATTCTGCAGTCAAATTGCTAAGAATAAAAACTTTAAAAGTACGGTGGAAAATTCACAACAAAATTTAGGTATTTTGAAAATGCCTTCAACGAAAATGATTTAGAAAAAAAAAATGGAGTAGTTTTTGAGCTATTGGATTATTTTTCGTTACACGCCGTTTCTGCCACAATAACTGTATGTCTTACAGAAAATTCTACAAAAACAAATTTACATTTGCAATCGATAAAATGAAAAATGAATAAAAAAATCGTTTCATCCTACGGAACCCTTGATGTGCAAATACGACTCGCAATTGTTCGATTTCTTAAATTGCCCTATTTTCTTATATCAGCTTTTGGTCGCGATTTTTGGAGTAGAGAGAGTTGAGACTGCAGAGAGGGAAGAAATAATGATGATAAACTCGGGTTCGTCCTTTGGTACGTTTTAACGTTTAGTATAGATTTCTCAGAGATGAGATATTTTTCCACAATAAAAAGTATCCCATATATTGACCCGGATAACCAGCTATCATCATACAAAATTTCATCAACATTTATCTAATAATAAAATTCTAACTGATTCGATTCTGTACATTAAATTTTGGAAAATCTTCTTGAAATAGTGATTAGTATAATATTTGTCTGTCTGTCTGTCTGGGAACGCATCACGAGAAAACCACTGGGGATTTTTGATGAAATTAAAGATAAAAGATTAAACCGTAAGTACTATATATATATATATATATATATATATGAAAGTATATGAGTTAGTTTGAGTTTCAAGTTAAAACCATATATTTATACCATGTATTTTGTATCTGCATCGGCCGCATTGGGGCAAATTTTGGCCTAGTATAGATTTCGTTTTGCAGTAAAGGAACAGGTGGTTGCTTTAGTACACTATATACATATAGGTTAAGCCCGCAATTTTGCTTGTATTTTTTTCTAATCAATCCACAATTTTAAATGATCTGTCGGAATTTGTCGCGATTTTTTATCTCGTATTTTTTTTCTTGATATTTCGAATGCTTTTTTTAAGTTTTTTATAATTAATATGTATGTTAGTTTTAAGGTATATATGCTATGGGCCTCTGTTTACATATTTAAGATCCCTATGTAAATATTGCCTGAAATAAATAAATAAATGAAAATAAAATAAATAAATTTACAACAATCATGGTCACGGGAGAGACTAACTAAATATTGTTAAATATGAACCCCGCTTACCCCATAATGATGTTGGGTTAAAACTTCAAACCAAACTTTTGTATTTACTCAATATATTCAAATTCCACGAAATTTTGTGTGTCTGTGTGTTTGTCTTCTCCTTGTATGGACTCAACTGAATTAGGTGAAATTTTGATATCTTATATCCTGAAACCACATGGTTTACTTCGACATGCTACAACTCGAGTATAATTGTCGGGAATAACTAATATTAATATATAAATTAAGCTATATTTATTATTAAAATTTAATTTCATTTTTCATTTCACACCCTCGGGGGTGTCGATGAAACAAACAGACAGACGGACAAGTTAAATTGTAGATTAAGTTACTGTGTCAATGTAAACTCCCAATAATATATAGATATAAAATATGACACATGTACATGTGTATGTATGAAAAATATTTCATAGCCTTGACCCCGTTCTAGTTTTATTTCTCAAGTGGACGTAAGTGGTGAAATATGGAACCGTAGACGTAAAATATGCTTAAATAAACTAGACAAATCACATTAGTATGAAAAATTTGCAAGTTTGTATGTGTGTAGGCTTGTTACTCCTTCAATTTGGAACGGCTGGACCGATTTGGATAAAGTTCAGCACACAGATAGACTATGAGCTGGAGTAACATATAGGTTATTGTTATTTAAAGATACACCAGAGCAATGAATATAAGTTGCTAGTAAGAATTAAAAACCAAAACTGGGTGCATTATTTTTCATTTTAGAATAATATTAAAGTGAAACTTTAGAATCGTTGTGATTAAAAACTTTATGAAACGAAAATGCGACACTAGAAAGAGACAAACACATAAATATATAAGATTAAGCTGGCGGGAGAGTGAGATAGAATACATTGTACAGGACGTGAAAAATAGTACTGAATAATATGTTATGGTAATATATGTTAAATAAAATATAAAATAAGTTTTAAACTTGGTAAAAAAAAAACTAAACTCTACAACGATCCTACTCCTGATACTCTATATATATCCACCTCACTCTCTCGTAGGTTACTTTTCTGAAGTTTCACTTCTACCGTGTGTGAAATGCACACACACGCGCTTTTTTTTCTTAAGCCATAAACCATCCCGAAGGTTTAGAAATATCTTCATATTTGAATCCATGAATTTATGGATACCTAGTGTCATTTTCAACCGACTTCAAAAACGAGGAGGTTCTCAATTCGACTGTATTTTTTTTTATGTTTGTTACCTCAGAACTCCGTCATTTATTAACCGATTTGGACAATTTTTGTGTTGTTTGAAAGTGTATACTTCCAGATTGGTCCTATTTCAATTTCAAAAAAAAAAAACACCCCTAAGGGTGGAAAAATAGCTAATAATGGATTTAACCTTCTTCTAATGGTTAAGTAATTAAAGCCTACCTATTAAATATATACCTAATCAAATATTTTCGAAATCGGTGCCAGCCCATACAAAGCAAAGCACACCGACTTCGAAAATATTTGATTAGGTATGTATAGTAAATGAAAACTACCAATCAGCTATTTTTTACTTTTTAGTGCTTTTGTTTGAAGTCGGGTTTTATTTTTTTGTTAAAATGTTTTTAAGAATTAAATTGTAAAAATTAATCACAGTAATATTTAATTATCGCGCTACTATAGGTAAAGTAATAATCAGTAATAGCTTGCTTGGGAAACCAAGTTAAGCGGGTTCAAATCCCGGGTCTCGCACTTCTGATATTCTCATGTGCGAATCATTTCCAACACGATGACCAAGGTCTTACGGTGAAGGAGAACATCGTGAGGAAACCTGCATGTCTGAGAGAACCTAGCAAGTTGTCTGCAGACATGCTCAGTCCGCCCCTACTTCCGCGTGAGGGACTGTGGTCTGATCCCTCGAGTATTGAAGGTCTGGCAGTGGTACGTTAAAAAAACAAAAGTTCGAATTCGATCAAAAATCAAAGAAAATTACTTGTGTGCGGTAAAAATGACCTCGGACAGTGTTAACGAATCATATTGAAGAATTTAATTTTAAAATCTAATATTTATTTACTACTTGTAGGTATTCGTTTGTAAATGTATACTAGTATTTTCCCATGGCTCTACTCGCTTAGTTTATTTATGTACATGAAAAACAAAAACAAATCTATCCCACGGGAACCGTAAATTTTTCCTGGATAAAAAGTAACCTATGTACTATTCCAGACTATAATCTATCTCTGTACCAAATTTCATCCAGATCCGTTCAGCCGTTCTGGCGTGATTGAGTAACAAACATCTATCCAAACTTTCGCATTTATAATATTAAATTATTAGGATTTCATCCACTCCTAAGGGTTATAAAGTGATATTAGATAATCTTCAACAATAAATCCATGCTAATATTATATATGTGACAGTAATTCAGTCTGATACCTTTTCTCGCTTAAACCGCTGATTGATTCAATATTAATGTACCTCGGAGACCTCCTCGCAACCCATGTCCTTTCTTTAAGACTAATAACACTCGAACGAAACTTGGACAGAACGCTCCGATAACACATATATCATGAGTATACAATGAATGTGTAAAAAAAACTTTATATAAAAACCAACTTCCAAGCACTAAAATGTAAAAAATAACTAAACGGGGGATTTCATTTAGAATAGATACCCAATCGGATATTTTGGAAGTCGGTGCCAGCCGATGCAAAGCAAATCTAATATATTTCGATACGTAAAACACATATATTATTAAAATATCTCAATTCATATCTATATTCCATATCGAATATCTTAAAATATTGTCGGCTGGCACCGACATCGAAAATATCTGATTAGGTATCTATTCTAAACGAAAACCTCTGTTTAATTATTTTTTACATTTTTGTGCCTGGAAGTCGGTTTTTAGTTTTTTTTTTTAAGTTTTTATTTTTCCATTTTTATTGTAGACGTAATAAGCAGGTAATTTGTAAGAAAAAAGTTTTTTAATAACATATTTGATTAAATAATTTATTTAAAAACGATATTTATTGTTGATTTTTTAATGTACCTGGAAAGTATGTATACCCTTTGAACAAAAAAAAAATCCAAATCGGTTCAGGCGTCTTCGAGTAATCGGCGAACATACATAAAAAAAGAAAAGATTCCGACGAATTGAGAACCTTCTCATTTTTGGAAATTGGTTAAAAAGCATACCACTGATCATTGGTTGTGACGAGCTCTCAATTTTTGTGAAAAAATATAACGACACTTTAGCAAATTAATTAATCGATAATTTTTTATAATATCCAAATATATTTTTTTTTTCCATAAGTCATTATATATATTATTTACTAAACCTATTTGTATAGTAATTAAGTAAGCAATTGTGAACCACTTCACTTTATAAGCATTTTTTTTTTAATTATAGACACTTATTGTTATAGAATGATGTGTTGTCCTATATATAATTGGTAGTATATGGTAAAACCCGGATAGTCGCCTCATTGGGATACATGCCCCGGTTTTCAATACGCTTTATTAGAGATGTCCCTGATGTTAGCGCTCTTCTGTAATTTGAAGCGCCTCTTCCACAGACCTTAGGACGATGCCAGTAGTGGGACTAGGTAAAGGTATTTTGTTCGTGTGAGCGAAAATCTTCCGCGGCAGGACCTTAACAAGCGTTGAAGTTATATTCGTGTGTATTTCCTATTGAATATTTTTTTTACAGTTGTCGATTCAGTCAACTTTTTGCTTTTACACGTGTACTGAAGTTTAATTTACACTACCTATTAACATTACACCTTAAACTGTCGAATAACATTTATTTATTTTTCAAAATATAAGGGCAAGTATCCGTACCGAAAAGGATAGTCGCCCCATATAATTTTGCGGATAGTCGCCCTAAGAACAATTAGTGTTGTAGGTAGGCGAAATGCCTCGCAAATATGAGCAAGAGCTTAGCATGTCTAAAAGGGCTAAACAATGTGCAGAAATTTTTAATTTCAACGAAAAAATTGCCCAAAAGCAGGATAAAGAAGAAGAAAAAAACAATACAAAAAGAACTAGAATGGAGACAACGAGATAAAAAGATTTTAAGACAGTAGAAAATAAATCAGCTTATAACGAGATGATAATTGTGAAGAAAAGAGGTCGAAACGGAAGTAAAAGTTAAAAAAATATGACGATATCTCTCGCAGTGAAACAGAATTTGAAAACATAGATTTAATTAAACTGAGCGGAGAAAGAGCTTTAAGGATGATATATAATAAACTTATAGTTCCGAGAGACAAAATGAAAAAAATATTACAAATACAAAAATAGCCAAAGAAAAAGCCACAAAAAAATTAAAGATGATAAGAGAGACTGAAAAGACAGTAAAAATTATTAACATTAATATAAAAATAGAAAAAGCGAATGATAAAGTTTCAGTTGATGATTATTGTAAATGTTTTGAAAATTACAATAATACTAAATACAAATCATACTGGATTGTATTTCCAGGAAATTTGTTCATCATTCAAAGTATATTGTGTGAGACGTGGAAAATTTAATTAAATGATAATTAATTGATGATGATTTTTAATCTGTTTTTGGTGATATACCTGTAATGATAACCTACACATTACTTTTAATATTTGTGTCAAAGTTGATTACCATATTGTTTTTATGTTTAAAGTTAATTATCATTTATAACTTAAATTTTGGAGATTTTATTTGTATTTTAAAATTGTATTGATTTCGATTAGTAAATAACTACTACTTAATTAATTGATGTTAATAATTAATAATGGTTGATTAAATTTACATAAATTTGTTTTAATCCAAAAAAAATGCAACAATTTCATGATAAGTCTTCTATCCCCGCATGAGGCAAGTATCCCCCAAAGCATTTTTAACATAAGGCAACTATCCGCCACTGAGGGCAACTATCCCCTTTGGTAGAGGTCAAATAAAATAGGATTTACTGAAAAACAATATTCATTGTGTTTAAAAAAATAGGTCACAATGGAAGATTAAAGACCAATGTTTTATTATACACAGGGCATATTGTAAGTAGATACTTATTTTTCATGTAATTGGAGATTTTCAAAAAGTGGGGCAACTATCGGGCTTTTACCCTATAATTATTTAAATAGATGTAAAGCATGTGTTAAATGTAAGTCAATATGTGCAACTGTTGGAGATCTAAACAAATAAATAAACAGATTTCGATAAAATTTAGCAAAGATATAGATTGCATCCTGGGGAAGGAGCTGAGCCTTTGATTCCCCATTTACGCGTGAGAAGCCGCGGGCAACAACAACAAGGTAAGGTATAAAATGCAAAAATATTTTTTTAATCGAACTATATATTAGTTCCAGAGAAAAGAGCGATCGAACAAACTTTTTATAGGCTATCTAACATCGTGCTATGACCCTTAGATATTGATCTTAAAATTTACATAAATAATAATCAATATAAGCGAGTGGAGCCGGAGGAAAAACTAGGTATAAATGTGTATGTATGTAAACTACTCCCATACAAGCTTTCATCTCCATTTTCACCTCCTTAAAGGATGATTTCCGGGATAAAAACTATCCTATGTCCTTCCCAGGGTCTCCAACTATCTTAATAATTTTCATCTAAATTGGTTCAGTAGTATCGGAGCCTATTCGGTACAAACAAACAAAAAAATCTTTACTCTTTATAATGTTAAAAATAAGAAAAGTATAGATTCAGACACAAAAACTTCATCAAAATAGGCGCTTTCAAAATCATTTTCCATAACGCGAATTTCGAAAGTGATTTTCTTAGTATGAAAGAGAAAATCACTTAAAACTTCTTTCTCTACTTGTAAAACAAATAACAATAATATGGTGGGACATTACACACATCACTATCTAGTTCCATGGTAAGCTACGAGGCTTGTGTTATGGATACCAGATAGTTGATACACCATACATATATAACTTTAAATACATACATACTATAAATATAAGCACCCAAGACTGGAGTACAAACATTCGTGTTCATCACATAAATGAATGCCCCTAGCGGGATTCATACCCACGACCGCTGGCACAGCAAGTAGAGTCACTGAACCAAATGTGTCGTCTGAATAAAAAAAACCTTTAAGTTAAAAAGATAAGTAGAGTTTCGGAAAAGTGTACTAACTATGAACTCAATTCTTAATAAGGTAAGTAATTTAATTGTATATGGCCTGATAATGGGTCGATATTGTAACTACGTTTGTATGTACATGTAGAGAAGCAACCATTATGAAGTGACATTTTGACATTTGGAGCTTTATACGAACTGTCAAATATTAGACCCATTTATTTATTAAAAACTTTAAATCAATCTAAGTAAATATAAGCGAAAATTAAAATAATATAAATATTCACAATATCTTTAACATTATGGAATATTTAAATGAAATGAGAAACTCTATTAAAAGTGAATTCTACATAATTTTAGGTAGAGTCGATTTTTTTTAATTTACATTCAAACCTTTGACTATACTCGTAAAAAAAATTAATCGGTCAGAAAAACCTCAATGCGGTATTAGTGTTGCCATTTTAAAATCGAAAAACAATAGCATGCGCGCGCATCGACATCGACCCGATAACAGCTATCGCTAGTGTAGTTCCGACCGCCGGCCCGGTCGGACGTATAGATGGGGGAATTACAATATCCCGGCGCACCTAGCGTCGTTGAGGATGAACGTCAGTACCGCGCACCTTTCAGACGAGCCCCCCAATACAGGTGGCCTGCCCCCCAACCACCTCAGCCCTCAGCTTTTGCCCCATGGAGACGGGCCCCTGCACCTCCAAGACCTCCAGATTACAGACGCAGTGCATCATACCCTGGAAAACCAGATGAACCTTACCAGGTATTACATATCAAATGTAGAGTTCATAATTAATTTAAAAATTCGGTATACTCTATTTAAATATATAAAAAATGTAATTCAATCTTTGTGTTTGTTGAAATTATTATTTTTTTTAAATACGATTTTGTGGTATTTTTTGTAAAATTAAGGATTTTCTTATGTAGAGCAAACAGACAAAGCTGAAGGCGAGAGTGTATAATGAAAATAAACATCTATTATAATGCATATTTCACTT
Organism: Brenthis hecate; assembly: GCA_951806755.1. Taxonomy (NCBI): domain Eukaryota; kingdom Metazoa; phylum Arthropoda; class Insecta; order Lepidoptera; family Nymphalidae; genus Brenthis; species Brenthis hecate. The sequence continues at coordinate 5,682,942 of OX638273.1, read as the reverse complement.
GACTTGACGTTTGTATGTGACACGTACAAAAGTACACACCGTTCAATGGGTTATATGTATTACATCAGTGCCTGGAAATTACATGTAGAGTTTGAAAATAGTTTATTAATATCGAAAATTAGACGAAAATTAGTCGTTTTTTTTTCATTTTTTAATTAATACGTATTTTAGAAAGCTCAGGAAATTGAATTTTCGTGGATTTTTTAAACGTTTCTTACATTTTTGCCTATATTTGGATATTTCGCTTGTATTTATATAAAGCTCTATCTTAAAAAATTATCGTCCTACGGTTCGCTGGAAAGTACGACGCAAAAATTCAATTACCTACAGCGTAAATTGTTTTTTTTTTTAATTTTCATAGATATTACGTATTATTCAATACCATAATTATAGTATAATAAATGCGAAAATTTGGATGGATGTATGTTTGCTACTCAATCACGACAGAACGGCTAAGCGGATCTGGATGAAATTTGGCACACAGATAGGTTATTGTCTGGAATATTATATAGGTTACCTGTTATTACGGAAAAATGTACGGTTCCCGTGGGATAGATTTGTTTTTCACTATGAGTGAATCCGAACGAAACGAAAAAATGCAACTCACCCTTAGTTGCTAGTTTTTCATAAAAAAGTTTATCCTTCTACGGTAATTGTTCAACCTTGATCTCTAGAAAAGATTTTTATAATGTAAATTTTATAGGTTTTCTAAGTATTTTTTATTACTATTAGGTGTTTAACTAATAACTGTCAGTATGTGGTTGCGGATTCGATTTATTTTTTCTTATAGGAAAAGGGACCAATCTTTGCCTTTTTTATCGGGATTCTAAAATGTTATTTCTATTGGCTAAGTTTTACAAAAATCCCTATTTTTCACTTTCAAATATGGACCGATTAGCTTTCAATTAGAATAGTAGTCATTTTTAATTTTAATAATAATTTTAAATATTATGTTATAATATACAATTTCGATCAATGTAACTATTAAAAATAGCCGATTTTCATATGAAATATAATATTTCAACCCCTTTCCTAGCCAATTAGGGGTTGAATTTCCAAAAATCCTATCTCAGCGGTTACCTAATACCTATGAGGAATCTATCTGAAAAAAATCAAGTTTGTACCATTTATACTTCCTGAGATTTCGTATATTGATCAGTGAGTGGTATTTCGCCTTTATATATAAAGAATTTCTTATATTTGATTTGTTTCTCTTTATATATGAATTTTTATGGAGTTTTAATAGTTGTTCTGCTATTCGGAGTGAAGACAAATCCAACGGAATAAAGATCATAAAAATCGGTCCAGCAGTTTTTTAGTTATAAGTGTTGTAACAAACCCGACTTGGTTTTATATATATATATATAAGAATTTGTATGAGTTATACAAATATTTGTCACAGATTCACTGTATTTTACATGTTTTATGTACTGTGACTTTCAACATGTTCTAGAGGATAATAGGTAATTTCTTAGATTGACGCGAATACTTGAAATATTAAATCAAACTACCTTTTTGGATTTTTTCATCAGGAGAGTCTCTCCTGTGACCATGATTGGTGTAAAGCATTCGAAACGTCGGGAACCAAAAATGCAAATAAATCCGCGAAAAAATCCGAAAAGATAGTGTTGTTTAAAATGTTTTAGAGGATTTTTGATCCAATTTAAAAAGAAAAAGATTACAATATCTTCCTCAATAATTATACATCGATTTCCAGGGTTTTTTAAAGTATTGAGATTATTTTTTTAATATATTTTAAGGTTATATTCCCCCATTAAAGAGGAAATAATCGATTTTTAATCATAGAAGTAATTATTCGAACTTTCGCGGCGGAAATTTTTCTTGATTTTTTTTTAATGAATCTTTTTATAAATTGGCAAAGACTAAACAGTTCAGTACCTTTTTCTCCTCTGTTTGTCAAACGTTTTTTTTTAATTAGTTATAGATTTTTAGTGTTATCAATAAAACATTTTGGAAACAGTTTTTTTTATCTATACATAGGTATAATAAAATTCTGAGTTGAATCTGTACATTAAATATTTTTTGGAAAATCTTATTGAAATTGTCATTATTATCGATATAGAGACGGAATCTATAGTTTTTAGAATTTTCGTCTGTCCGTCTGTCGTTCTGGGAACGCATCACGAGAAAACCACTAGACATATTTTGTAGAAATTTAGTATGAGGATAGCTGGTTATCCGGGTCAACATAAAGGATACTTTTTAATGCGAGAAAATATCTCATCTCTGAGAAATCTATACTAATCTTAAAACTAAGTACGCTAGTGAACATATAAATTATGTTCATATAGGTACCTATGTTTTCCTCAAATTTTCCATAATGATGTGGATACCATAAATAAATCACTAAAATTCAGTTCATATTTGTGTGTAATATAAAAAATTACATTCAAATTGAATAAGGCATTAGTTCTTTTTTTAAGTCACATATAAATTAAAACACTAAGTTTATCACTTTTTGTATCAAAAAATCGTTTTTTGTATTAAAAAAATAATTTACAATATCCGATTTGGGGACAGGTTTGGCTAAGTTTGTAGTGACCCTACTCGCTGTGCCAGCGGTCGCGGGTTTGAATCCCGCTGGGGGCGTTCATTTGTGTGACAAGCACGAATGTTTGTACTCCAGTTATGGGTGTTTATATTTATAATATGTTTGTATTTAAAGTTATATATGTGTAGTGCTCGTAGCTCATCATGGCACAGCACACATAGCTACAAGAGACTAAGATTTTAGACGTCTCAAAAGTTTTATAATATTATACAGTTGTTAAATACAGTACTTACCCACAAATTTACAAAATGGTTTTAAAAAATTCAAACATGGCACTAAATTAGCTACTTTATAATATTTGTCGATTTTAATTCTTTACAATTTTCCAAATAACTACAGAATCCGAAAAGATAGTTTTATTTAAGATACGTTTTAACGGTTAGTACAGATTTCTCATAGATGAGATATTTTCCCTCAGTAAAAAGTATTCTATATGTCGACCCGGATAACCAGCTATCATCATACCAAATTCCATCAAAATCTGTCAAGTGGTTTTCTCGTGATGCGTATCCAGACAGACAGACAGATAGACAGACAAACAAACAAACATTCTAAATACTATAGATTCGGTCTCTGTATCGATATTAATGATTATTTCAATAAGATTTTTCAAAAAATATTTAATGTGCAGATTCGACTCAGTTAGAATTTTATTATATGTTCATAATATATACAATGTATTATACAATGTTAATTCACAATCAGTATTGAGATAATCTATGTTAATTAAAATCAGATCACTTTAGAATCGACGGACCGATTTAACTAATTCATATTTTGAAATATGTATTTGCAACTAAATAAGGTTTTTAAGGGGAAAATGCAAATGTTCAAAGAATATTCTAGATTTTTGGGGCAACATTGCAGTAGATTTTTTTCTATAGGATTTTTATGTATCAAATATCACAAACACATTATGTCTAATTCCTATCGCTAGTAAGGAAAACCACACAGACAGATTTATTAAGCATTATTAATTTCTAACGATCTATCCCACGGGAACTGTACCTTTTTCCAGGATAAAAAGTTATATATGAGCTATTTTAGATCATAATCTATGTCTGTGCCAAATTTCAACCAGATCCGTTCAGTCGTTCTGGCATGAAAGAATAACAAACATCCATACATCTTCACTAATTTTCACATTTATAATATTAGTATTAAAGTAAGACCGTGACCGAAAACGGTCAGGAAAAGGGGGGGAACTAAATATAGGTTTTTTGTGCCGTAGCCTAGGCCCCCTTAGTTATAACGGGCCCCCGTTTGTTCACAATGAATGATATTGTGAATTAATAGAATAAAAAAATATATAAAATAACGCCATAAAAGGTTGACCCAATAACCCTGAGATCAATCAACCAGAACCAAACAATTGCTTTATCTTAATTTCGTCTAGTATCATCTGTCATTATGGATTTTAAAAGACAAAGTTGTCATACAAGTTGATTGTCATTTAGATCCCGAACGACGAAGTTAGACGAAGTTATGAATAAAACTATGTATGTTTTCGGATTTTTTCGCGGATTTATTTTGATTTTTGGTTCCGGACGTTTCGAATGCTTTACAGCATCCATGGTCACGGGAGAGACTGAGGTTTTAGATGTCTCAAAGGCGTTATACAGTTGTTACAGACAACCTACCCACAAAATAACAAAATTAATTAAAAAAATTGAAAAATAGCACCATAGTACCTTACAATATTTGTTAATTTTAATTTTAAACTTAATGAATATTGCAAGGTATTTTTAGCTGTTATTATTATATTTATTACATTTTTTTAGAAAACTTTATTAATTAGAAAATCATAATAAATCCGCGAAAAAATTCGAAAAGATAGTTTTATTTAAAATGTCAAATATTCGCGTAAATCTAAGAAAAGAATCCACGAAGTGTTAATCAAGGGCCCCCCAAATTCACGGTCGGCCCCCGGTCACGAATATGAAATTAAAAAGCAAAGAAAAACATATAAATATGCGCCGCAGAGGTAATACTCTGACGACGTTATGGCGATCGATACCGTAACTAGGTCACAGTCGGTTGTGTGACACTAATGCGATGGGGTCGGGATTCGAGTTTGGATACGGTTTCTTTTAATATTACTAGACTAGTTAATATGCGTGCTTTGTTTACGTCAGGTCTGTATTTTTTTGTATATTTACTAGCGACTCGCCCTTGCTTCGCTCGGGTTCGTCCCTAGATACGTTTTAACTTTTAATATATATATATATATATATATATATATATCTCCTAGATGAGATATTTTCCCGCATTAAAAAGTATCCTATATGTTGACCCGGATAACCAGCTATCATCATACCAAATTTTATCAAAATCCCTCTTGTGGTTTTTCCGTGATGCGGTAACAGACAGACAGACAGACAGAGAGACAAAAATTCTAAAAACAATAGATTCGGCCTCTGTATTGATAAAAATGTCTATTTCAATAAGATTTTCAAAAAAATATTTAATATACAGATTCGGCTTAGTTACAATTTTATTATATGTATAGATGATATATAGCCTTGTTCAATAAACGGGTTACCTAGTGCAAAAAGGATTTTTCAAATTAGATTAGTAGTTCCTGAGATTAGCACCTTCAAACAAACAAACTCTTCCTCTTTATATTAGTATAGACTAGTAACTTAGCCTTGCTTTGCTCGACATCCCTATACCTTAGTCTATGTCCTCTGTGTACCGAATTTCGTCTAAATCTGTCCAACCATAAACACGTACATACAAATTTTCGTATTAATAATAAAAAGTATGATCATTTATTGATCGGCTTCAAATATTAGATACTCAATTTATTTTAATTTTTTGTATGTTGGTACATGCGTTACGCGATAACTTCGTCTATAAGTATGGATTTTGATATATTTTTTTATGAATAGGTAACCTCAAAGGTTAAAAGTTAACATCAATAAAAAATCTCTTTTATGTGGGTTAATTACTTGTAATTGATTTTGAAGTGGATGTTTTATTAAAATGTTAATTGAGCAGAGCTATTTATATATGTAAGTACTTAAGCAAATATATTTCAAATAGGTTGAATTATGACCAAGAGGTCATTTACTAAAATTAATGTAATTATTTTTAAGATTCCGGGTTCCTATAGAAAAAAATACATTTATATTGTTGTTGTATAATATACATATGTGTTTGAAAATTGACACACAGCACCATCTAGTTCCATGGTATGCTAGAGGCTTGTGTTATGGATACCAGATAGTTGATACACTACACATATATAACTTTAAATACATACATATTAAAAATATAAACACCCGTGACTGGAGTACAAACATTCGTGCTCATCACACAAATGAATGCCCCCAGCGGGATTCAAACCCGCGATCGCTGGCACAGCAAGTAGGGTCACTACAAACTGAGCCACGCGTATTCAATAAATGTTTTTGAACAATAGATATCTATAAAAATATATGGAAATGAAATATTATGATACTATATAATATAACGATAAATTCTGCCCTCAATACATTTTTTTTTAAAATGACTAAGCCTCTTTCACTCTTGTTACATTTTCAAATTTAAAAAGTAAAAGTTGGTACCTTATTATTTTTGAGTAAGATAATATAATGTTTGTAATATAGTGATTTTAAGGATCCACCGATTCAAACCCACGAATTTTTCCTCATCTTAATGGGGCGTCGAAGACTTACACACTCAACCACGACGCCCCGACGGCAGGTCTGACGAAGCAGACCACAACAACCATGGGGTTGATCTCACAGTCCACTCTGCTATCAGAGAAGTATCAGAGAAGTACAGGAGCAACCCGCATGGCACACCACCAACCCAAGTGGGCCACCTCTCAGTGTGTTTTGGCTTCACGCCCGGCTGGATTGCCGGACGCCAATTTACCCCCCCCTCTCCCCCACCACGAAAGATATCGGGGGAAAATAGAGTATAACCTGAAGTAACACATGTTTTACTGTATAATCGATACTAATATTATAAATGTGAAAGTTTGTGAGGATGGATGGATGTTTGTTACTCAATTACGCCAGAACGGCTGAACGGATCTGAATGAAATTTGGCACAGAGATAGATTATAGTCTGGAATAGTATATAGGTTATTTTTTATCCCGTAAAAATTTACGGTTCTCGTGGGATATATTTGTTTTTGTCTACACGAAGCGTAGCCAAGGTGAGACTAGCAGTGTTGTTAATAAAAATGGCACGTAAGGGCGCACCCGAGCGAAGTAAGGGTAGCTCGCTAGTCATAAATATTTTGACCGCAAATCTAGGTCAAGCTCTGGTATGAAAAATTAATTAGTATTTGCCAGCGCCGCCTTTATTTAAGTATAATAATACTTGTAGTATTTTTTTTTTAATTTTTAACCTTTTGCTCTATATTTACGTACCTATCTGTAATATTAGTTTTTTTTAAAACAGTACACTGATGTCAAATTACTTAAAAGTTCTGGCAGATTTCTTTTGATTTTTGGTTCCCGACGCGTTTCGAATGCTTTACAGCAATCATGGTCACGGGAGAGACAGAAACAGAGACAGGAGTCTCTCCCGATAAAAATAAACATTTTTTTTCAAATCGGTATGGTAGTTCCAGAGGTTAACGCTGTCAAACAAACAAACAAATTATCCAACTTTATGATTAACTAACTTTTCCTCGTCACGCTTGGGTGCGTCATTTACTCCAGCTCATAGACTATCTGCGTACTAAATTTAATCCAAATCCGTCCAGCCGTTATAGCGTGAAGGAGTGACACACATACATACAAACTTATACATTTATTTATAGTAGTATATTTTAATCTGTTCATTATTTTATTTCGACGATACGTTTGGCTCAGTGTGTTCTTCTCAGTTACCCTACTTGTTGTGCCAGCGGTCGCGGGTTCGAGTCCCGCTGGGGGCATTCATTTGTGTGACGAGCACGAATATTTGTACATTACTCATAGGTGTTTATATTTATAATATGTATGTATTTAAAGTTATATATGTATAGTGTATCAACTATCTGGTATCCATAACACAAGCCTCGTAGCTTACCATGGAACTAGATGGTGCTGTTCGTTAATGTACTAACATATTTATATTTATCTATTTATTATATAGTTTAATCTTAAAGATACAGTTAACAAGCGACTATGGAAAACTGGTTAAAATTAAACACTAGTTAAATTAAACTTCTTTCCAACGGCATTACGCAATGAACAATAACGTCTAAGTATGTACAAACATACATTGTACTTGTATATTCGTCCTTTGTTTTATGCAGTGTTTGGAAAACCTGGGATTTTTTTAAACAAGAATTCTTAAATCTGATCGTAATTCATAAGAAATATATGTATTGAGTAGCGACTCATTCTCGCTCCGCTCGTGTTCGCCCCTAGTTATGTATTAAGGTTTAGTGTAGATTTCTCAGAGATGAGATATTTTCCCGCAGTCAAAAGTATCCTATATGTTGACCCGGATAACCAGCTATCATCATACCAAATTTCATCAAAATCTGTCCAGTGGTTTTCTCGTGATGCGTTCCCAGACAGACGGACAAAAATTCTAAAAACTATAGATTCGGCCTCTGTATCGATTATAATGACTATTTCAATAAGCTTTTCCAAAAAATATTTAATGTACAGATTTGACTCAGAATTTTATTATATGTAGGTATATCTACATAAGTATCACACCATTCGTTCTTGAGAAAAGCGTGTTTTAAAAAAAAAATTTATCATGATGACTTAGGTTTTTTTTTATGAAGTTTGTTTGGCGCATATGCTTACAATAGGTAGACGTTGCACTATGTAAATTGCTTATTATTGCTTTTAGAGCTTTACCTAAATAATTTATTAGTAATAAATAATTAAAAATACCTAAATAATAATAAAAAAAACGCGTTCTTGATAATATTTTTTTTTAATTTAATTACAGCCTTAGAGACCAGTGTTTTATAATTTAAAGTATAGTACAAAAAAGGTACATCTATTTTAAAAACCTTAAGTAAATTTGTAGCTTTGAATTCCACCCTCAGAGTCCATGCTTTCTTAAAATATGAGACCACCTCCGCGATATTACCCACTTCTCATTATCATCTGAGAAAGAATGATGAAAATCGATTCTACAATTTGCAAAAATATCGCATACAAAAAAAATATTTATACATACAAAAAAAAAATATGAATCGAATTGAGTAACTCAATTTATGAACGTCGATGAAAAAACCGCTTAACAAAAGTAAAAGGGTTCTCCTTCAGCGGTACTATTTTCAAACTTCATTTTAATATCTATTTCTAATAAAATAGTGTAATAAAATAATACACCTTTCAACTACTTTTAGTCAGTAAATACTACACGTTATAAGTAAAATAGTTAATCGTTATAATAAAATATAATTATTTTTGAAGTGAAAACTTGTATAGGCAGGTTTGTTTGTATGGGGAGTAAATTCATGTAAGTCGCCATCGAAATTGTCTCGTGACGTGTTAACGCTACACGCAGAGTGCCGATAGATGTCGACATTAATTAATGTAAAAAATTTTAATTTACAAATTTTAATTTTAGATCAAACAATTAATTTGAATATCCAAAAATCACAACTGTTCGTTTATAGTTTTAAATTTTCACTTCTGTCGGCGGTCATTGTGACTGCTTTTTTTTTTAATTTAACGTCTCACTGTATACTCCTTTCTTAGATTTAGGCGGATGCTTCTAAATAAAACTATCTTTTCGGATTTTTTCACTGACTTAATTTCATTCTTTTTCGTAACCATGATTGTCATAAATCTGTGAAAAATCCGAAAAGATAGATTTATTTAAATTTTAGAAATATTAAAAATGCTAGAAATATAACAAAAAAAAACTTTCAGTACCTATGCCATATATCCTCTCGAAACTATTGCGAAATTGAGAAAATATTTCAGTAAAATCATTATTCTTTTAATCTAATCAAAGTATTTTGTATAAAAATATCTAAATCGAAAAAATATCATTTTATTTAACACTCATACTTTAACATTAAAATATCCTTTTTTATCTGCAAATGCATTTTTAATATGTACACAATATATTACATCATATTTTCATAATAAAACACTTAAAACCAACAAACAATTATTCACGACCAAAATAATAAAAAAACCCGTCCAACTTTAAATTCCATTACAGAAATAAAAAAAAAAACAACAAATTTAATAATCTGTGTAATATATTTAACATTTTATGGCACATATCTGTATAATCTGTATCAATCGGCAAGACGCCGCATCGTCCGCAGCCACGTGACCTACTTTTCCCGCTCAATGCGGGCGCACTGCGACGCTCGTGATTGGCTGGCTATTGTGGAGGATTTTTGTTTTTTTTTTCCCTTAAAAAGGCAAAGGAATAGCTTATTAATGTCTTACGCAGAGTTTTTATGGCTTTACCCACAATGCCATTTTTGAGTGGTAGCTTAGTTTTATGTTGGGATTTACCATAAGGAGTACTGTTTATGTTTGAAATTTTACCATTGTGCCTGTTAAGAAGACGAGAAGAAGTGTAGATCGTTTTTTAAATATGAATATTTTCATTTCAATGCTAGCATTGCATAACTCTTCGCATTTTCTATAGAAAAAACATGTCTTTATAATTTTTCTTAAAGGCAACACACGAAAAATGCTTAAAATCTGCATAAAGTTGTTATTATGGAAAGAGTTTGTTTATTTAACATGTTAATATTTGTTACTACCATTCACATATTTGTATTCAGAACATTTTTTGTGTTTTATAGCTTATTTATTGAGGAAAGTTATAGGTTATTTAGGCAGTGGTAGCCCAATGGTAGGCTTGCTTGGGAAACCGAGTGAAGCGGGTTCAAATCCCGAGTCTCGCTCTGATAATATCATGTGCGAATCATTTCTAACATGATTACCACTTGTCTTACGGTGAAAGAAAATATCGTGAGGAAACCTGCATGTCTGAGAGAACCTAATTTTCGAAAACGTGAAGTCCGCCAAGTCGCACGTGGTGGACTATGGCCTGATCCCCCTATTGAAGGGATGCCCACCCCCAGCAGTGGGACGTTAGAGGGCTGAATGCTTACTACTATTATAGGTATTTGCATCACGCTACAATCCTTAGGACCAATTATTCGAGCGAAGCCGTGGGAAAAAATTAGTCATCTGTAAAAAATTTAATTTGTTTTTTCAAATTTAGCAGAAGCTTTTTGAACGTTTTCTCTATACGCCTATAGTAACATGACAAATAGGGAAGGTTTGTTTGTTTGTAATAGATAAACTTAAAAATGACTGAACCGATTTTGATAACTCTTTCACCATTGGAAAGCTACGTTTTCCAAAAGTGACATAAGCTATATTTTTAGTAATAATTCAATCTAAAATATTATGAATATACTTTTGGCTCAGTTTGTAGTAAACCAGCTTGTTGTGCCAGCGGTCGCGGGTTCGAGTCCCGCTGGGGGCATTTATTTGTGTGATGAGCATGAATGTTTCTACTCAGTGAAGGATGTTTATAATATTTATAATATGTATATATTTAAAGTTATATATGTATAGTATATCGACTATCCGGTATCCATAACACAAGCCTCGTAGCTTACCATGGAACTAGATGGTGCTGTGTGTTAATGTCCCAACATATTTATTTAATCTATTGTTCATAAAAGAACTTCTGACTCGCTATAGCGACCGCGTGTATTATAAATTGTACAAATATGTTCGTTCATACGCCCATACTAAGGTACTCCATTCCTTGAAAGATAATGGCGTTTTAACAATTTCATGTAAATTATGTAAGCTTTTATGTTGATATGTTATTTATTTATAGAATAATGGGATATTATACTTACACTATATACTTAGTTTTGTCTGTGACTTGCCACTAGTTTAATTCATTTACAAGTGATGTGTGTAGAGAAGTGATGATGAGAACTTGTTGTTTTTTGCAACTTCATATAAGAACATCGTCTTTCCTTATCTATCTATACATATAATAAAATTGTAACTAAGCCGAATTTGTACATGAAATATTTTTTTGGAAAATCTTACTTTTTGTCTGTCTGTCATGGTATGGTGATAGCTGGTTACCCGAGTCAACATATAGGATACTTGTTACCGCGGGAAAATGTCTCATTTCTGAGAAAAAATACAAAAACTGCATTGTAAGAGTATACTAATATGTAAAACCTAAGAATTAGGTTTTCGGTCATTTGAACGAGGGCGAGGCCATACCAAATTTCATCAAAATCCTTCCAGTGGTTTTTCTGTGATGTAACAGACAGGCAGATAGACGAAAATTCTAAAAACTATAGATTCAGCCTCTGTATCGATAACTATGTTAATTTCAATAAGGTTTTCCAAAAACATTTAATGTACAGATTTGGCTTAATTACAATTTTATTATATGTATAAATATAATCATTATAGATTCATTTTACATATTTCCAGGCACAAAAATGTCGAACTTCCATACAAACTTTCATCTTTCTTTATCCTAGGTGCTACATTTTTGTGCAAAGTTTCATACTTTTAGGCATAGTATTACATCAGTCAAGTTAGTTTTATTAGTTAAATGTATTGGTTATATTTAGACGTACTCGTTAACGAGTATCGAATCGTTAGATTAAATATGAATTTTCAGCAATTTTCGTTATTGATAACAGGTTATTAGCCTTTTAAAATAATTGCTTCTTATCAAATCATACAATTTACACAGATTCGAGATAACATTGTTTACAATTAGTAGTCGATATTTGATTTTTGATGTTATTGAAATATTGTTAGAAATAACTATGTATCAGATTTGTATTATACTAGCGACTTACGAGTACCTTTTAATTTTTGAAGTTATACTTCTTTGACACGTTTGGAAAAAAATATGAGAGTACAATTTTTACGATGATTGTAATATGCCTTATATGCCTTACTAGCATTGCACGCGGCTCCGCCCGCGTTCAGATGACCAAAAACCAAATTCTTAGGTTTTACATATTAGTATACTATTATATTGCAGTTTTTGTATTTTTTCTCAGAAATGAGACATTTTCCCGCGGTAAAAAGTATCCTATATGTTGACCCGGATCACCAGCTATCACTATACCAAATTTTATCAAAATCTCTCCAGTGGTTTTCTCGTGATGCGTTCCCAGACATACAGTTAGACAAAAATTGTAAAATCTATAAATCCGGCCTCTGTATCGATAATAATGACTATTTCAATAAGATTTTCCAAAAAATATTTAATGTACAGATTCGGCTCAGAATTTTATTATATGTATTGATTTATGGGATGGGATTAGTACAACGACATATTTATATTCAATTTTGACGAAACTTCACTAAAATAATCAAATTGTTACGGAAAAACAGCGTGGAAAATGTAAAAATACATTTTAAAGTAAAATTTTTAGATTGCTTCAGGTTTTTCAGCTCTTATCAGTATAATTCAAGGTCTTGCCATGTTTCGTATGTCCGTCTCACTCTGACCGATAAGAGAGAGCGAGATGGATGTATAGCACGTTCACTAGCCATTCGATATTATTGATTCAAGTAAACCTTTTGTTTTCTGTTTTAATTTTCTATTAGTTATTTTAAATATATTATCTTTTTTCTTACTAATATTATAAATATGCAAGTTTAGATATTTGGATGTTTGTTACTCTTTCACGCAAGAACGGCTGAACGGATCTGGATGAAATTTGGCACAGAGATAGATTATAGTCTGGAATAATACTTTTTATCACGGAAAAATGTACGGTTCCCGTGGGATAGATTTGTATTTGCTTTAGTTAGTTTTTTATATTTCACGCCTACGAATAAATTTGTTGTAAGATGTAATTTGCTCTTTTGATTTTCTATACTATTAACATCTAGCGGATTCACTCACATGCGTATTTTTATTATGAACAAAATGCTTATATATATATGTGAATATAAAAGGGTTAAATCAAACTTGTATCCCCACCGATGTGTGTTCATCTTGTCGTGGTGGAGGGCTGAATAACGTCCGGCAATCCAGCCGGGCGTGAAGCCAAGAAACACACTGGAAGATGGCCCAGTTTGGAGGGTGGTGTACCATGCGGGTTACTTCTGGTACTTCTCTGACAGCGGAGTGGACTGTTGGAGCAATCCTATGGTTGTTGTGGTCTGTCTCGGCAGACCTGCCGTCGGGGCGTCGTGGTCGAGTGCTTTAGCGGTCCTGTGACGCCCTATTAAGACGCCGGTTCCGTTGGAAGAGTGGGTAGTACAGACTTTTCTAGTCAGCGAGTCTTATATAATCACCTGTATGTATGCAGCTTGTATGCATAAATGTATCACAAATTCACACAAATTTACATAAAAACTTCTATATTAGTAGTCCAATGTAATAAATATGTTATTTTTTACAGTAATCTATCTCACAGACTTTTTTTAAGCAGTTCTTCTTAATATTGAGGCATTTTTTCCGAACTGTGGGTATATTATTAGAAAATAATAAAAATTAAAGATTTTTGAACTTAAAGAGAAAAAAGATATATAAATAAATAAACTATTACATAGACATATAATAATGCACGAGTGTTCAAACCCTCAGACCCCCTCAGAAATTCTCATTCAAACTGTTAGAAACTGCTCGGGGTTGGGAAGTTGGCGGGGTTCCACCCCCGTGCCTCGGAGAGCACGTAAAGCCGTCGGTCCTGCGTCTTAACTCTCACCGTTCTCGTCAAACTGTCCACCTGGAGTTTGAGAGTGACAGGAATAGAGAGCGCACATTGTGTATACGCTCTCCCTCACATACTGCACTATAACATTTCCTGCAGTTGGTCAGTCAGTGAGATTGGCCACCGTGGCCGAAATCGGTCAGGAGGACGAAGTATGGATAGATATGAATATTTTCTAACTATTTACATATTTACATCACACAAGCTTCAAATCTAGGACCAACAGATAAATACAAAATTCCGCTATTAAATGTAACGACAATAAAAAATTTCTCAATTTCAGAACTCGTCTAAATCTGTCATTGTCAAGATATGTTATCTTTTTTCTATCAATCACGATAAAGTTTGTGTAGCGTTTAATTCTTATATACTCGACTACTTCTTGTTCGTGGCTTCGCTCATGTGGTAGGTGAAATAAAAAGTAGCCTTTATGTCTAGGATATAATAATAATCAAAAGGACCCATCTCATTGAGTTTAGCCATCCACGCAGGGGATATTATAGTGCACAAGTGTGCGCGCAGACACAAGTGCAATGAAATTGAATCTATACAGTCGTTTTACCGTAAGGAAAAACAATCAAACACACAAACATATAAACTTTCGCATACATAATACAATGTGATAAATAGAATTTTAGTTTTATAACGTAAAAATCTGTGTAGTCTATCCATGACGAAGCTCCCACCGTCTTAGTAGTTTTGCTGAGTTAACTAACACTTGACAACTATTACAAATACCTAGTGTTGTGGTTTGAGTATTGTTTTGAAGCCAGAGGTCGTGGGTTCAAATCCAACCAGCGACTAAAAATTGTCTCATCTCATCTAGGCCTTTTTGACATCCCATTGCTGGGTATGGGCTTTGCATTGAAGAATGCGAAAGAGTCTGGCCAACTTCTTGTTAGCGGACTTCACATGTCTTATCAACACTAATAGGGCTCTCTCAGACATGCCGGTCTCCTTAAGGCTTTATGTTTACGTGAAACCTTAGTCTCTTCGACCAATCTCCTTCGTACCATCTCCATTCTACGTGACATTGGCTTTTCACAATTGAATTGAATCTTAGTCTGTCCCGTAACTCTATTTGTTGTAAAACAATCGATACGTTAGGAACAAAAATTTGATCCCCCCTAACGTGCGTTCACCTTGTCGTGGTGGGGGGGCTCAGTAGTGCCCGGCAACCCAACCGGGCGCGAAGCCTAGAAACGCACAGGGAGGTGGCCCACTTCGGTGGGCGGTGGGAGGTGGCCCTCTTCGGAGGGTGGTGTACCATGCGGGTTGCTCCTGGTACTTCTCTGATAGCAGAGTGGACCTTGGAGCAACCCCATGGTTGTGGTGGTCTGCTTCGGCAGACCTGCCGTCGGGGCGTCGTAGTTGAATGCGTAAGCGATCCTGCGACGCCCCATTAAATGCATTTCCCAACGTTAAAAAAGAAAAAAAAAAGGAACAAAAATATGATATTGATTACAATGTTAACTTTAACGATATTGATCTAATGTATTGTACTTTAGAAAATTTCAAAAGGAAAATTAGGAATATACTTCTTCTAAAAGATTTATAATTTAACTCCATATCTTATATTAATGCATGTTCTGCTAACATAATTAAAGTTTTGTTTTTTTGTCAAATCTCTACTCTTTTACTGTATGAGTTGTTTGTTTGTGGAAACTTTATTGGTGTATGTACTATTTTTATTGTTATATGTTGTTTGTGTTGTAACACTGCATATTTTCGTAATCTATACATATAATAAAATTGCAACTAAGCCGAATCTGTACATTAAATATTTTTTTGGAAAATCTAATTGAAATAGACATTATTGTCGATACAGAGTCCGCATCTATAGTTTTTAGAATTTTTGTCTGTCTGTCTGCCTGTCTGTCTGCCTGTCTGTCTGTTACCGCATCACGAGAAAACCACTGGACAGATTTTGATGAAATTTGGTATGATGGTAGCTGGTTATCCGGGTCAACATATAGAATACTTTTTAAAGCAGGAAAATATCTCATTTCTGAGAAAAAATACAAAAACTGCATTGTATGAGTATACTAATATGTAGAACCTAAGAATTTGGTTTTTGGTCATCTGAATGCGGGCAGAACCGTGGGCAATGCTAGTAATAAATAAAAAATAAATAAATAAAATAAAAACGCGACAAAATTGGAAAAGATAGTTTTGAAGACACAGGTGTGTTATCTTATCGCAGTTTTGATGGACGAATGACAGCTGTAAATATCGGACTGCGAGTACTATTATAAATGCGAAAGTGTGAGAGGTGTTTGGATGGATTTGTTACTCTTTCATGCAAAAACTTCTGACATTCTGAGCCAATTTGGATAAAACTTTACAGTAATATAGCTGATATATCAGAGTAGCAAATAAGCTGTAATTTATTAAGATAGTAATAACAACTATGCGGGTGGAGTTACGGGAAAACTCTAGTATGTGAACATAAATAAAGACAGATAGCTTAGTACTTTTTTCTCCTCTGTTTGTCAATCGTTTTTTTTTGTTTAGTAGCTATTGACGAGTTTTAGTGTTATCAATAAACAAAATATTAAGGTCGAATTTCGGCCACTGGACGAACACTAGCATATAAAAAATATAATATTTATTTCTGCAAATTCGATAATCTCTGAATTTTTCTTTAAGAGATTGTAATACGAAAAATGCTATAATCTATACATATAATAAAATTGTAACTAAGCCGAATCTGTACATTAAATATTTTATGGAAAATCTTATTGAAATAGACATTATTATCGATTCTGAGGCCGAATCTATAGTTTTTAGAATTTTTGTCTGTCTGTTTGTCTGTCTGTTATCGCATCACAGAAAAACCATTGAATTGATTTTGATGAAATTTGGTATGATGATAGCTGGTTATCCGGGTCAACATATAGGATACTTTTTACTGCGGGAAAATATCTCATTTCTGAGAAAAAATACAAAAACTGTAATTAAGCGTATACTAATATGTAGAACCTAAGAATTTGGTTTTAGCTCATCTGAACGCGGGCGAAGCCGCGGGCAATGCTAGTTTTGCTATAATTCTGCTATAATTTGCCATTAGATAGCACTACAGTGAATCAATTTCTACACCGTGCAATCGATCGTCATGAATTACGGACTAATATTAAAAATCCAAAAGTTTGTTTGTGTATATGTTTATCACTGTGAAAAGTACACAGATAGGCTTTGAGCTGGAGTAATATATGGGGCTATGCACCCATGGGGAATGCACCCGAGACAAGCAAATATAAATTCACTAAGTCGTTGATTTGCCTCTATCAAAATCGCATGCGCTTCATTTAATATCTTTGCTTATCACTTGGTTCTAAAAATGGAATATCAGTTTCGATAGATAATCTCACTGAGAAGCTATCTTCATAGGCGATATTACAGTGCAGTGGACGTGTACTCTCATCTGTTTTTCTTTTAATAATTATCTGATGGGTCGACTTCGTGGAATAAGAGAGATTAGGCGTAGACACGGCTTTTCGTGCTCTATCTTGCCACATAAGTGTAAACTGCCAACTTTACAACTATCCCAGTTACCTGTTAAGAATGGCTCGACTCGGAATTCAAACTCAGGACCTCAGAGTCTCTCACGTAAAGTAGCAATACATGTACTGTTACGTTTCTTTAATAAGTCAAAGCCGCTTAGGCCCAACACTTGAAGTTTTTCTTCCGCTCTTTTCTCCTCATCCCTTATGTATTGTTTAATATATAGAAGCCAGCATCAATTTGATATTTTTAATTTCAGACAAATAACTCCCATAAAAATTTTCATCCCCCATTCAATACCCTTTAGGGTATGAAGTTTCACACTTTCTTGTATTCAGCCCGTTTTAACGTCCCAGTGCTGGTTAACAGCATCCTTTCAATACGGGGGTAATCAGGCCATAGTCCATCATGCTGGCCAAATGTGGATTGGTCGACTTCATATATCTTTCGAAAACTTGCTAAGTTCTCTCAGACATGCAGTCTTTCCTTTACCGTAAGACAAATAGTAATCACGTTTGAAATGATTTGCAGACGACAGTATCAGAGCGAGACCCGGGATTTGAACCCGCGTAACTCGGTTTCCCAAGCGACTGCATTATCACTGAGCTACTGCTTATCTCACACTTTCTTAGTACTCATCTATTCTAATATTATAAAGAGGAAAAAAAAATGATTTTATTGTTTGTTTGTTTGTACTGTATAGGCTCCGAAACTACTGAAACGATTTATATGAAATTTGCTAAGAAGATAGTTTCAGACTTTGGGAAGGACATAGGATAGTTTTTATTCCAGAAATCATCCTTTAAGAGAGTGTAAATTGGGGTGAAAATTTCTTATAAAATAAAATTTTGTCAAGTGCCTTGCTTTTCGACCCAGTAGCTGAGGCTGTGCGTCATCATTTGCTAGTGCGTGAGATTTTTATTAAGTAGATAAATAAGATTCACGAAACTATTACGCACTACATTTTATCTAACATAACGTATTTTTCCAACGTGCGTTATCTGACCAGATGGGAGAAGCATTCGTATTGTATGATCTGTATTGTATTGTAATACTCACATATTGTAATAGCTACATACATATAAATTGAAACTACCTTTTCGTATTTTTCGTGGATTTATTTTGATTTTTGGTTCCCGAAATTTCGAATGCTTTACAGCAATCATGGTCACGGGAAAGACTAAGGTTTTAGATGACTCAAAGTGGCCCATGACCATGATTGCTGTAAACCATTCGAAACATCGGGAATCCAAAATCTAAAAAATCCGAAAAGATTATTTTTATTTAAAAATATGAAATATTCGTGTAAACCTAAGAAATTATTAAGCTAATATATAATTAAAATTTATTAAGTTATAGTATAATGACTTCTGAGTTTAAAACTTTAGTTTTTCCCGTGATCATGATTGTTGTAAAACATTCGAGACGTCGGTAACGGAAAATCACAAAAAATCTACGAAAAATTTAGGAAGTTTTATTTATAACATCAAATATAAGAAAATATAAGAAAATATGTCTCTATCGTAAATTTAAGAAAGTATTGCGTTATAATTTCGATCATTGTTGTATTTACCATGTTTTGTCACAATTCATAAAGTTGCATATTAAAATGAACTGCGACGGTAGCTAGCGACTGTGGCTGTAGATTCGGTCCTGGTTTCGAGTCCTGGGTCGGACCAAGTTTATTTATTGGGCTTTTCTGCTAAGTCTCATTAACAGCCCAGATTTGGGAAGTTGTTGATGTTACACCCTCATGTCTCCGAGAGCACGCAAAGCTTGATATCTCACCGGTTGCGTTGAATTGTGTCCTATTTGAATTTGAGAGTGGAAGGTAGGAAGAGAGTGCACTGGCGTCTGTCACTTGTGCACTATAATAGTTCCTTCGGTTTGTTAGTTTCAGTGAAATTGGCCGATCTGTGTGACATCGGTCACAAGGACAACATCGTTTTAAAAAATCTGATAAACTCCCTAGCGGTATATGTAAGGTTTTAGAAAAATCATGGTCCTTACGAATTGAGTATCGAATGTCCAATATAAGTTCTAGATGGACATCACATACATAAAAATGATGTAATTTCCCAAATTTTAAGTTGAAATATGATAAAATTTTCGAACAACCTCTCTGTAAAGTAGGTTATCACCTGTACCAACTCGCTTATCTTCTGTTATGAAAATATAAACACCTTTGCGATTCCATATGAAAGGCAATTTCTATCTATATCTTAATATATAAAATTCCCGTGTCACGATGTTTGTCCGCGATGAACTCTGAAACTACTTATCCGATGTTAACATATCTTTCTTTCAAAATGTGCGATTTGTTCCAATTTAAAAAATTAGATAATTCTTATCCCGATTATTTCAATTTTTTAATTGCAAAATTGACGATTTTCATATATGTGCCACAGCAACGAGTGGTATTTTGGCACAACTAAAACTAATTTAGCGCAGACTAAGCAAAGCACATAATTATTTCTTAACTTAAGTGTCCTTAGTTCTACAAAAAACAGAGTTAGCCCGCCCATTGGTAACACGGTTTCTGGGGAAACCAAGCGAAATAATCTCGCATCTCTGATATTTTCATGTGATGAAGACACCACACTTGGCCAGTGGGGTTGGCTATGGCCTGATCCCCTTCGAACTGATTAAAGGTAGACCCACTCCCAGCAGTGAGATGTGAAAAATGTGTGCAGTGCTAATGCACAAACACAAATTCATATTCTATCCTTTCACTCAAACACAGGACTTGCAAGTCGCAGGAACTCGATAATATCTTAAGCCCTTATTATACTTGGTTCCACCCGGGACTCGAATCCAGGACTACGTAGCAGCTATACACGCTATCAGTAGACACATGAGAAATATGTACTCATAGATAAGAAAACAATGGTTTAAATGAATATTGATATACACTACACTGATAAAAGTGCAAAGTAAGGAAGTGCGGTTTGGTTTTTTGACCCGAATACATAATATTTTACTATGAAACATTAAAAAAGGGGTGTAGTATATGTGAATGGAAATTTTCAGACTTGTAGTGACTCTACTTACTGTGCCAGCGGTCGTGGGTTCGAGTCCCGCTGGGGGTATTCATTTGTGTGTTGAGCACGAATATTTGTATTCCAGTCATGAGTGTTCATATTTATAATATGTATGTATTTAAAGTTATATATGTGTAGTGTATCAACTATCTGGTATCCATAACACAGGCCTCGTAGCTTACCATGGAACTAGATGGTGCTGTGTTAATTTCCCAACATATTTATTAAAAAAACTATTTCAATAAGATTTTTAAAAAAAAATATTTAATGCACAGATTCAACTCAGTTCAAATTTTATTATATGTATAGACACATATAAACCAAAAACTAAATAATTTTGACCCCGTACAGTTTAATACATCGATATTTTCATATACTTTGCTATCGGTCATAGATTAGATAAATAAATGATGAATGATATTTTTTCCAAGTTTAAAAAGGTTAAAATGATGCTTAAAAAGTTGAGACACTAATAAAAATCAGCGACTTTGCTCGCTTAATAAAATATCTGGCAATCACGTATTAATTGTATAATGTATATGTATAGAATCCTAAGGATCGTAAGCTGTTGTTAGATAGTCTCTAAACTTCTTCAATAAATCTATATAAAAAAATGTATGTTTATATGTTTGTCCTTATGTTAGGGTATGCCGCTAGTCCATACAGATAAATAAAATTGAAGTGTCTGTGTGTAATGCCGAAATAACAGCTTTTTATTAAATGCATATGAAATTATATACAGTACTTATAAAAAACACAACTTTTAAAAGTTTTGTCTGTCTATTTGTTCCTCTCCGAAATGGCTGGACCGATTGTGACGGTACTGTCACTGGCAGATAGCTGATGTTATAAGGAGTAATTTAAGCTACTTTTATTTTAGAAAAGGAATTAGGTTTCCGCGCAAATAAATTTCATCAAATTTCGCTGGTAGTTCCAGAGATTAGTAACAAACAAAAAACTTGTATAATACTAGTGACTCACCCTCACTTTGCTTCGTGTACATCCCCAGACACTCACGAGAACACTCTATCTCACGAGAACCGCACATTTTGCCGGGATAATAAGTAATCTATATGCTATTCCACATTATAATCTATCTCTGTGCCAAATTTCATCCAGATCCGTTCAGCCGTTCTGGCGTGAAAGAAAAGAAAACAACATCCATCCATCCTCAGAAACATTCACATTTATAATATTACTAGCGATTCACCCTCGCTCGGCTCGGGTTCGTCCCTACTTACGTTTTAACGTTTAGTATAGATTTCTCAGAGATGAGATATTTTCCCGCAGTAAAAAGTATCCTATATGTTGACCCGGATAACCAACTATCATCATACCAAAATTCATCAAAATCCTTCTAGTGGTTTTTCAATGATGAGGTAACAGACAGACAGACAAAAATTCTAAAAACTATAGATTCCGGCCTCTGTATCGATAATAATGTTTATTTCAATAATATTTTCCAAAAAATATTTAATCTACAGATTCGGCTTAGTTACAATTTTATTATATAGATTTTTTGAATGTAAGTCAAAAAGTAATATTGACAAAAGGTATTGTATATTAACAAAAGGGCCATTAAAGAAGTCCTTAATTAGAAATGAAAAGTATAAAAAGTTTCTAAATATTTGTGCCTACAGCTTGAATTCTGGATTGACACATAGACAATTAAAAAAAAAAAAAAAAAAAAAAAAAAACAAAAATAAAACCCGACTGCGTAAAAAGCTGACTAAAATTATGAGTACAAGTTGACAAAGAAACAGCATTATGCAGTCGGAGACATGTTTTATATTAGCTGCGAGTCTTGCCATGTGTATTGTATGTATCCGACTGCATTATACTATTGTTTCTTCGTCAACTTGTTCTCATCTTTTGACGCAGTCGAGTTTTTTATTTTTGTATTTTTTTTTATTTACAGCTTTTTAGTTCTAGCCAGTTAGATATTTGGAATATTATATAACAATTTGTTTACCCCAAATCACTTTAAAACATAATATAAGTGCCATATATTTTCGTAATCACCTCCTAAAAATATATATTATGATACCTCATTCGATTGATTCGGACAAAAAAATTTTTTTAATACACAAATTGGCGCCTAGGATCCGCCATTTTGATTTTCAATGATATCTATAATCTATATACCCTAATTTTTTTAAGTTTTAAAATTAATATATATGTTAGTTTGTAAGTTATATATGTTATAGGCCTCTGTTTACATATTTAAGATATTTTTGTAAATATTGCCTGAAATAAACGATTAAATAAAAAAAAAATTAAATTAATAGGTTACTTTTGGACCGACATTGAAAAAGTGAAAAGTCAATTCGCATATGATTTTTACTTTTAGTGGTGACATTTTTATAGATATTTGGAAATGACATACCTTTTTACCCGACTATACCGAAGCACATAGGATGGGCTATGGGTTTGACCTGTAAGTATGTACTTATGTACAGAGGAGAAAAAGATACTGAACTATTTTGTCATTGCCTACTTATATATGTACTAGCGACTCAGCCTCGCTTCGCTCGGTTAGTCCCTGGCTCGCTTCCCAATATAAACTTTCATCCCCATTTTCACTACCTTAAGGGATGATTTTCGGGACAAAAAGTATTCTATGTCCTTCCCAGGGTCTCAAACTATCGTCTTATCAAATATCATCTAAATCGGTTCAGTAGATCCAGAGATTACCCCCTACAACGTCACAAACTCACAATCTCACAAACTTTACCTCTTTATAATATTAGTATATGTGTATAAATACTAGCGAGTCACTTTCGTTTCGCTCGGGTTCATCCGTAGGTACGTTTTGAAGGTTAGTATGGAATATAGACCATAAATTATATATAAGTAGGTACAAAATAAAAAGTGCTTAGCTTTTTGATTTTCCAGCTGTTTCTCTTAGGTTTTCTCTATTTTTTTTCATACTTAATCCACCTCTGACACACCCCCAACAAAACAAAAAAATATATTTAAATCAGTCCAGCCGTTTATGAGTTTTAGCGAGACTAACGAACGGTAACTGATTTTTATATATGTATATATAATTATTATTTTATGAACTTCGTAAAATTTTAGTTCATACAAAAATATTAAAAAGCTATAAAAAGCTCGTTCAATTTTTCTTAAATTTCCCAATTTTCCAGGCTACTTTTTCAATATTTTCCGCCTTAAAAACTTTTATGTTGTATGCAGCCCTTTCTTTAACGCCTCACTGCTGGTCACGGGCCCCCTTCAAATCGAGGGATCCGGCCATAGTCCACCACGCTGGCCAAGTGCGGGGCGGACTTCACATCTATTTCGAAAACTTCGAGTTTCGATTTTCGAGAAAGATTCTCTCAGACATGCAGATTTCGTCACGATATTTTCCTTCACCGTAAGCCAAGTGGTAATCATGTTGGAAATGATTCACACTTGAAAATATCAGCTGCGATACCCGGGATTTGAACCCGCTTCATTCGGTTGCCAAGTGACCGTGTTCCCACTGGGCTAACACTGCCTACTAGATCCTCGTCACCATAACACACGTGTAGACATATACATGTATTATTAACATATACCTACACTGTACAATAGCTTATCCGTAATCAAGGCTTTCTATTATTGATTTTATAATCTATGACTCGTGTACAGATAAATAAAACTGTCCATTTGATAATGACTTAAAACTATCTTTTCGGATTATTTCGCGAATTTATTTTGATTTTTGGTTCCCGACGTTTCGAATGCTTTACAGAATCCATGGTCACGGGAGAGACTGAGGTGTTAGATGTCTTGAAGGTATAGTTGTTACAGACAGCCTACCCACAATTAACAAAATGAAAGTTGCACCAATTACATTACAATATTTTTTAACTTTAAACATTTTTATAATTTTATAATTTTAATTATAATTGAATATGGAAAATTATTTATTTAATTTTTGCTATTATTTTTATAATTATTACAATTTTAAAATATTAATTAGTAATCTATATTTAGTGTTGCCATTATTATATTTATAACCATAAAGAAATATAAAATATAGTATTAATTATTTAAGCCATAAAATTGTTCTATGTGTAATTTAAAAATGTTAAAATTAATTAAGGATAATAATTTTAATTTAGTTTGCTATTATTTAAAATACAAATTACTAAGCAACACTATTAATATATACTTTTACAAATGAAAAATATTAATCTATCATTTATTTTGCCTTTAGCGTTTATATAAGATAATCGATACTCGAACATAACATATTTATGTAATGAAAACCCTTTCAAATTTGGCGAATTTATGGCGTGAGATACACAAAAAATCAAATGAATTGAGTACAAAAAGACACAAATACAATGTCCCTCAAAATCGAACCAACTACCCTGATTTAATTACATATTATTATACGAATGCATTACAACGTACATTCATAGATACGTCTGTCCGACATCTTCAAAGTAATATATTGTACACGTGTACTTTAATGATCTATCTTTGCATGCCAAATTTAGTAGGGGTTTCTCCCCCTACCAAAATGGGTGGGGTATAAACATTCATTAATTAATAAAGGAGAAGGTCAAGCGACCTCTAGTAAACAATTTCGCAATGCAGCTCGACCCCGTGACCTTTCTGTTCCACCGGAAAAAAAATACAAAGGAAAATCATCTTTAAACGGAAAAAATAGCGATTATTTTACCGAAACACTTTAAAGATAATTAACGCCATAGAAATTTCAACCCTAACGCGTTATTATGGAGTATTTCAATTAAAATTCATCTTTATTATATGTATATAAGGTACATTTTCGCGTGGATGGTGTATAGCGCAGTGCTGTAGTGACGTCACACTGCGTACGTTGAAATAGGTCAGTGGGTAACCATGTTAAGTTGACCCCGGATGGGGGTGTACCTTATGTTTTGAGAGGTCATGCCAATTGGTCGGTCCACTAGGGATATAACCGATTTACAAAAAAGAGAGTTCTTTTTTAATTAAACTTTGATACAAGCAGCTTATATAAATATTTTGTTACAACTTCAATTTATTAACGTTAGTTTAAGTAAATGCATTTGTTCTTTGACTGATTTGATTTCAGCAATAATGCTGTTTGTTTATTTTTTCTTTGTTAACCGACTTCCAAAAACGAGGAGGAGGTTCTCAATTCGTCGGAATCTTTTTTTCTTTTTTATGTATGTTCACCGATTATTCAAAGACGCCTGAACCGATTTGGAAAATTTTTGTTTTGTTTGAAAGGGTATACTTCTCAGGTGGTCCCATATAAATTTTATCGAAATCGGTCGAGCGGTTTTAAAAAAATCAACAATAAATATATATTTTTAAACAAATTGTTTAATCGAATATGTTATTGAAAACTTTCTTCCTACAAATTACCTGCTTATTACGTCTACACTAAAAGTACGAAAATAAAAACTTAAAAAAAAACCGACTTCCAGGCACTAAAATATAAAAAATAACTAAACGGGTGTTTTCATTTAAAATAGATACCTAACCAGATATTTTCGAAGTCGATGCCAGCGGACAATATTTTAAAATATGAATATCTAATAGGTAAATATGTATTTTACGTATCAGAATTTATTAGATTTCCTATGCGTCGGTATCTATTCTAAATGAAAACCCCCGTTTAGTTATTTTTTACATTTTAGTGCCTGGAAGTCGTTTTTTTTTAAGTTTTGTTTTTTTCACTTAATACTAGTTGAAGTTTAATTAGTTTTAGTTTATTGTTTAAAATGGGAATACTTTGATTATTTTCCCCAATTTCATAAAGGAGGCACTTAATTATGATGATGAAACAAACATATCCCACGGGAATCGTACATTTTTTCGGGATAAAAAGTAGCCTATGTGCTATTCCAGACTATAATCTATCTCTGTGCCAAATTTCATCTAGATCCGTTCAGCCGTTCTGGCGAGAAAAAGTAACAAACATCCATACTCACAAACTTTCATATTTATCACATTTATATAGATGATATCTCTACATATATAAATAGGCAAAGACAAAACAGTTTAGTACCCCTTTTTTCTCTGTTGGTCAACCGATTTTCTTTTTTTTGTTTAGTAGCTGTTGACGAGATTTAGTGTTCAATAAAATTTTTTGGAAACAGTTATTTTTATATAGATAGGTAAATTCTTCTCGTATATGCCCCCGAAATTTTCAATAATCGCTTTGATCGATTTTCCCATATTTTGTACTACTCTATATGGGTACATAATATAGCCAATTGTGATTCGATTTTCATTTTGACATAATACCTACGCTAAAGGCGATTTTTTTTGTGATTGAAGTCAGTTTAAGTTACCTTTTAAGTTAAAAATTTACTATCTATTACATATAATAAAATTCTACCCGAGTCGAATCTGTACAATAAATATTATTTGGAAAACCTTATTGAAATAGTCATTATTATCGATACAGAGGCCGAATCTATAGTTTTTAGAGTTTTTGTCTGTCTGTCTGTCTGTCTGGCGACGAATCATGAGAAAACCACTGGATGGATTTTGATGAAATTTGGTATGATGATAGCTGGTTATCCGGGTCAACATATAGGATACTTTTTATTTCGAGAAAATATTTCATCTCTGAGAAATCTATACTAATCGTAAAAACGTAAATTAATATATCCAATGGGTTTGCATATTATATACTCGTTTCTTTCATTTAATTCACTGTCAAAAGAGTTTTTATTACTACCGAATCAGCCTTGCTTCCTCTGCGTTGATGGGTGTCTATTGCATTTACAATATTACATACAGACAGCGCCACCTTTCGGTAAATTTTATTACTAATAACGGCCTACATGTTACTCCAAGCCATAGCCTATCTGTGTACTGAATTTCATCTAAATCTTTTCAGCCATTTAAGTGTAACAGAGTAATAAACAAACATACACAAAAACTTTCGCATTTATGATAATAATTGGGTTATTATACTTTTTGCATGGGGTGCAACACCCTATCCCTTCGTGTGATCTTTCAAACGATAGTATATTTTTATATGTAATTCATATAATTAATTGTATTCAGCCCTTTTAAAATTCCCACTTCTGATGTCTTCGACAACTTGTTAGGTTCTGTCAGACATACAGGTTTCCTCACGATGTTTTCCTTCACCGTAATACAAGTGGTAATCATCTTGGAGAAGATTTGCACATGAGAATATTAGAACGAAACCCGGGATTCGAACCCGCTTCGGTTTCACAAGCGAGCGCGCTACCACTGTGCTGCCTGTATTAATGTTTTTTTTTTAAATAATCACAGCAGATCAGTGTTTTATTTTTATGACTCTATTTTAAAGTTCAATAAAAAATTAAAATATTTTCAGAGAATTTCAGTCATTAGTAATTAATAATACGTAGCTATAATCTATACTAATATATTAAAGGTGAACACCGTGTTTACAATATAAGTTGAAGAGTTTATTTGTTTGTACGCGCTAACCTCTGGAACTACTTACCAGTGGGATTTGAAACAATTTTTGAGAGATTTTTTGCGTTTGAAAGCTCTAATTCTTGAGGAATGTTCTAGGCAATCTAACATCGAATTACTAATTTTATACTCTAAACAGTTATACATAAATAGACTACATGAGCGCACCCGCAATAAAAGCTAGTAATCTATACAGATAAATAAAATTGCAGTGTCTGTGTGTAATTTCAAAATAACAGCTTTTTACTAAATTGTATATGAATTTATATATGGTAGTAAGAAAAACGCAACATTTAAAATGTTGGTCTGTCTGTTTGTTCCGGCTAATCTCCGAAACGGTTGGACTAATTTTGACGGGACTTTCACTGGTAGATAGCTAATGTTATAAGGAGTAACTTAAGTTACTTTCATTTTAGAAGAGAATTAGGGTTCACACTCGAAAAAATTAAAACCTACCTAGGGTCGCATTCGAACGAAGCGATGGTGTCGTTAGTATGTATATAAAGTAAAAGAGTTTGTTTGTTCCTAATAATCTGTGTAACAACAAGTCCGATTTGTAAAATTATTTTGCATTTTGTCCCCTATTTGTTAAGGAAAGTCTCTCTATCACGCAACGATAGGTATATTATGAAAGGGAAAAAAATCCAAGTGAATAAATTATGGCACATAGAGTCACAGCAACACTAATGTATTGCAAAGTATTCATTTCGATGAGGTTTTAACGTTTTTCTATTTCTTTTTCAGGATCGAAGTGGTTTAGACAACATGAGGTCACTCGAACACTATTTGACAGATATTATGCGAGCAGACACTTCTGATCACATGAAGGGTGAGTCATGTTTAGTTTATTTTTTGAATTGAAACTTCTTTAGAATCGTTGTGATTTGAAATTCGATGAAACGGAAATGCGACACTAAAAAGAGACAAAACATAAATATATAGGATTAAGCCGGCGAGAGAACGAGATAGAATACATTGCCATGTTGTCATGGTAACCGTTTTAATTGTCTAACAAATATATAATACTATATTCTATCCGTATATGATATTCTACAAATATATGATTGTGATATGCCCAATATGCCTTATAATAATAATTAATATTGATTTGTTTTAATTTAATTGCGATATTTGTCAAAGAACCGCGCGTAAAGCTTAGACGCACCCATTTTTTTTATTGATGTTCGATAATTTGACTCCATGCCGTCAGATATTAAGCGCAGTGGAATCCAGGCATGAGATCCATCGGTTTCTGAACAAAATCTCGGTACGGATCAAACTCACCTCGTCTATACAGGTGGTTTTACGCGCTCCATTTGAAAGACCCAGGATTAGAGGAGGAGAGTAGCACGTGAGGGGGCTATGAATTCTATTTCCCAATAGTGTAGCAAGTAAGAGCTACCAAACCTCTTGGTACGAGACGGTATAGGAATTGCCGTTATGTATATAACTAACTCAACATACGTTGTGCTGTTCATATTTATTAAGGATTGCGAACTTTCATTTAATAGAAAAATCGCATGAAACTTTCTTTTTTTCTAGTTTTTCCCAATTTGACAGACAATTTTTCCATTTTTTCCATAAAATACTCATACGAATTTATGAATATTTAAAAAATGCCAAATCGACGTGGCCATTTTCTAGATATGTGCTTACCAATGAACAACAATAATAAATCAATTAGTAAAATTTCGATGAAATTTCCTCCACGCAGCTTCCGGACTATGAAATATTGAGTAGAGGAAATGCACCACTGTATAAAAGAGAATCAAACCTACGACCTAGGTATAGAGACAGCTTAGCAAACATTACCTAATGCTAACCGTCCGCTAAATACCACATCACGTTAAATTATCGTTTCCTGTATAATTTTGTTTTATTTTCAATCGAGAATAGTTTTTAGCGACTTAGAAATAGAGGTCAAAATCAAATGTATTGATGGAATATGACTGCGCAAGTGTCGCTTGTTGTTGTAAAACAGGTCTGTATGAAATTTTGTGTTTGTTTGTATGTTTGTGTGTTTTATAAAATGGCTGGACACATTACGATAGTATTTTTCAAATTAATTTACTTAAAAACTTTAGTAGTTACTAACTAACTGTAATCTAAATTCAAGTTCAAATTTCAATATATTTTATTCAGCATTAAATTATTACAATTTTTTACTGAACGTCATGAGTCTACTACCAGTTTAGAAGGAAGAAGCCTCAGACCTGGATAAAAAAATCAGTCGGAAATTAGGTGCAACAAACAGACAAACAAAAATTTTAACAACTGAGTTTTTTTATAAGTACCTCATACCATGTGTGTCATGTGCCAGCGGTCGTGAGTTCGGGTCCCGCTGGGGGCATTCATTTGTGTGATGAGCACGAATGTTTGTAGTCCTGTCATGGGTGTTTATATTTATAATATGTATGTATTTAAAGTTATATATGTGTAGTGTATCAACTATCTGGTATCCATAACACAAGCCTCGTAGCTTACCATGGAACTAGATGGCGCTGTGTGTTAATGTACCAACATACATATATTAAATAGGTTAAACTCACAAAATTTGGATAACATACATACAACTGACAATAAAAGTATTATATGTTAGAAGTTGCTAATTTTTATGTCAAATACATACATATATAATTCTAGCTGTAGTTATTAAATCTACACGTTTCTTAAGAATAATTTCTTAACTAGCGAAATACCCCGCTTCGCTCGGGTCCCCAGGTACCTAACTAGTGAAGCGGGTTCAAATCCCGGGTCTCGCGCCTCTGATATTTTCATGTGCCAATCATTTCCAACACGATTACATATAATAATTAATATTCTTAAAATATAAACCCCTGATCAAATGAACCCCTACGACACATAAACCCCCGTGATCCCCACATAAACCCCGATTTAAACAAAGCCTAGCCCAGCTACTGTAACAGCTAGCAATTTCATAATTAGGTCGCACAATCCAGGTCATTTAAGTAAACTGAAGTTCCTAGTTATAATACAAAAGGCCGGAATGTAGTGACGTACTTTGTAAGTAGTAAATGTACATTTATTAATACTAGTTTTGTCTATGGTTTTGCTTTCTCTGCCTTTATATGTCAATAATTTTTAAAAAAAGATTAATAATCTTTAAAAAGAGTTGAATTTGTAATATTGATCAAAATTTTAGATTGACACTTGTCTTAACGGTGAAGGAAAACATCGTGAGGAAGCCTGCATGTCTGAG
Source organism: Brenthis hecate (assembly GCA_951806755.1). Taxonomy (NCBI): domain Eukaryota; kingdom Metazoa; phylum Arthropoda; class Insecta; order Lepidoptera; family Nymphalidae; genus Brenthis; species Brenthis hecate. The sequence continues at coordinate 5,651,503 of OX638273.1, read as the reverse complement.
AGAACCTAGTAAGTTGTCTGCAGACATGCTCAGTCCGCCCGCACTTGACCGGCGTGGTGGGCTATGGCCTGATTCCCTTCGTATTGAAGGGAAGCCCACCCCCAGCTGTGGGATGAAAAAATGACTGAATACATACTATACAATAATTTTATGTAATGTTATACTAATGTGTAAAATATTTTCTATATAAATTACGCGTTAAAAATATGGTTGGTATAGATTTATTTTTATTTATAGCGTCCCTATATTATATGGGCTGAAAGTATCTGGATGAAATTTAGTACAGAGATAGATTATAGTCAGGAATAGCACATAGGCTACTTTTTATCCCGGCAAAATGTACGGTATCCATGGGATAGGTTTCCTATTGTTTTTCTAGAGGCAAACAATTGAATAAATAATTATGTCTTAGATGAGCAAAAGCAGGCGATATCCAGAAGACGTTTCTGTTAGACTCCATTAACCAATTCTTCTCTACGGTCTTTTATTTTCAACGTTCAAATAATTAATAGGGATGTAAAATATCATTTAAACTGATGAGACTCATCGAGAACATAAAAAATATTTCTAATAAATGTCAATAGATGGCGTTAATGTATCAAATTGACATTAATGTGTGTAAAATTAAAAAAAATAAAATAAAATCTCACCAATGCGAGTCTGACTCGTACCGTGATTTTCGTAGCATGAAAAATCACTCAAGTTCGAGTCGAATTCGCACACGAAGGGTTCCGTACCATCGTGCATGTACGTTTTATTAATATGACTTTTACTCTATATATGTAGTGTATTAACTTCGATGATCGATTACGAACGTTAAAAGAATGTTGCTTGTATTTTTATTTTTATTTATTGTTTATGTATGTATGTATTATTTGTTGTTATAGCGGTAATAGAAACACACTGAAAATTTCAACTCTCTACATATTACGGTTCATGAGATACAACCTGCTGACAGACGGTCGGACGAACAGCGGAGGCTTAGTAATAGGGTTCCTTTGGCACCCTTCGAAAAAAACCCTTGAAAAATATCTCAAGGGGTCCCATACAAATTTCTAAAAAAAATCACTAAATGGCGGATTATTTTCTAAAATAAAAGTAGCCTAACTTACTCCTTACAACATCAGCTATCTACCAGTGAAAGTCCCGTCAGCCGTTTCGGAGATTAGCCGGAACCAACAAACAGACAGACAAGCTTTTTTCTTATAAGTAGGTACCCGTACATAATACATATGCATTTAGTAAAAAGGTGTTATTTTGACATTACAAGCAGACACTTCTTATCTTGCTTTCTACATGCCATTGTAACACTCATAGATACAAACCTACACACATTCAATATGAATTTTATATTATATATATATATATATATATATATATATATATATATATATATATATATATATATATATATATATATATTATGGTATCTGCAAACTATTTCTTTATCAAATAAAGAGAAAAACAAAGTGTGCGGCATCACTTTTGACATTTTCTGTTTGGCTTCCACCGCGCCATTTATTAATAGCCCGTATCATACACGGTAACTTACCTCGTGACTCCAATATAATCCTTCTACGTTAAAAAGCACTGAAAATCGACCATTTTCGTATTAAATTTTCACTGCGTAGTATGAAAATAATAGTTACAAGTCATATTGTTTAGTTTGCTAATTAAATATTAATCGACATTATATGTCAGAAATAATTACGATAAATTTAATAGATTTGGTGGATAAAATAATTTTTAAAATACAACACATTTTCATACAATTACAAAATTTTAAGTAATGTAATATGATAGTAAATTAAATACATATGAATTGATATTAAAAATATATAGGTCATGTGACTCCTCAAAACGGCCGTTTAGTCATTACAACATGGCTGTCTAAATTATTTCAATGCTATGCGACAAAATTAAGTATGTATGTTTTTAAGTATTAAGAATAATTGTTAGGTGACGTTTCAATTTGGTAGGTTCGCACCATTCTAATGGCGGTTTCGTCAGAGCTGTCAGTTGTCAGTGTGAAACCGCGCGCGATACGGCGCATGCGTGTTTAACTTTTTTAATTCACGATATCAGAAATAGACGCTGGTTCTATTTATACAGAAAATAGTGTACCGAAGTGCAGTGAACCGTTATGTTTTTGGATGGAATAAATTAGGATTTTTTTTTATTTAATTACGGTAATTTATTGTGACGTTTATTTTTTATCTGTTTAAAGTAAATTGTTTTTTTTTTTTTAATTTGTGCAATGACCTAGATTTTAGGACGATTGTGTAATTCAAAGGAAGATGATGATTGTTTATTTTTTTGCAGGTCTTTTTAATATTTTTTCCTAAGTTTAAAATATAAGAATGGCGCTATGTTCTCCTTGGGAAAACTATAAAACTATATACAAAATCTAAAGTATTAATATATATCGTATTTAATTATATTAACAAAATAATTTCAAATTGTATTATATACCTCTAAAGTTAAATAACATAACTCTATGTAGAGCAATAAATTATTGTTTCATTTTCATTTTTATGATTTTCCTTTACTCAATTCAAATTTCCACTCTATACTTAGCCTTAGCTTCTTTATTTAGAGTAATAATAATATACCCCGACTTCGCCTGTATATTCTTATCCATTTAATTATTTAAAAAATATATATGCGTGTTAAGGGAAATAAGCGTTTGTTTCTGAAAAGGGGTTAAATATTTAAAAATACATAGAACATTTACTTCATGTGTTAATTGAACCCGTAGTATCCATTGTACCAATCAAAGCCTATCATCTTGAGACTCTACTTGATCGACTTCAGATAGAGCATTTGTTTTTTTTGTATGTTCGTGATAGTTTTTTAATGAATACGTTATACCTCAGTGGTGATTATACTTTCAAAAACAATCCACCTAATTTTATTAAGTATAATTATTTAATAAAAAGCTTGTTGAACTAATAGAATACGTCATAATGGCTTATGCTTGTTTATTTGGGTGCTTGTTTAAATGTCTTTAGCATTTTTAATATTACTACTGAAACACTCTTTATTTCTTACTAGCGACTCATCCTCGTTTCGTTCGGGTTCTTCCATAGGTTGATTCCCCACACAATCTTTCATCGCCATTTTCACCCCCTTAAGAGATGATTTTGGGGATAAAAACTATCCTATGTCATTCCCAGGGTCTCAAAATATCTTCTTACCAAATTTCATCTAAATCGGTTCAGTAGTCTCGGAGCCTATTCAGTACAAACAAACACAAAATCAAATCTTATCTCTTTATAATATTACTATAGATCAAAAACAAAAATATGATTTTTCATAATCTTAACTTTAATAAACATTACCAAACAAATTTTCATTCCCTATATCACCCGCTTCAAAATTTATTTTTGCGACGAAACCTATGTCCTTCTCTAAGATACAATATAGGTATCTCTATATTAAAATTCATCAAAATTGGTTCAGCGGTTTAGGCGTATTCACGTGACAAACAGATAGAATTACATTCGCATTTGTGTTATTAGTGTATATTAAACCAAATAGCTAGCTAGCTACGTATCTAAGAGAGCAGGAAAATTAGTTTTTTTATTTTTCCGTGAATAAATTGCTGGTGTACTATAATGCAATATACTGACTGTCCACTCAGATTTTTACGTGTAATCTTTTGTGTGTATGTTTGTCACTCTTTCACGTTGAAACGGCCCGATTTGGATAAGTACATATAGAGACTATGAACTGGAGTAATTAGTCGTTAGTACTATTTGGCATCATAAATGGGAATTGAAGTCGTGACATCATAATATTTTATTTATTTATATATTGTATTCAGCCCTTTTTAACGTCCCACTGCTGGGGGTGGGCCTCCCTTCAATACGAGGGGGATCAGGCCATAGTCCACCACGCTGGCCAAATGCGGGTTGGCGAACTTCACATGTCTTTTGAAAATTTTGCTAAGTTCTCTAAGACATGCAGGTTTCCTCACGATGTTTTCCTTCACCGTTAAGACAAATGGTAATCATATTAGAAATGATTCGCACATGAAAATATCAGAGGTGCGAGACCCGGGATTTGAACTCGCTTCATTCGGTTTCCCAAGCGAGCGCGTTGCCACTGGGCTACCACTGCCTAATAAAAATATATATATATATATATATATATATATATATATATATATATATATATATATATATATATATATATATATATATATATATATATATATATATATATATATATATATATATCAACAGCTTATTGTACAATAAACAACACTTTATAAACAAGTATTTAAAAGTCATGGTAACAATGTTTAAGTAAACACTACTCTCCGTATTAGTTTAACTGTATGACGGTAAAATCTCTCAGATACTATCGTTTAAATCCACCAATTCGCCTGAATATCAGATATGCAGGTGCATATGAAAATATCAGAGGTGCGAAACCCGGGATTTGAACCTGCTTCACTTCCTTTCCCAAGCCAGTACGTCACCACTGCACCACTTTATCCATTTATTGAATATGAAACAAATTTTATTAGTTTCGTTCGATTCGATATAAATTTAAAAAAAACACGAATGAAGTAGAAATAAATATTTTAAATAGATAATCTCGCTCTTTTCTATAACAATATAAATAAAAATATATATGTAAAAGAGCTATATAATAGAAAAGTTGTTAGTTTTTAGTTTTTATAAAATAGTTTAAATATTGTACGGAGGCGGGCGTTGATATCTGCAACGCAGTTTATACTTTTGCAGTATCATCGTAGCCATTGTTGTTTACTGTATACTTATAGGAATTTGATACAAAATAAATAAAAAAAAAGAGCTATATATAATATAGATAACAAAGATTATTTTTCATGCAATAAATGAAAATTTTATTAGGTACTATATTAATATGTCGATAATTTAAAAATTCTAATATAAAATGCTAACTAGAAAATATTTCATATCAACCCAAAAATTAATGTTTACAAGTTTGTAAAGCTAAGAGTTTCGGTTGACTTTGGACTTTCAGTTCTTCGATTGACAGTTTTTTTTTAATTGATAAGATTGACACTAAAGCTTGTCAATCGCTTGCTACTAAACAAAAAAAAAATAGAAAATCGTTTAATAAACAGTAGAGAAAAATGTATTGAAATGTTATGCCTTTTCATATTTTTATTATATTCTAATACCGATAGACGTTTTCCAGTCCAAATTTTAATAAGTAAAATACAAAAAAAAACTGTAAAAATGTTCCCAAATCTATACATATAATAAAATTCTGAATCGAATCTGTGCATTAAATATTTTTTGGAAAATATTGAACTAGCTAGTCATTATTATCGATTCAGAGGCCGAATTTATAGTTTTTAGAATTTTCGTCTGTCTCTCTGTCTGTCTGTCTGGGAATGCATTACTAGAAAACCACTGGACAGATTTTGATGAAATTTGGTATGATGGAAGTTTGATATTGACATCTACGGATGCATCTGAGTAAACCGAGGGTAAGGCGCTAGTATTTAAATTATATTTCTGTATAAAATATAGAGTAAATATAAAACCAATAACCTTCCGTTTTTTGAGTTGGTTAAAAATGTCATCTAACAATAAAATGAAGCAATCGCACCTTGACATAGTAAACGAAGGTCTGCAAATGGTGAAGCAAAAACGTTATGAAAAAAATATATATGTACCTACACTAGTTATAATGCTTTGAATTTCAGCCAAAAAAGGTGAATAATATTGGTCAAGTGCAAGTCGGAATTTGAAAAGCGGTTTCGTATATGATAATCAAATATTTAGGGTATTAGGTTTTTTTTATTAAGAATTACTATGGAAAACCGTTAATTGATTATAAAATAGCTAGCGACTGTTAATGCCCCAACATATTTAAAATATTTAATGTCACAACGTATTAGGCAACTCACTGGCGCTCGGCGCTCCGCTCGGGTTCATCCCTAGGAACGTTTTAGCGGTTAATACAGATTTCTCATAGATGAGATATTTTCCCGCAATGAAAAGTATCCTATATGTTCACTCGGATAACCAGCTATCATCATACCAAATTTCATCAAAATCCCTAATGGTTTTTCTGTGATGCGATAACAGACAGACAAACAGACAGACAAAAATTCTCGTGATGCGTTCCCCAACAGACAGTCTATCTATCTGTAATATTTTCATGCCTAAACAAACCTTAATCAATTTTGATGAATTATAATAATAATTATTATTATAGATAAGCGGATAAGTCGCTAGTTCAATATGAAAATAAACACACCTCTTTTTACCAAGTCGGGTAATTAGAATATGAAATTTACCGTCAGTTGTTTTATTGTGTGACATGGCCTTGTATTGTAACAATTAGTGGAGTGCCACTAGAAATATCGATATTTTACTTACAAATATTTACCCACATTTCGACACACGCTAGGAATGTTATTGTAGATATATTATTTTGTATTTGGACTTTAAATATATGAGAAACCAATCATAATTCAGCCCTTAATTCTTTTTTAGATGTACGCGAATATTTAGCATTTTAAATAAAACTATCTTTTCGGATTATTTAGAGGATTTATTTTGATTTTTGGTTCCCGACGTTTCGAATGCTTTATAGCTATCATAGTCACGGGAGAGACTAAGGTTTTAGACGTCTCAAAGACCAAAAATCAAAGTAAATCCGCGATATAATCCTAAAAGATAGTTTTATTTAAAATTCAGCCCTTTTTAACGTCCCACTGCTGGGTTTCCTCAATTCCGATTGGCAGATTTTACATGTCTTTCGACAGCTAGTTTCTCTCAGACATACAGATTTTCTAACGATATTTTCCTTCACTGACATTTATCGACGAAACCACTATCCAAACGGAGCAACGGGCAAACACTATTTTAGTATTAAATCGTATGCCATTCTATTTTACATATATTCCTGTAAAGTTTCATCAAAATCTGCTTAGTCAACTATAATACGACTCAAGCCTTGAACTAAACTATGTATGGAATCAATGATGTATGTATGCGGTTAACACCCTACCTCATTAACCTATAAAACGTAAAGGTTAAAACGCGCTACGAATACTTAAATATGTTAGTAGAATATACTTTTAACTATTGTATTTTGAACTTAGCCGTATAGTGTATGTACAATGTACATCTATACATATTATAATAAAATTCTGAGTCGAATCTGTACATTAAATTTTATTTGAAAAATCTTATCGAAATAGACATTATTATGGATACTGAGGCCCAAATCTATAGTTTTTAGAATTTTTGTCTATTAGTCTGTCTGGGAACGGGAAGAAAACCAATGGAAAGATTTTGATGAAATTTTATATGATGATAGCTGGTTATCCGGGACAATATATAGGATACTTCTTACTGCGGGAAAATATCTTATCTCTGAAAAATCTATACTCACCGTTAAAACGTATAAGGAGAGACGAACCCGAGCGGAGCGAGGGTGAGTCTCTAGTCTATATATAACTAGACAAAGATAAAACAGTTCAGTACCTTTTTCTTCTCTGTTTGTCAAACGATTTTATTGAAGTTATATACTTGTTTTGGCACGTTTGGCAAAAAATATGCGAGTAAAATTTTTACAACGCGCGCGCACACCGACAGCCAAAAAGCAACATGATGAAGTTAGCTGCGTTCCTTTTACAAACAGAGAGTTGTGACATACGGGATGGAATCTTTAGCTATTTTTGTTCTGTTACGCCAAAGAAGTATAACTTCTTACGTGCGCACATAAGTACACACACACGTTTTTTTTGTTTAGTAGCCATTGATGATCTTTAGTTTTATCAATAAAAAAATATGATCAAATTTTAACCACTGGACGAACACTACACACGCAATAAGCATCGCTTACATTTCTTGCAAATTGTACTTTCGAATATTTATAGACCGTACCTCATATCTTTACTATATTTTTATTGCTTAAAATGGATATAAAAAGAAAAATACCTAAACATTGCGGCAAATTAAAAACAAGTGCGAGTCGAATTCGCACACGAAGGGTTCCGTACCATCGTAAATGTACTTTTTATTAATATGACTTTTACTCTATGCATGTAGTATATTGATAACGCTGATCGATTACGAACGTTAAAAACAATTTTTCTTGTATTTTTATTTTTTTTTATTATTATATTTTGTTGTTGTAGCGGCAATAGAAATACATAATCTGTGAAAATTTCAACTCTCTAGCTATTACGGTTCATGAGATACAGCCCTCTGACAGACGGACGGACGGATAGCGGAGGCCTAGTAATAGGGTTCGGTAGGCACCTTTCGGGTATGGAACCCTAAAAATGACGAAACGCGGGCACATTGGTTAGAACGTCACGAGACGTCAGATGCTACGAATATGTCAAAAAATTTGTATTGTTGACATTTACATGGCATTTGTAGTGTTTAAAGAGAAATAGTTGTTAATTCAGTTTTTTTACTTAATAAATGCAATTTTAGACATCCATGGCGGTATTACTTAAAGTCTACGTGACATTGGCTAAGTAATATGTGCTCAAATTGCATGCTTTGAAGCGATTGAGAAGAGAATTGAATTGAATAATCAAAACCATGACATAAACATGGAATACGATGTCATTTCGAACGAATATGGCGGTGCTTGACCATAGACTTTTTTTTTATTTTTTATTAAGCAATTACAACATTTTTTTAATGAAGATATGATGATGTAAACAATGAATTCAAATTAAAAAAAGTATGTGTGTTTATTAAATATTAAAAAAAAAAGATAATTTAGCGACTGCTTTGCTTTCTATCAATATTCACTGTTACAAAATATTCTCAAATATTTCCCTTTGAAAATGTTTTTTATTACGAAAATAACAAAAGAAAATATTATTTCGATACGAATTTTTAGTATAAACATGATTTTTATTCTAAAAAAATAAGCTCAAATAAAAATAGGTCAAGCGCGAGTATTTTTATTTGTGAGGAAATCCACCAAATATATTTTGTCATCTGTGACATTTCATTCAAACCTATTACGGTTCAAAAGATATAGCTCTTTAAATGTAGGTCAAAATGTCGACGCAGGCTCAGTGATGTGGTTTTATCTGAACCTCGTTTCATGGAGGAGTAATTCCTTTTTACCAAAAAAAAAACGGGCTTTATTACCAACTAGCGACTCACCGTAGCTCCGCTTGGGTTCATCCCTATATACGTTATAACGGTTAGTGTAGATTTCTCAGAAATAAGAAGTTTTCCCGCAGCAAAAAGTATTCTATATGTGGACCCGGATAACCACCTATCATCATACCAAATTTTATCAAAATCTATCCAGTGGTTTTCTCGTGATGCGTTCCCAGACAGACAGACATACAAAAAGTCTAAAAACTGTATCGATAATAATGACTATATCAATAAGATTTTCCAAAAAAATATTTAATGTACAGATTCGACTCAGTTAGAATTTTATTATAGATTATGCCACTTTTAAAGTGGAATTTCATATAATTCTTTTGTTTAAAATTGACAGAGAAGCAATATGGGCAAATTTTAAGTTTTTACTGTAAGTAATAGTCTACCAAATTTTATCCAAATCCATCCATTTTAGCGTTATAGAGTAACAAATATTGTGTATGTTGTTAATAAGAAGTGTGATTAATAAAAATTAGTGTATAATTAACGAAGATATTGAGTAACATATCATATACAAATAAAATACCGTCAAAAATTTTGTACTAAATGACTATAAATGATGTCAAAATAACAGCTTCTTACTAAATACATATGAAAGTAAACACTGTACTTATAAGATAAGAAAAAAATATTTTTTTTTTGTCTGTCTATCTGTTTGTTTGTTCTCTGAAACGTCTGGACAAACTTTGACGGGACTTTCACTGGCAGATAGCTGATGTTATAAGGAGTAACTTAGGCTACTTTTATTTTACAAAAAGAACTAGAGTTCCGCGCAAAAAAATTAAAACCCATGAAATTGTGAACAAAATCCACGTAACTATCCACGTAACCACGTAGCCCAGTGGTAAAGTGCTCGCTTGGGAAACCGAGTGAATCGGGTTCAAATCCCGGGTCTCGCTCTGATATTCTCACGAGAGAACCTAGCAAGTTGTCTGCAGACATGCTCAGTCCGCCCGCAGTTAGCCAGCGTGGTGGCTACATCTATACATACCTATAATAAAATTGTAACTAAGCTGAATCTGTACATTAAATATTTCTTGGAAAATCCTATTGAAATAGACATTATTATCGACACAGAGGCCGAATCTATAGTTTTTAGAATTTTTGTCTGTCTGTCTATCTGTTACCGCATCACAGAAAAACCACTAGAGGGATTTTGATGAAATTTTGTATGGTTATGCGGGTCAACATATAGGATACTTTTTACCACGGGAAAATATGTCATTTTTGAAAAATATGTAAAACCTAAGAATTTGGTTTTTGGTCATCTGAACGCAGGCGGAGCCGCGGGCAATGCTATTACACTATAAAAACGAATCAATGTAGGCACGATAATTAATACAGCTAAGTATGATTGCAATGTATGTACATATATTTTTATATTGTGAAATTCGAATTCACTTTCATAGGCGTTTGTAATTCTTTAGCAGTTGCATTAATTTAAGGTGATTTTTTTCTCATATTAGTATACCGCGGAAACTATTACGTATATATATATGACGTAGTGTTATAAATACAATATTAATATATTTTTTTTAATGAAAAAAAATATTAAATGTATTATTTCCTACCACTCTCAAAGGTGGAGATTTTCTCCTCTGCTCTTCTTTTTATCTTCTTCTCTTTTTTTAACGTCGTCAAAAGAGATTAAGGATTTTTTTTATCTCTTTTGTTAGTAATGATAGTTCATACTAATATCCATAGTTTATAATTTTATATGTGATGTGATATATAATGTAAATGTGTTTGTTTGTTTGTCCTTATTTCACGTCGAAATAGAGTGACGGATTGACGTGATTTGTTGTATGGAGACAGTTGGAGGGCTGGAGAGTGACATAGGCTACTTTTTACCGCGGGAAATTATCTCATTCCCACGGGAAAACACGTTATAATACAACCCACAACAACTCCTCATACCTATGTATATGGGTATATAGTCTATCTATTCCATAATAACTTAAAACCTAGGGACAAACCTGAACGAAGCAAGGGTGAGTCGTTACTCGCTAGTAATCTATATGATCTATATGACACATTTGGCTCAGTTGGTAGTGACCTTACTTGCTGTGCCAGCGGCTCGGGTTCGAGTCCCGCTGGAGGCATTCATTTGTGTGATGAGCATGAATGTTTGTACTCCAGTCATGGGTGTTAATATTTATATTATGTATGTATTTAAAGTTATATATGTACGTGTAGTGTATCTACAATCTGGTATCCATAACACAGGCCTCGTAGCTTACCATGGAACTAGATGGTGCTGTGTGTTAATGTCCCAACATTTATTATTATTATTATTTTTAATAAGTACGAATAACATTAATTTTATTAAATAATCTGTTAAATCGCGAGAGAAGCCGTGTGAAAAGCTAGTGTTTATTTAAAACAAAACTCAATCAAGGTCTCATATATTTGATAACACACATTATTTCGCAGTCGGCTAATTAAGTATGCTCGTGTCAAGGTGACATGCTGCAATAGTACGAACTGAGGATGCTAAATAGATCGTTGAGCTTACAAATAAAACTATCTTTTCGGTTTTTTTGTGGATATATTTTGACTATTTTTGCTTAGTGGTCGAAATCTAAGTATACATATAATAAAATTGTAACTAAGCCGAATCTGTACATTAAATATTTTTTGGAAAATCTTATTAAAATAGACATTATTATCGATATCCCGCCAAAAACAAACCGCCGCTTTTAGATTTTTTGTGTCTGTCTGTCTGTCTGTTTGTTATCGCATCACGGAAAAACCACAAGAGGGATTTTAATGAAATTTGGTATGATGATAGCTGGTTATCCGGGTCACATATAGGATACTTTTTAATGCGGTAAAATATCTGATCTTGGAGAAATTCATACTAAATAATTAAATGTAACTAGGGACGAGCCCGAACGGAGCCAGAGTAAGTCGCTAGTATTATAGATCATAATATAATATGTAGGATGGAAAATAAATAATATTAAAATATCGACATTAGCTACAACTCTACAGCTCTTTTGTTTCCAGAAATTCTTTTGTCATTTGTATAATATTAGAATAACTACTACGTAGATACTATTGTGAATTTAACCGACTTTGAAAAACGTGACTATTGACGTAATGTATGGCGTTTTGCTTTATAAGGCCCCGTACATACTATCTTGGATCGTTCTCGGTCCGATATCTAGTTCCATGGTAAGCTACGAGGCCTGTGTTATGGATACCAGATTGTTGAAAGTTATATGTCTGTGTGTTGTGTGTGCTCATATAACTTTAAATACATACATATTATAAATATATTAAAAACACCCATGAGTGGAGTACAAACATTCGTGCTGATCACATAAATGATTGCCCCCAGCGGGACTCGAATCCGCGACCGCTGGCACAGCAAGTAGGGTCACTACAAACTAAGTCAAATATGTCATCATATATGTGTATATAGTGTGGATCGGCCCTTAATGTACTAGTAGTTGAGGCGTGAAGGTGAATGTGTATGACTCATACAATATTTTAATGTCTATCTAAGATAAGCCGTAAAATTGTTGTTACGTGTTCTATTGACGTGATTGTCAGCGTTGAATTCTTCTAATTCCATATTAAAAGCGTGAATATTTGATTAATTTCAAACGGAGGAGATGCTGATTGTATCCAGATACTAGCGACTCACACTCGCTCCGCTGGGGTTCGTTCCTAGTTATGTTTTAACGTTTAGTATAGATTTCTCAGAGATGAATATTTACTCGAAAAGTATCCTATATGTTGACCCGGATAACCAGCTATCGTCATACCAAATTTCATCAAAATCTGTCCAGTGGGTTTTTCGTCATGCGTTCCCATACAGACAGACAAAAATTCTAAAAACTATTTATAATCATAATTTCAATGAAATCAATTATTTGTTAGTAACCCGTTACCTGTGAACAGGTCGCCAAGTTAAGCTAGCACGCATACACTCTTAAGCACATACAGGAGTATCTATTCGTTTAATTTTGTTACTTCAAAAATAAATAACGTCTGGGGGCTCTGAGATCTTACTCTACAAAGTTATTGGTTAACTTAACGAGAGTATTATTAAGATTATTTTGAATTGACGTATAAAAAAAGCGGAGAAAACAGAGTATTATAGGTACACTCTCTCTCTCTCTCTCTCTCTCTCACTCTCTTTCGATAACAAAAGAGAGATTATTTAATTACTTAAAAATCCTATTTATACCATCCAAACTAATTTTTTACAGTGTGTCATGTGTTTATTGTAAAAGTGTCTAAAAGTGCATCAAAATGATGAATGATCATTTAGTGGCGAACATGACTTACTACGGTACGTATTTTTTCTATGTATATTATTTTAGTTAACACAAAATGCTAAAGCGATTTTGATAGAGTTAGAGGATATAAGTCAAGTGGCAGTTAAAGCCCAGTGGAAATGCGCTGGTTTGGAAATCCAAGTGAAGCGAGTTCAAACCTCAGTCTAAGTCTAATAACGACACGTTTGGCTCAGTTTGTAGTTACTCTACTTGCTGTGCCAGCGGTCGCGTGTTTGAGTCCCGCTGGGGGCATTCATTTGTGTGATGAGCACGAATGGTTGTACTCCAGTCATGGGTGTTTATATTTATAATTAATTTGTATTTAAATTTATATTTATATATTATTATATCTGGTATCCATAATATAAGCCTTGTAGCTTACCATGGAACTAGATGGTGATGTGTTAATGTACCAACACACACAAAACACATATACAAATATATATATATATATATATTTGTTTGGAGAATTATGTAATCCTAGGGCAAAAACTAGTTGTTGTTAAAATTAAATACGCTTTTATTTTGAAAAGAGCAGAATATTACATTCAGATTCTTTAATCTATCAAATAGATTTTTTAATCACGTTATAATAATTTATTAAACTAGCTATGAACTTTAATCTATGGCCTGATCACCCTCGTATTGAAGGGAGGCCCACCCCCAGCTGTGGGACGTTGAAAAGGCCTTAATATATACTAGCTATTGTCTGGTGTTTCGCTTGCATATATGCATGTATATACATATATATACATATAACTAGCAATACTCGCGGCTTCGATATAAGCATCTGTTTTACAATAATATATGGAAGTCTGCCCGATTTGTTGACATTTATGGTTACTGCTCCGCTCCCTTGGGTAGTAGCTTGATGATATACAGCATATAGCCTTCCTCAATAAACGGGCTATCTTATGCAAAAAGAATTTCTCAAATCGGATTAGTAGTTCCTGAGATTAGCTCGTTCAAACAAACAAACAAATTCTGTCTCTTTATAATATTAGTATAGATTCATCCATATAATAATTAATTCTTATCACATCACCGCCCATTCATATCCCACCCCACGATTACATTAGGAAGCTCATATTGTATCATTATAATATATTTTGTCGTGTAATTTTATTTATTAACTAGCGAGTTACCCTCGCTTCGCTCTAGGTACGTTTTAATTTTTTTGAGCGAAACCCTAATTCTTTTTTTAAAATAAAAGTACCCTAAGTTACTCCTTATAACATCAGCTATCTACCAGTGAAAGTCCCGTCAAAATTGGTCCAATCGTTTTGGAGATTAGCCGTAACAAACAGACAGATTAGTTTAAAAGTTATGTTTTTCTTATAAGTACGGTGTATAATTTCATACGCATTTAGTAAAAAGCTGTTATTTTGACATTAAAAACAGACACTTCAATTTTTTTTATCTGTATAGATAAATTGATGAAGACAACCTAAATAAATCTATTGATTTCCCTCAAACACTTTATTACATATATACAAACATGTCAGTATTGTCAGCCTGTGAGTAAACATAAATTTTCAACGCCCCTTTTCATTACAATGATAGTGAGGCATATATTATTGAAAGTTATGCTTTAAAAATAGCCCTTACATCAAAATTTAGGTCATCTAAGGTCTATCTGACCCACTTACACGGTTGCCATGGAAACGGGCGCCATGTTGGCGTTGCCCTGGCAACGCGCATGCGCAGAGAAAATTAAGGCGTGGTGATAAGCGGTGATAAGAAGATTTCATTTGATAGATTCTGTGTACATTGATACAGTTTGCGGGCTTTTTAATACGTTTTATTTATTGAAAAATGTCTAAATTTTTTAATTTTCAAACCGATTTTAATGATTGATTTGTTATATAAATAAAAATTGTATGTTAGGAGTGATCCTAAGTAACATTTAAAAAATTATATATTAAGGAAATCATACAAAGTACACAGATATCACCTACATATAATAAAATACTGAGTCGAATCTGTACATTAAATATTTTTTTGGAAAATCTTATTGAAATAGTCATTATCATCAATACAGAGGACGAATCTATAGTTTTTAGAATTTTTGTCTGTCTGTCTTTGAACGCATCACGATAAAACCGCTGGACCGATTTTGATGAAATTTGGTATGATGATAGCTGATTAAAACCTAAGAAGGGACGGAATAAAAAGGGATTTGGAAAAGTTAAAACCACCCTTTTAACAACTGTAATGTATGGGGCTCTTCAAAAAGAATAAAATGAGCCAAAACCCATAGGTTTTTCTCTCATTAGAAACCATTAAACGGTTCCACTATCCACCTCTTTACATAGAAGTAGGTTATGACCGACCATCAACATTTGATTACATAATCTATGCGGATAAATAAAATCAAAGTATCTGTGTGTAATGTCGAATTAACTGCCTTTTACTAAATGCATATGAAATTATATACGGTACTTATAATTAAAACAACTTTTAAATTTTTTGTTCATATGTCTGTTTGTTTTGGCTAATCTCCAAAACGGCTGAACTGATTTTGACGGGACTTTTACTGGCAGATAACCGTTGTTATAAGGAGTAACTTAGGCTACTTTTATTTTAGAAAAAGAATTAGGGTTTAGCTCAAATAAATATTTATTGCTCTGCTTTCTATATATATAGAATTCTTACTGACACATCCGATTTCAAAATTCATTCAATAAGTAAACCGGAAGATAACAACAAGTTTATTTGGAGGGGAACTACGTTGTATCCTGCCTGAAATTCTTTACAACTGTACATAGAGGTGTTGTGCATACGAGCTGATATAGAACCTTTGTGGCTAAGGCTAACTTTTAAATCATTAATAATAGATGTTATCATGTACAGCTGCCGGAACGGAGGTCCTAGGTTCAAGTCTCGAATCGGACACCAAGTTTAGCCAAATTTTCCTATCAAGAAATCCTCGTCCTATCGGGCAATAGTCTCTAAGATCTGTAACCGAAATAGTTTAGGATATTATAATGAATTTATTTTCAACTTCTTATTCTTGGTCGATCTAAAACTCAAGCCCAATGATGCAAACAAATATCTGGTAGTTCATACAGGGACATCGCATCTAAAAATCGAACCGGTGACTTTTTCCTAATTATGTAAGGTGAAGCAGTAATAGCCCAATAGTAGCACATGCTCAAAATCCAATTAAAGCGAGTCAAACTCAAGTATTCTAGATATTGATATATTTATTATTTCTAACATGAGTACCACTTGCCTTACGGTGAAGAAAAACATCGTGAGGAAACCTGCATGTCTGAAAGAGTACTTTTCGAAGAACAACTTCCTTCTCCTCCCATTGAGGGAGGCCCGTGTCCAAGTGAGGTAATAACAGATAAATTGAGCAAACCCATAATATCTTAGAGAAATTTTAGAAAACATCACCCTTTTTCTCTATATGTTGGTAAAGATACTGTTATAATTTGTCATCATTACATAATTTTCCGCATTACTCGTTTGAATCATTGCACGAGGTTATTGTTAAGCATACTTTGTATCAGGGACCCATTTGGTTACCCTTTAAAGGGTTTTAACCTGGGTTTTTTTAAAGGGTTTTAACAAGAAACCCTTTTCATAGGGTTACCCAGTCAACAGGCTTAATTAAATCATATGTTTAATAGGGTTAACCCTATCTGTTGGGTTAGGTATTAGGTTATCCAATAAATAATGGGTTACTCCATATATAACGTGTTATCTAACAAATATAATGGTACAATTTTAGTCTCTAAAATTATTAAGAAACATTACATATTAGAGTGTAGTATAGAAAACATAAAAAGGCGGCAAACGAACACCTACGAGTATTAACGTGTACGGACATGTTTCTTTCGTTGTTTAGGTCTCTAGGCCTGAAGAAATGCAATTTTATTTTATTCGACAACACGCGAGTGATATGAAAAGTGCTCTTAGTCTTGTTATTTTAAAATGCCTCCAATTAAAACTGATGCTGTTCATCGATACTTTAATTATGACAACATCGAGAACAAGAGTAAATGTTTGATATGTGGGAATAATTTAAAGGTAAGTTACATAATTATTATATTTAAAATTTAATAATTATTTATGAATCATTTACTATCTTCCAAAAGTTATGATTACGAGTACTACTAGCGTTGCACTTATTTATATGAGCGTTTTAATGAAAGAAATCCTCCATATATTTCACTAATTTATATTAAGAATGTATTTTTAAAAGTAAAAAGAGCGCGAATTTTGATATTTTTTCCTACTTATGAATTATTTGTAATATTGTAAATTATAGTTATAAATTCTGTAATTCAATATTTAATGAGTAAAAGTTGAGTTTTTCTCACGCTTTTCTCCGTAGAACTACTTTTTGAGTCGGTGGCAGTAGCACACGGATAAACTACTGACGAATGACGATTCTTCTTCTTCCTCGTTCCCTCACTGATGAGGATCGTGACCACTTATGATTTTTTTCCAGTTAGTTCGGTTCAACGATGCCTGGACTGCGGCATGGAGAGTAGCGCCCACTGCCTTCTTTATCGCGTCCGACCACCTTATAGGTGTCCTTCCCCTTGCGCGTTTACCTTCAATTTGGCCTAAGATAATAAGTTTCTCTAAACTATGCTTGGATGATCGCATAATATGTCCAAAAAAGCTTAGGGCTCTTTTTTGACAGACAGTGGAGAGCCGCCCCGTGATCTTAAGTTCGGCAAGAATAGATATATTCGTTCTTTTAGCGGTCCACGGTACGCGCAACAGCCTACGCCAGCACCACATTTCAAACGCATCAATTTTCTTGATATCGTGGCTCTTGATGCACCAAGTTTCAGCACCATACAAAAATATGGAAAAGACTAGGGCTCTTACCAGCCGCTCTTTTGTCACGCGTTTTATACCACGATTCTTCCATATTTTGTCGAGTGTTGCCATCGCCTTTTTTGCCATTCCAGCTCGCTGGCAGATTTCACCTGTACAACTGCCATCGTTGGATATCAATGAGCCTAGATAAATGAACTGTTTGACTTTTTCGTACTCTTTGAGTGCGTCATCAGGCTGAAGGAGTTGAGCGCGATCTACTACCATAACTTTGGTCTTCGTTTTGTTGACTTTAAGACCTAGCTTGGCACTCTCTACTTCAATTTTCTTCAGTAGTGTTGCCATTTCCGATTCATTCGTTGCAAATATGGTCGTATCATCTGCGTATCTCAAATCAGTGATTTTCTCGCCCCCAATAATAATGCCAGCGTCCCAATTTTCCAGTACTTTCCTCATAATGAATTCACCATATAGGTTGAAAAGTTTTGGCGACAAAATACACCCCTGGCGAACACCCCGTTCTGAGTGGAAAAGTTCCGATTTCTGATTCTCCAATTTTACGAAGCTGCTGCTCTCCAGGTATAGATTCTGTATCAGATGTAGCAAATGCGAAGGTACTCCCATATGGGAAAGTACGTCAAACATAGCTGTCCATTTAACACAGTCAAACGCTTTAGCATAGTCAATGAAACACATGACCATTGGCTTGTTAAATTCCTTGCACTTTTCAATGAGGAGGCGTATGTTCAGAATGTGTTCTCGAGTTCCTTTGCCGGTTACAAAACCAGCCTGTTCCCTCAGTATTTGATGTTCTACGAAAGATGTTAAACGAGCATTTATGATATGCAGCATGATTTTGCTTGCGTGAGACATGAGAGATAAAGTACGGAAATTTTCGCATTTACTAGTGGATCCCTTCTCGTGTAATGGAATGATAGCCGACTGGGTCCAATCGTTAGGCCATTCGCCAGTTATCCAGATTTTATTACAGATTTGGTGGATGATCTTTGTACCTTTATATCCTAGGTGTTGTAGCATTATCGCTGTGATACCATCTGCGCCCACCGCCTTGTTTTTAAGTTTTTTAATAGCATTTTATAAGTGTCATCCTTGATCCTACACTATACTTATTCAGAAATACAATGTGGGCGTGTTTTTATGGTTATTGTGTATGCGTGTGTGTTGATGTGTTCGTCACTTCTTCTCACTGAAACAGTTGGAAGGATTTGGATGAAATTAACTGTGACTAATTATGTACTTGGAGTAACTATATACTTATTTTTATGTCTAATCTTTTTTGTTTGTTTTAGGGTAAACATACTACTAATTTAAAAAATCATTTATCGTTGAAACATTATAATGAGTACAAGAGTATTATGACCATGAATAAAGAAAATTAGCAAGCCACAATCAAAGGTGTCTTTAGAGCGAATTAAACAATTAAAACACAATTGTGTTAAATTAGTGACCATTCATGGAAGACCTTTTGCTATTTTACAAGACCAAGCTTTTCAAGACATTATTAAAATGGTAACACCCTCAAACGCTCACGAAATATCTATTGGATCCATTAAAAAACTTGTAATAGATAAAGTATACGAAGTCAAATTAAAAATAAGCAAAGAAGTTAGACATAAAATGATTAGTCTTAAACTAGACTCCGCTACGTATATGGATAGAAATTTTTTACGAATTAATATGCAATATGTTAAAGACAGAGAAATAAAAGTTAGAAATTCAGCTATTGTTGAAACGGTTGAAAGGCAAACTGGTGATTTTTTAAAAGAGAAGCTTATCGAAATTTTGAATGATTTTATGATCGACATTTCACAAATATATTCCATAACTACGGACAACGGCAAGAATTTTAAAAGAATGACTACCCTATTAGGCTGTAAGTTATATACTGAGAATGAAGATGAAACTATTAAAGAAAATGAAGACGCAGGTGATACAAGTGATGATGAGGAAATGGAGGAAGAAAATGAACGCACACAAGAAATACATGAATTTGAAAATATGAATATTAATTCTTTTTTAGACCATATTAATAATAGCACCATGCCACCATATAAATATAAGCGAGGCTTATAATAAAGAGAGCTTATAATAAGTAATGCTTTGTGCTGCGCATACGCTGCAATTAGCAGTAAGAGACGCTATAAATGTAAACATTGAAACACAAAGTATAATAGAATTGGCAAGAAAAGTGGTACGTATTTTACGTAGACCCACCATAAAAAATATTCTCAGAGTATCAAATTAAAAAAAAACCATCATTGATTGCACAACGCGTTGGACATCTACTTATAAAATGTTGGAACGTCTATTTGCTCTTAAATCGGTATGTGATAGTAATTCCGACATTGCTAATTTGTTGTCGACAAAGTTTTGGGATGAACTTTCATTAACTATTAGTTGTTTAAAACCAATAAATGAAGCGACTTTAAGCTTACAAAAACAACAAATCACTATTGGCGATTTTTTTATTATATGGTTGACGTGCAAATCTCGTATGGAGATTTTTTCTATACCTTTTGCTCAAGATTTGTTTAAATCTATGAAGGCAAGAGAAAAAAATCTTTTGAATAATAATTTAGTTTTAGAAGACATATATCTAGATGGACGATTGAACGTCATTTTGTCCAATGAAGAGTGTGCAAAAGCACAATCTTTGCTCCAAGAGACCTATACACAGCTACAGCATATAAAAGAATCTCCATTGATGAGAATATACTTTATAAGGATCCCCATTTAATTGAACAAAATCAAAATACCTCTACTTCACAGACATTTACCACAGACATAGAAAGAATATTAAAGCAAACAGAAGAAGAAAGAGGATTGCACTCTGCAAAGACAGCTTCTTCTTTTGAAATTACATTGAAAGAATTAAGATTTGTACCAAGATTAGCCCCAACTGAAAATATCATTAAAGATTGGGCAAATAAAGGAACTGTTTCTTCTACATTAGCTGCAGTTGCTAATACAGTTTTAGCAGCACCTGCGACTCAAGTGTCTGTTGAACGTTTATTTTCATCATTAAAATTTATTTTATCTCCTTTAAGAAGTAACATGGACGGTCATTTATTGCAAAATGTAATGCTTTTAAGATCAAATCACGATTTATATGACGATAACTTGGACTCCCATTCTTAATACTCTTCTCTTACTTTACACGCACGTACGCGCACACATAAGCACGCATGCACACGCACACACACATACATATACCGATAATCGAACGAGCACACACACACATACACACACACACACATACACACACACATACACACACACACACACATGACTAGAAAAATTGAAACTTCTTTAAAAACTTATAATTTATAATAAAAAATAAAATCTTATGTAAATATTTGTCTTTTTATATTAAGAAATATGTAGAATAATAATTTAATTTAAAATAATTTATTCATAACATTTATGAATTATTTTCTATAATTTTAATTATTTGGTACATAACGTAACGCCTCTTCAGAACCGGTATATTAGCCAATTCCAGCCCAACGAATGTTCCAAAAGCATTATTTGCAAATTCCATCTTTTTAATGTTTTCTTCGGCATACGTTTGGGTACTGCTTTCAGTAAATTTAATTGTTTTCAAAGTATCACGGGCTTCGTAATCCTTGTATTGGTCCAAATTTTGAGAGTTTGGCTCAAATATATTATACGAGTCTTCATCAACTCGGTATTCTGTAATATATAAAAACACAAATTTGTAATTAGTAAGAACCTAGACTTTAAAAAAATAGTTTATATAATATATGTGCATAATAATATGTGTGTAACATTCTCATTTATTTATTTTTTCTTTTTAGTAGGTAAGCTTAGAATTTAGATGAATGTTCTACTAAACCGATAATATATTTTTATTTTAAAGAAAAATAGAATCGTGAAGAAAATATCGATTTTTTATTTATTTTATCACTAATAGTGATTTTATATTGTTTAAATGGATACATGAATATTCATATCAAAAGATACACATTTAAAGATATAAAAGACACCCGGCGTGAACTAATAATAGCAGTCTGCTAGTTTTTCTCAAGTATGTAAAACATACTTGAGAAAGAGGCTGCTATTATCCTTTGAAAAACCAAAAAAATCAAGAGAAAAATAAAGATTTTAACAAGTATATGTAAACAGATTAATTACCGCCTTCATTGAGTCGTTTTTCTGAAGAGGGGCTATCACATTGGGTTTCATCGTTTTTTGGCTCCGTTTCTGGTACTATTTCAGCTTTTGCTAAAATTAATTAAAAATAAAAGTAAATGTAAAATAGTTATCTATATATAAAACGTTACTAAAATCAATTTTTAAATAAAATATACAATAATCATATAAAGAAAAATAAATACTTACGTTTGTGACGGTTCATTAGGTATATATTTTAATAAGTAAACGTACACAGGTAGGAGTATGAAACTTTAAATTAACATTGTTTTGCAGTGCTACACGAATTTAGAAACAAATAGGTATATTCCCCCACCCTTTCTTCATCACCAGTTAAAAAGTAAGTTTCGGGATAATCACGTAAAACGATGTGGTAACCCTTTCGATAGGGTTAATTCTATAGTAGGGCTATCATTACAAATGATTAACACATTCCATTTGCTGGAAGGTAGGTTACACATTTAATGGGTAACAAGGTTTTTCTACATTCATTTTTAATGGGTAACCGTTTTTTTTGGCTTAACTCTAAACCCGGGTTTTACGGTCCCTGCTTTGTATATATATATACATAATATAAGAAAATTGTGTTAGAAATACAATTGTGTGAGCAGTATAAGCCAAATTAACAGTTTTTATGGTTCCGTCTATATATCATATTTCTAATATCAATGAAATCAAGAGGTTGATTGTGGCATACATTGTTTTCACTTTTAACAGACGTTTAGATAACGTGACGATGCATTTGGCTCAATTTTAGTGACCCTATTTACTGTGCCAGCGGTTGCGGATTCGAGTCCCGCTGCAAGCATTCATTTGTGTAATGACTGCAAATGCTTGTACTCCAGTCATGGGTGTTTATATTTATAATATATACTAGCAGAACCCACGGCTTCGCTCGCGCTAAAACTAAAAAAAAACTCTAAAATGGTAGGTTTCATACAAACTTTCATCCCCTATTTTACCCTCCAAAGGGATGAATTTCGAAAAATGCTAAAACACATATTTAATTAATTGTATTGAAGAGTATTAATACCAAGTTTGAAGTAATTCTGATAATAAATATTTTTTTGGATTGTATTATAGCGTGTTTTTCCTTGGGAAAGAAATAATCTACCGCAGTAAAATGTATAAAAAGCCTATGTTGCTCTCCTGCCCTCCAACTATATCCGCCATGCCGTTTGGAGAGTGAAAGAAAGACAAACAAACAAACACACTTTCACATTTATAATATTAGTATGGATGTATTTAAAGTTATATATGTGTAGTGTATCAACTATCTGTGTGTTAATGCTCCGACATATTTATAGAAAAAAACGTGCGAAAAGAATGCTGTACTTTTTCTCACTTGCTGTACAATAACCTTGACAGCTCTGCTAAGTATACACAAAACAAATATAATTTATATTCTATGTCATTCTGCGATAATATGACTATCTATAAGTGAAAGAATTATACAAATCGGTTCAGTATTTTTAGAGTTTATAGACAACAAACAAAATTTTAGTCTATATATATATATGTGTATATATATATATATATATATATATATATATATATATATATATATATATATATATATATATATACTCGTAAATAGTTTTAGCTCTTTCTAAAATCAAAGTTGCATAAGCTTCTCTTTACAACATCAGCTATCTGCCAGTGAAAGTCCCGTCAAAATAAGTCCAGCCGTTTCTGAGATTAGCCGGAACAAACAGACAAACA